>OU696596.1:628194-1045694 GCA_916048095.2 Sacculina carcini
TTACCTAAGTGTGCCCTAAGTGTGCCCTAAGTGTTACCTAAGTGTACCCTTAGTGTTACCCAAGTGTTACCTAAGTGTTACCTAAGTGTACCCTAAGTGTTACCCAAGTGTGGCCTAAGTGTTACCTAAGTGTGCCCCAAGTGTTACCTAAGTGTGCCCAAAGTGTTAACTAAGTGTTACCTAAGTGTGCCCTAAGTGTTACCTAAGTGTACCATAAGTGTTACCTAAGTGTTACCTAAGTGTTACCTAAGTGTTACCTAAGAGTTACCTAAGTGTTACATATGTGTTACCTAAGTGTGCCCTAAGTGTTACCTAAGTGTGCGCTAAGTGTTACCTAAGTGTTACCTAAGTGTGCCCTAAGTGTTACCTAAGTGTGCCCTAAGTGTTACTTAAGTGTGGCCTAAGTGTTACCTAAGTGTGCCCTAAGTGTTACCCAAGTGTGCCCTAAGTGTAACCTAAGTGTGCCCCAAGTGTTACCTAAGTGTGCCCCAAGTGTTACCTAAGTGTGCCCTAAGTGTTAACTAAGTGTTACCTAAGTGTGCCCTAAGTGTTACCTAAGTGTGCCCTAAGTGTTACCTAAGTGTTACCTAAGTGTTACCTAAGTGTTACCTAAGTGTGCCCTAAGTGTTACCCAAGTGTTACCTAAGTGTTACCTAAGTGTTACCTAAGTGTTACCTAAGTATTACCTAAGTGTTACCTAAGTGTGCCCTAAGTGTTACCTAAGTGTGCCCTAACTGTTACCTAAGTGTGCCCTAACTGTTACCTAAGTGTGCCCTAAGTGTTACCTAAGTGTGCCCTAAGTGTTACCTAAGTGTACCCTTAGTGTTACCTAAGTGTTACCTAAGTGTTAACTAAGTGTTACTTAAGTGTTACCCAAGTGTGCCCTAAGTGTTACCTAAGTGTGCCCTAAGTGTTACCTAAGTGTGCCCTAAGTGTTACCTAAGTGTTACCTAAGTGTTACCTAAGTGTTACCCAAGTGTTACCTAAGTGTGCCCTAAGTGTTACCTAAGTGTGCCCTAAGTGTGCCCTAAGTGTTACCTAAGTGTACCCTTAGTGTTACCCAAGTGTTACCTAAGTGTTACCTAAGTGTTACCTAAGTGTGCCCTAAGTGTTACCTAAGTGTGCCCTAAGTGTTACCTAAGTGTGCCCTAAGTGTTACCCAAGTGTGCCCTAAGTGTTACCTAAGTGTGCCCTAAGTGTTACCTAAGTGTGCTCTAAGTGTTACCTAAGTGTGTCCTAAGTGTTACCTAAGTGTGCCCTAAGTGTTACCTAAGTGTGCCCTAATTGTTACCTAAGTGTGCCCTAAGTGTTACCTAAGTGTGCCCTAAGTGTTACCTAAGTGTGCCCTAAGTGTTACCTAAGTGTGCTCTAAGTGTTACCTAAGTGTGCCCTAAGTGTTACCTAAGTGTGCCCTAAGTGTTACCTAAGTGTACCCTAAGTGTTACCTAAGTGTGGCCTAAGTGTTACCTAAGTGTGCCCCAAGTGTTACCTAAGTGTGCCCTAAGTGTTAACTAAGTGTTACCTGAGTGTGCCCTAAGTGTTACCTAAGTGTGCCCTAAGTGTTACCTAAGAGTTACCTAAGTGTTACATAAGTGTTACCTAAGTGTGCCCTAAGTGTTACCTAAGTGTTACCTAAGTGTGCCCTAAGTGTTACCTAAGTGTGCCCTAAGTGTTACCTAAGTGTGCCCTAAATGTTACCCAAGTGTTACCTAAGTGTGCCCTAAGTGTTACCTAAGTGTGCCCTAAGTGTTACCTAAGTGTGTCCTAACTGTTACCTAAGTGTGCCCTAACTGTTACCTAAGTGTGCCCTAAGTGTTACCTAAGTGTGCCCTAAGTGTTACCTAAGTGTGCCCTAAGTGTTACCTAAGTGTGCCCTAAGTGTTACCTAGGTGTGCCCTAAGTGTTACCTAAGTGTGCCCTAAGTGTTACCTAAGTGTGCCCTAAGTGTTACCTAAGTGTGCCCTAAGTGTTACCTAAGTGTGCCCTAAGTGTTACCTAAGTGTGCTTTAAGTGTTACCTAAGTGTGCCCTAAGTGTTACCTAAGTGTGCCCTAAGTGTTACCTAAGTGTACCCTAAGTGTTACCCAAGTGTGGCCTAAGTGTTACCTAAGTGTGCCCCAAGTGTTACCTAAGTGTGCCCTAAGTGTTAACTAAGTGTTACCTAAGTGTGCCCTAAGTGTTACCTAAGTGTACCATAAGTGTTACCTAAGTGTTACCTAAGTGTTACCTAAGTGTTACCTAAGAGTTACCTAAGTGTTACATATGTGTTACCTAAGTGTGCCCTAAGTGTTACCTAAGTGTGCTCTAAGTGTTACCTAAGTGTGCCCTAAGTGTTACCTAAGTGTGCCCTAAGTGTTACCTAAGTGTGCTCTAAGTGTTACCTAAGTGTGCCCTAAGTGTTACCTAAGTGTGCCCTAAGTGTTACCTAAGTGTACCCTAAGTGTTACCTAAGTGTGCCCTAAGTGTTACCTAAGTGTGCCCCAAGTGTTACCTAAGTGTGCCCTAAGTGTTAACTAAGTGTTACCTGAGTGTGCCCTAAGTGTTAACTAAGTGTTACTTAAGTGTTACCCAAGTGTGCCCTAAGTGTTACCTAAGTGTGCCCTAAGTGTTACCTAAGTGTGCCCTAAGTGTTACCTAAGTGTACCCTAAGTGTTACCTAAGTGTTACCTAAGTGTTACCCAAGTGTTACCTAAGTGTGCCCTAAGTGTTACCTAAGTGTGCCCTAAGTGTGCCCTAAGTGTTACCTAAGTGTACCCTTAGTGTTACCCAAGTGTTACCTAAGTGTTACCTAAGTGTTACCTAAGTGTGCCCTAAGTGTTACCTAAGTGTGCCCTAAGTGTTACCTAAGTGTGCCCTAAGTGTTACCCAAGTGTGCCCTAAGTGTTACCCAAGTGTGCCCTAAGTGTTACCTAAGTGTGCCCTAAGTGTGCCCTAAGTGTTACCTAAGTGTACCATAAGTGTTACCTAAGTGTTACCTAAGTGTTACCTAAGTGTTACCCAAGTGTTACCTAAGTGTGCCCTAAGTGTTACCTAAGTGTGCCCTAAGTGTGCCCTAAGTGTTACCTAAGTGTACCCTTAGTGTTACCCAAGTGTTACCTAAGTGTTACCTAAGTGTTACCTAAGTGTGCCCTAAGTGTTACCTAAGTGTGCCCTAAGTGTTACCTAAGTGTGCCCTAAGTGTGCCCTAAGTGTTACCTAAGTGTTACCCAAGTGTGCCCTAAGTGTGCCCTAAGTGTTACCTAAGTGTACCATAAGTGTTACCTAAGTGTTACCTAAGTGTTACCTAAGTGTTACCTAAGTGTTACCTAAGAGTTACCTAAGTGTTACATAAGTGTTACCTAAGTGTGCCCTAAGTGTTACCTAAGTGTGCCCTAAGTGTTACCTAAGTGTGCCCTAAGTGTTACCTAAGTGTGCCCTAAGTGTTACCTAAGTGTGCCCTAAGTGTGCCCTAAGTGTTACCTAAGTGTACCATAAGTGTTACCTAAGTGTTACCTAAGTGTTACCTAAGTGTTACCTAAGTGTTACCTAAGTGTTACCTAAGTGTTACCCAAGTGTTACCTAAGTGTGCCCTAAGTGTTACCTAAGTGTGCCCTAAGTGTGCCCTAAGTGTTACCTAAGTGTACCCTAAGTGTTACCCAAGTGTTACCTAAGTGTTAACTAAGTGTTACCTAAGTGTGCCCAAAGTGTTACCTAAGTGTGCCCTAAGTGTTACCTAAGTGTGCCCTAAGTGTTACCTAAGTGTACCCTAAGTGTTACCTAAGTGTTACCTAAGTGTTACCCAAGTGTGCCCTAAGTGTTACCTAAGTGTGCCCTAAGTGTTACCTAAGTGTGCCCTAAGTGTTACCTAAGTGTGCCATAAGTGTTACCCAAGTGTGCCCTAAGTGTTACCTAAGTGTGCCCCAAGTGTTACCTAAGTGTGCCCCAAGTGTTACCTAAGTGTGCCCTAAGTGTTAACTAAGTGTTACCTAAGTGTGCCCTAAGTGTTACCTAAGTGTGCCCTAAGTGTTACCTAAGTGTGCCCTAAGTGTTACCTAAGTGTGCCCCAAGTGTTACCTAAGTGTGCCCCAAGTGTTACCTAAGTGTGCCCTAAGTGTTAACTAAGTGTTACCTAAGTGTGCCCTAAGTGTTACCTAAGTGTGCCCTAAGTGTTACCTAAGTGTTACCTAAGTGTTACCTAAGTGTTACCTAAGTGTGCCCTAAGTGTTACCCAAGTGTTACCTAAGTGTTACCTAAGTGTTACCTAAGTGTTACCTAAGTATTACCTAAGTGTTACCTAAGTGTGCCCTAAGTGTTACCTAAGTGTGCCCTAACTGTTACCTAAGTGTGCCCTAACTGTTACCTAAGTGTGCCCTAAGTGTTACCTAAGTATGCCCTAAGTGTTACCTAAGTGTACCCTTAGTGTTACCTAAGTGTTACCTAAGTGTTAACTAAGTGTTACTTAAGTGTTACCCAAGTGTGCCCTAAGTGTTACCTAAGTGTGCCCTAAGTGTTACCTAAGTGTGCCCTAAGTGTTACCTAAGTGTACCCTAAGTGTTACCTAAGTGTTACCTAAGTGTTACCCAAGTGTTACCTAAGTGTGCCCTAAGTGTTACCTAAGTGTGCCCTAAGTGTGCCCTAAGTGTTACCTAAGTGTACCCTTAGTGTTACCCAAGTGTTACCTAAGTGTTACCTAAGTGTTACCTAAGTGTGCCCTAAGTGTTACCTAAGTGTGCCCTAAGTGTTACCTAAGTGTGCCCTAAGTGTTACCTAAGTGTGCTTTAAGTGTTACCTAAGTGTGCCCTAAGTGTTACCTAAGTGTGCCCTAAGTGTTACCTAAGTGTTACCTAAGTGTACCCTAAGTGTTAGCCAAGTGTGGCCTAAGTGTTACCTAAGTGTGCCCCAAGTGTTACCTAAGTGTGCCCAAAGTGTTAACTAAGTGTTACCTAAGTGTGCCCTAAGTGTTACCTAAGTGTACCATAAGTGTTACCTAAGTGTTACCTAAGTGTTACCTAAGTGTTACCTAAGAGTTACCTAAGTGTTACATATGTGTTACCTAAGTGTGCCCTAAGTGTTACCTAAGTGTGCGCTAAGTGTTACCTAAGTGTTACCTAAGTGTGCCCTAAGTGTTACCTAAGTGTGCCCTAAGTGTTACTTAAGTGTGGCCTAAGTGTTACCTAAGTGTGCCCTAAGTGTTACCCAAGTGTGCCCTAAGTGTAACCTAAGTGTGCCCCAAGTGTTACCTAAGTGTGCCCCAAGTGTTACCTAAGTGTGCCCTAAGTGTTAACTAAGTGTTACCTAAGTGTGCCCTAAGTGTTACCTAAGTGTGCCCTAAGTGTTACCTAAGTGTTACCTAAGTGTTACCTAAGTGTTACCTAAGTGTGCCCTAAGTGTTACCCAAGTGTTACCTAAGTGTTACCTAAGTGTTACCTAAGTGTTACCTAAGTATTACCTAAGTGTTACCTAAGTGTGCCCTAAGTGTTACCTAAGTGTGCCCTAAGTGTTACCTAAGTGTGCCCTAACTGTTACCTAAGTGTGCCCTAAGTGTTACCTAAGTGTGCCCTAAGTGTTACCTAAGTGTACCCTTAGTGTTACCTAAGTGTTACCTAAGTGTTAACTAAGTGTTACTTAAGTGTTACCCAAGTGTGCCCTAAGTGTTACCTAAGTGTGCCCTAAGTGTTACCTAAGTGTGCCCTAAGTGTTACCTAAGTGTTACCTAAGTGTTACCTAAGTGTTACCCAAGTGTTACCTAAGTGTGCCCTAAGTGTTACCTAAGTGTGCCCTAAGTGTGCCCTAAGTGTTACCTAAGTGTACCCTTAGTGTTACCCAAGTGTTACCTAAGTGTTACCTAAGTGTTACCTAAGTGTGCCCTAAGTGTTACCTAAGTGTGCCCTAAGTGTTACCTAAGTGTGCCCTAAGTGTTACCCAAGTGTGCCCTAAGTGTTACCTAAGTGTGCCCTAAGTGTTACCTAAGTGTGCTCTAAGTGTTACCTAAGTGTGTCCTAAGTGTTACCTAAGTGTGCCCTAAGTGTTACCTAAGTGTGCCCTAATTGTTACCTAAGTGTGCCCTAAGTGTTACCTAAGTGTGCCCTAAGTGTTACCTAAGTGTGCCCTAAGTGTTACCTAAGTGTGCTCTAAGTGTTACCTAAGTGTGCCCTAAGTGTTACCTAAGTGTGCCCTAAGTGTTACCTAAGTGTACCCTAAGTGTTACCTAAGTGTGGCCTAAGTGTTACCTAAGTGTGCCCCAAGTGTTACCTAAGTGTGCCCTAAGTGTTAACTAAGTGTTACCTGAGTGTGCCCTAAGTGTTACCTAAGTGTACCCTAAGTGTTACCTAAGAGTTACCTAAGTGTTACATAAGTGTTACCTAAGTGTGCCCTAAGTGTTACCTAAGTGTTACCTAAGTGTGCCCTAAGTGTTACCTAAGTGTGCCCTAAGTGTTACCTAAGTGTGCCCTAAATGTTACCCAAGTGTTACCTAAGTGTGCCCTAAGTGTTACCTAAGTGTGCCCTAAGTGTTACCTAAGTGTGTCCTAACTGTTACCTAAGTGTGCCCTAACTGTTACCTAAGTGTGCCCTAAGTGTTACCTAAGTGTGCCCTAAGTGTTACCTAAGTGTGCCCTAAGTGTTACCTAAGTGTGCCCTAAGTGTTACCTAGGTGTGCCCTAAGTGTTACCTAAGTGTGCCCTAAGTGTTACCTAAGTGTGCCCTAAGTGTTACCTAAGTGTGCCCTAAGTGTTACCTAAGTGTGCCCTAAGTGTTACCTAAGTGTGCTTTAAGTGTTACCTAAGTGTGCCCTAAGTGTTACCTAAGTGTGCCCTAAGTGTTACCTAAGTGTACCCTAAGTGTTACCCAAGTGTGGCCTAAGTGTTACCTAAGTGTGCCCCAAGTGTTACCTAAGTGTGCCCTAAGTGTTAACTAAGTGTTACCTAAGTGTGCCCTAAGTGTTACCTAAGTGTACCATAAGTGTTACCTAAGTGTTACCTAAGTGTTACCTAAGTGTTACCTAAGAGTTACCTAAGTGTTACATATGTGTTACCTAAGTGTGCCCTAAGTGTTACCTAAGTGTGCTCTAAGTGTTACCTAAGTGTGTCCTAAGTGTTACCTAAGTGTGCCCTAAGTGTTACCTAAGTGTGCCCTAAGTGTTACCTAAGTGTGCCCTAAGTGTTACCTAAGTGTGCCCTAAGTGTTACCTAGGTGTGCCCTAAGTGTTACCTAAGTGTGCCCTAAGTGTTACCTAAGTGTGCCCTAAGTGTTACCTAAGTGTGCCCTAAGTGTTACCTAAGTGTGCCCTAAGTGTTACCTAAGTGTGCCCTAAGTGTTACCCAAGTGTTACCTAAGTGTTACCTAAGTGTTACCTAAGTGTTACCTAGGTGTGCCCTAAGTGTTACCTAAGTGTGCCCTAAGTGTTACCTAAGTGTGCCCTAAGTGTTACCTAAGTGTGCCCTAAGTGTTACCTAAGTGTGCCCTAAGTGTTACCTAAGTGTGCCCTAAGTGTTACCCAAGTGTTACCTAAGTGTTACCTAAGTGTTACCTAAGTGTTACCTAAGTATTACCTAAGTGTTACCTAAGTGTGCCCTAAGTGTTACCTAAGTGTGCCCTAACTGTTACCTAAGTGTGCCCTAACTGTTACCTAAGTGTGCCCTAAGTGTTACCTAAGTATGCCCTAAGTGTTACCTAAGTGTACCCTTAGTGTTACCTAAGTGTTACCTAAGTGTTAACTAAGTGTTACTTAAGTGTTACCCAAGTGTGCCCTAAGTGTTACCTAAGTGTGCCCTAAGTGTTACCTAAGTGTGCCCTAAGTGTTACCTAAGTGTACCCTAAGTGTTACCTAAGTGTTACCTAAGTGTTACCCAAGTGTTACCTAAGTGTGCCCTAAGTGTTACCTAAGTGTGCCCTAAGTGTGCCCTAAGTGTTACCTAAGTGTACCCTTAGTGTTACCCAAGTGTTACCTAAGTGTTACCTAAGTGTTACCTAAGTGTGCCCTAAGTGTTACCTAAGTGTGCCCTAAGTGTTACCTAAGTGTGCCCTAAGTGTTACCTAAGTGTGCTTTAAGTGTTACCTAAGTGTGCCCTAAGTGTTACCTAAGTGTGCCCTAAGTGTTACCTAAGTGTTACCTAAGTGTACCCTAAGTGTTACCCAAGTGTGGCCTAAGTGTTACCTAAGTGTGCCCCAAGTGTTACCTAAGTGTGCCCAAAGTGTTAACTAAGTGTTACCTAAGTGTGCCCTAAGTGTTACCTAAGTGTACCATAAGTGTTACCTAAGTGTTACCTAAGTGTTACCTAAGTGTTACCTAAGAGTTACCTAAGTGTTACATATGTGTTACCTAAGTGTGCCCTAAGTGTTACCTAAGTGTGCCCTAAGTGTTACCTAAGTGTTACCTAAGTGTGCCCTAAGTGTTACCTAAGTGTGCCCTAAGTGTTACTTAAGTGTGGCCTAAGTGTTACCTAAGTGTGCCCTAAGTGTTACCCAAGTGTGCCCTAAGTGTAACCTAAGTGTGCCCCAAGTGTTACCTAAGTGTGCCCCAAGTGTTACCTAAGTGTGCCCTAAGTGTTAACTAAGTGTTACCTAAGTGTGCCCTAAGTGTTACCTAAGTGTGCCCTAAGTGTTACCTAAGTGTTACCTAAGTGTTACCTAAGTGTTACCTAAGTGTGCCCTAAGTGTTACCCAAGTGTTACCTAAGTGTTACCTAAGTGTTACCTAAGTGTTACCTAAGTATTACCTAAGTGTTACCTAAGTGTGCCCTAAGTGTTACCTAAGTGTGCCCTAACTGTTACCTAAGTGTGCCCTAACTGTTACCTAAGTGTGCCCTAAGTGTTACCTAAGTGTGCCCTAAGTGTTACCTAAGTGTACCCTTAGTGTTACCTAAGTGTTACCTAAGTGTTAACTAAGTGTTACTTAAGTGTTACCCAAGTGTGCCCTAAGTGTTACCTAAGTGTGCCCTAAGTGTTACCTAAGTGTGCCCTAAGTGTTACCTAAGTGTTACCTAAGTGTTACCTAAGTGTTACCCAAGTGTTACCTAAGTGTGCCCTAAGTGTTACCTAAGTGTGCCCTAAGTGTGCCCTAAGTGTTACCTAAGTGTACCCTTAGTGTTACCCAAGTGTTACCTAAGTGTTACCTAAGTGTTACCTAAGTGTGCCCTAAGTGTTACCTAAGTGTGCCCTAAGTGTTACCTAAGTGTGCCCTAAGTGTTACCCAAGTGTGCCCTAAGTGTTACCTAAGTGTGCCCTAAGTGTTACCTAAGTGTGCTCTAAGTGTTACCTAAGTGTGTCCTAAGTGTTACCTAAGTGTGCCCTAAGTGTTACCTAAGTGTGCCCTAATTGTTACCTAAGTGTGCCCTAAGTGTTACCTAAGTGTGCCCTAAGTGTTACCTAAGTGTGCCCTAAGTGTTACCTAAGTGTGCTCTAAGTGTTACCTAAGTGTGCCCTAAGTGTTACCTAAGTGTGCCCTAAGTGTTACCTAAGTGTACCCTAAGTGTTACCTAAGTGTGGCCTAAGTGTTACCTAAGTGTGCCCCAAGTGTTACCTAAGTGTGCCCTAAGTGTTAACTAAGTGTTACCTGAGTGTGCCCTAAGTGTTACCTAAGTGTACCCTAAGTGTTACCTAAGAGTTACCTAAGTGTTACATAAGTGTTACCTAAGTGTGCCCTAAGTGTTACCTAAGTGTTACCTAAGTGTGCCCTAAGTGTTACCTAAGTGTGCCCTAAGTGTTACCTAAGTGTGCCCTAAATGTTACCCAAGTGTTACCTAAGTGTGCCCTAAGTGTTACCTAAGTGTGCCCTAAGTGTTACCTAAGTGTGTCCTAACTGTTACCTAAGTGTGCCCTAACTGTTACCTAAGTGTGCCCTAAGTGTTACCTAAGTGTGCCCTAAGTGTTACCTAAGTGTGCCCTAAGTGTTACCTAAGTGTGCCCTAAGTGTTACCTAGGTGTGCCCTAAGTGTTACCTAAGTGTGCCCTAAGTGTTACCTAAGTGTGCCCTAAGTGTTACCTAAGTGTGCCCTAAGTGTTACCTAAGTGTGCCCTAAGTGTTACCTAAGTGTGCTTTAAGTGTTACCTAAGTGTGCCCTAAGTGTTACCTAAGTGTGCCCTAAGTGTTACCTAAGTGTACCCTAAGTGTTACCCAAGTGTGGCCTAAGTGTTACCTAAGTGTGCCCCAAGTGTTACCTAAGTGTGCCCTAAGTGTTAACTAAGTGTTACCTAAGTGTGCCCTAAGTGTTACCTAAGTGTACCATAAGTGTTACCTAAGTGTTACCTAAGTGTTACCTAAGTGTTACCTAAGAGTTACCTAAGTGTTACATATGTGTTACCTAAGTGTGCCCTAAGTGTTACCTAAGTGTGCTCTAAGTGTTACCTAAGTGTGTCCTAAGTGTTACCTAAGTGTGCCCTAAGTGTTACCCAAGTGTGCCCTAAGTGTTACCTAAGTGTGCCCTAAGTGTTACCTAAGTGTGCTCTAAGTGTTACCTAAGTGTGTCCTAAGTGTTACCTAAGTGTGCCCTAAGTGTTACCTAAGTGTGCCCTAATTGTTACCTAAGTGTGCCCTAAGTGTTACCTAAGTGTGCCCTAAGTGTTACCTAAGTGTGCCCTAAGTGTTACCTAAGTGTGCTCTAAGTGTTACCTAAGTGTGCCCTAAGTGTTACCTAAGTGTGCCCTAAGTGTTACCTAAGTGTACCCTAAGTGTTACCTAAGTGTGGCCTAAGTGTTACCTAAGTGTGCCCCAAGTGTTACCTAAGTGTGCCCTAAGTGTTAACTAAGTGTTACCTGAGTGTGCCCTAAGTGTTAACTAAGTGTTACTTAAGTGTTACCCAAGTGTGCCCTAAGTGTTACCTAAGTGTGCCCTAAGTGTTACCTAAGTGTGCCCTAAGTGTTACCTAAGTGTACCCTAAGTGTTACCTAAGTGTTACCTAAGTGTTACCCAAGTGTTACCTAAGTGTGCCCTAAGTGTTACCTAAGTGTGCCCTAAGTGTGCCCTAAGTGTTACCTAAGTGTACCCTTAGTGTTACCCAAGTGTTACCTAAGTGTTACCTAAGTGTTACCTAAGTGTGCCCTAAGTGTTACCTAAGTGTGCCCTAAGTGTTACCTAAGTGTGCCCTAAGTGTTACCCAAGTGTGCCCTAAGTGTTACCCAAGTGTGCCCTAAGTGTTACCTAAGTGTGCCCTAAGTGTGCCCTAAGTGTTACCTAAGTGTACCATAAGTGTTACCTAAGTGTTACCTAAGTGTTACCTAAGTGTTACCCAAGTGTTACCTAAGTGTGCCCTAAGTGTTACCTAAGTGTGCCCTAAGTGTGCCCTAAGTGTTACCTAAGTGTACCCTTAGTGTTACCCAAGTGTTACCTAAGTGTTACCTAAGTGTTACCTAAGTGTGCCCTAAGTGTTACCTAAGTGTGCCCTAAGTGTTACCTAAGTGTGCCCTAAGTGTTACCTAAGTGTGCTTTAAGTGTTACCTAAGTGTGCCCTAAGTGTTACCTAAGTGTGCCCTAAGTGTTACCTAAGTGTTACCTAAGTGTACCCTAAGTGTTACCCAAGTGTGGCCTAAGTGTTACCTAAGTGTGCCCCAAGTGTTACCTAAGTGTGCCCAAAGTGTTAACTAAGTGTTACCTAAGTGTGCCCTAAGTGTTACCTAAGTGTACCATAAGTGTTACCTAAGTGTGCCCTAAGTGTTACCTAAGTGTGCCCTAAGTGTTACCTAAGTGTGTCCTAACTGTTACCTAAGTGTGCCCTAACTGTTACCTAAGTGTGCCCTAAGTGTTACCTAAGTGTGCCCTAAGTGTTACCTAAGTGTGCCCTAAGTGTTACCTAAGTGTGCCCTAAGTGTTACCTAGGTGTGCCCTAAGTGTTACCTAAGTGTGCCCTAAGTGTTACCTAAGTGTGCTCTAAGTGTTACCTAAGTGTGTCCTAAGTGTTACCTAAGTGTGCCCTAAGTGTTACCTAAGTGTGCCCTAATTGTTACCTAAGTGTGCCCTAAGTGTTACCTAAGTGTGCCCTAAGTGTTACCTAAGTGTGCCCTAAGTGTTACCCAAGTGTGCCCTAAGTGTAACCTAAGTGTGCCCCAAGTGTTACCTAAGTGTGCCCCAAGTGTTACCTAAGTGTGCCCTAAGTGTTAACTAAGTGTTACCTAAGTGTGCCCTAAGTGTTACCTAAGTGTGCCCTAAGTGTTACCTAAGTGTTACCTAAGTGTTACCTAAGTGTTACCTAAGTGTGCCCTAAGTGTTACCCAAGTGTTACCTAAGTGTTACCTAAGTGTTACCTAAGTGTTACCTAAGTATTACCTAAGTGTTACCTAAGTGTGCCCTAAGTGTTACCTAAGTGTGCCCTAACTGTTACCTAAGTGTGCCCTAACTGTTACCTAAGTGTGCCCTAAGTGTTACCTAAGTGTGCCCTAAGTGTTACCTAAGTGTACCCTTAGTGTTACCTAAGTGTTACCTAAGTGTTAACTAAGTGTTACTTAAGTGTTACCCAAGTGTGCCCTAAGTGTTACCTAAGTGTGCCCTAAGTGTTACCTAAGTGTGCCCTAAGTGTTACCTAAGTGTTACCTAAGTGTTACCTAAGTGTTACCCAAGTGTTACCTAAGTGTGCCCTAAGTGTTACCTAAGTGTGCCCTAAGTGTGCCCTAAGTGTTACCTAAGTGTACCCTTAGTGTTACCCAAGTGTTACCTAAGTGTTACCTAAGTGTTACCTAAGTGTGCCCTAAGTGTTACCTAAGTGTGCCCTAAGTGTTACCTAAGTGTGCCCTAAGTGTTACCCAAGTGTGCCCTAAGTGTTACCTAAGTGTGCCCTAAGTGTTACCTAAGTGTGCTCTAAGTGTTACCTAAGTGTGTCCTAAGTGTTACCTAAGTGTGCCCTAAGTGTTACCTAAGTGTGCCCTAATTGTTACCTAAGTGTGCCCTAAGTGTTACCTAAGTGTGCCCTAAGTGTTACCTAAGTGTGCCCTAAGTGTTACCTAAGTGTGCTCTAAGTGTTACCTAAGTGTGCCCTAAGTGTTACCTAAGTGTGCCCTAAGTGTTACCTAAGTGTACCCTAAGTGTTACCTAAGTGTGGCCTAAGTGTTACCTAAGTGTGCCCCAAGTGTTACCTAAGTGTGCCCTAAGTGTTAACTAAGTGTTACCTGAGTGTGCCCTAAGTGTTACCTAAGTGTACCCTAAGTGTTACCTAAGAGTTACCTAAGTGTTACATAAGTGTTACCTAAGTGTGCCCTAAGTGTTACCTAAGTGTTACCTAAGTGTGCCCTAAGTGTTACCTAAGTGTGCCCTAAGTGTTACCTAAGTGTGCCCTAAATGTTACCCAAGTGTTACCTAAGTGTGCCCTAAGTGTTACCTAAGTGTGCCCTAAGTGTTACCTAAGTGTGTCCTAACTGTTACCTAAGTGTGCCCTAACTGTTACCTAAGTGTGCCCTAAGTGTTACCTAAGTGTGCCCTAAGTGTTACCTAAGTGTGCCCTAAGTGTTACCTAAGTGTGCCCTAAGTGTTACCTAGGTGTGCCCTAAGTGTTACCTAAGTGTGCCCTAAGTGTTACCTAAGTGTGCCCTAAGTGTTACCTAAGTGTGCCCTAAGTGTTACCTAAGTGTGCCCTAAGTGTTACCTAAGTGTGCTTTAAGTGTTACCTAAGTGTGCCCTAAGTGTTACCTAAGTGTGCCCTAAGTGTTACCTAAGTGTACCCTAAGTGTTACCCAAGTGTGGCCTAAGTGTTACCTAAGTGTGCCCCAAGTGTTACCTAAGTGTGCCCTAAGTGTTAACTAAGTGTTACCTAAGTGTGCCCTAAGTGTTACCTAAGTGTACCATAAGTGTTACCTAAGTGTTACCTAAGTGTTACCTAAGTGTTACCTAAGAGTTACCTAAGTGTTACATATGTGTTACCTAAGTGTGCCCTAAGTGTTACCTAAGTGTGCTCTAAGTGTTACCTAAGTGTGTCCTAAGTGTTACCTAAGTGTGCCCTAAGTGTTACCCAAGTGTGCCCTAAGTGTTACCTAAGTGTGCCCTAAGTGTTACCTAAGTGTGCTCTAAGTGTTACCTAAGTGTGTCCTAAGTGTTACCTAAGTGTGCCCTAAGTGTTACCTAAGTGTGCCCTAATTGTTACCTAAGTGTGCCCTAAGTGTTACCTAAGTGTGCCCTAAGTGTTACCTAAGTGTGCCCTAAGTGTTACCTAAGTGTGCTCTAAGTGTTACCTAAGTGTGCCCTAAGTGTTACCTAAGTGTGCCCTAAGTGTTACCTAAGTGTACCCTAAGTGTTACCTAAGTGTGGCCTAAGTGTTACCTAAGTGTGCCCCAAGTGTTACCTAAGTGTGCCCTAAGTGTTAACTAAGTGTTACCTGAGTGTGCCCTAAGTGTTAACTAAGTGTTACTTAAGTGTTACCCAAGTGTGCCCTAAGTGTTACCTAAGTGTGCCCTAAGTGTTACCTAAGTGTGCCCTAAGTGTTACCTAAGTGTACCCTAAGTGTTACCTAAGTGTTACCTAAGTGTTACCCAAGTGTTACCTAAGTGTGCCCTAAGTGTTACCTAAGTGTGCCCTAAGTGTGCCCTAAGTGTTACCTAAGTGTACCCTAAGTGTTACCCAAGTGTTACCTAAGTGTTACCTAAGTGTTACCTAAGTGTGCCCTAAGTGTTACCTAAGTGTGCCCTAAGTGTTACCTAAGTGTGCCCTAAGTGTTACCCAAGTGTGCCCTAAGTGTTACCCAAGTGTGCCCTAAGTGTTACCTAAGTGTGCCCTAAGTGTGCCCTAAGTGTTACCTAAGTGTACCATAAGTGTTACCTAAGTGTTACCTAAGTGTTACCTAAGTGTTACCCAAGTGTTACCTAAGTGTGCCCTAAGTGTTACCTAAGTGTGCCCTAAGTGTGCCCTAAGTGTTACCTAAGTGTACCCTTAGTGTTACCCAAGTGTTACCTAAGTGTTACCTAAGTGTTACCTAAGTGTGCCCTAAGTGTTACCTAAGTGTGCCCTAAGTGTTACCTAAGTGTGCCCTAAGTGTTACCTAAGTGTGCTTTAAGTGTTACCTAAGTGTGCCCTAAGTGTTACCTAAGTGTGCCCTAAGTGTTACCTAAGTGTTACCTAAGTGTACCCTAAGTGTTACCCAAGTGTGGCCTAAGTGTTACCTAAGTGTGCCCCAAGTGTTACCTAAGTGTGCCCAAAGTGTTAACTAAGTGTTACCTAAGTGTGCCCTAAGTGTTACCTAAGTGTACCATAAGTGTTACCTAAGTGTTACCTAAGTGTTACCTAAGTGTTACCTAAGAGTTACCTAAGTGTTACATATGTGTTACCTAAGTGTGCCCTAAGTGTTACCTAAGTGTGCGCTAAGTGTTACCTAAGTGTTACCTAAGTGTGCCCTAAGTGTTACCTAAGTGTGCCCTAAGTGTTACTTAAGTGTGGCCTAAGTGTTACCTAAGTGTGCCCTAAGTGTTACCCAAGTGTGCCCTAAGTGTAACCTAAGTGTGCCCCAAGTGTTACCTAAGTGTGCCCCAAGTGTTACCTAAGTGTGCCCTAAGTGTTAACTAAGTGTTACCTAAGTGTGCCCTAAGTGTTACCTAAGTGTGCCCTAAGTGTTACCTAAGTGTTACCTAAGTGTTACCTAAGTGTTACCTAAGTGTGCCCTAAGTGTTACCCAAGTGTTACCTAAGTGTTACCTAAGTGTTACCTAAGTGTTACCTAAGTATTACCTAAGTGTTACCTAAGTGTGCCCTAAGTGTTACCTAAGTGTGCCCTAACTGTTACCTAAGTGTGCCCTAACTGTTACCTAAGTGTGCCCTAAGTGTTACCTAAGTGTGCCCTAAGTGTTACCTAAGTGTACCCTTAGTGTTACCTAAGTGTTACCTAAGTGTTAACTAAGTGTTACTTAAGTGTTACCCAAGTGTGCCCTAAGTGTTACCTAAGTGTGCCCTAAGTGTTACCTAAGTGTGCCCTAAGTGTTACCTAAGTGTTACCTAAGTGTTACCTAAGTGTTACCCAAGTGTTACCTAAGTGTGCCCTAAGTGTTACCTAAGTGTGCCCTAAGTGTGCCCTAAGTGTTACCTAAGTGTACCCTTAGTGTTACCCAAGTGTTACCTAAGTGTTACCTAAGTGTTACCTAAGTGTGCCCTAAGTGTTACCTAAGTGTGCCCTAAGTGTTACCTAAGTGTGCCCTAAGTGTTACCCAAGTGTGCCCTAAGTGTTACCTAAGTGTGCCCTAAGTGTTACCTAAGTGTGCTCTAAGTGTTACCTAAGTGTGTCCTAAGTGTTACCTAAGTGTGCCCTAAGTGTTACCTAAGTGTGCCCTAATTGTTACCTAAGTGTGCCCTAAGTGTTACCTAAGTGTGCCCTAAGTGTTACCTAAGTGTGCCCTAAGTGTTACCTAAGTGTGCTCTAAGTGTTACCTAAGTGTGCCCTAAGTGTTACCTAAGTGTGCCCTAAGTGTTACCTAAGTGTACCCTAAGTGTTACCTAAGTGTGGCCTAAGTGTTACCTAAGTGTGCCCCAAGTGTTACCTAAGTGTGCCCTAAGTGTTACCTAAGTGTTACCTAAGTGTGCCCTAAGTGTTACCTAAGTGTACCCTAAGTGTTACCTAAGAGTTACCTAAGTGTTACATAAGTGTTACCTAAGTGTGCCCTAAGTGTTACCTAAGTGTTACCTAAGTGTGCCCTAAGTGTTACCTAAGTGTGCCCTAAGTGTTACCTAAGTGTGCCCTAAATGTTACCCAAGTGTTACCTAAGTGTGCCCTAAGTGTTACCTAAGTGTGCCCTAAGTGTTACCTAAGTGTGTCCTAACTGTTACCTAAGTGTGCCCTAACTGTTACCTAAGTGTGCCCTAAGTGTTACCTAAGTGTGCCCTAAGTGTTACCTAAGTGTGCCCTAAGTGTTACCTAAGTGTGCCCTAAGTGTTACCTAGGTGTGCCCTAAGTGTTACCTAAGTGTGCCCTAAGTGTTACCTAAGTGTGCCCTAAGTGTTACCTAAGTGTGCCCTAAGTGTTACCTAAGTGTGCCCTAAGTGTTACCTAAGTGTGCTTTAAGTGTTACCTAAGTGTGCCCTAAGTGTTACCTAAGTGTGCCCTAAGTGTTACCTAAGTGTACCCTAAGTGTTACCCAAGTGTGGCCTAAGTGTTACCTAAGTGTGCCCCAAGTGTTACCTAAGTGTGCCCTAAGTGTTAACTAAGTGTTACCTAAGTGTGCCCTAAGTGTTACCTAAGTGTACCATAAGTGTTACCTAAGTGTTACCTAAGTGTTACCTAAGTGTTACCTAAGAGTTACCTAAGTGTTACATATGTGTTACCTAAGTGTGCCCTAAGTGTTACCTAAGTGTGCTCTAAGTGTTACCTAAGTGTGTCCTAAGTGTTACCTAAGTGTGCCCTAAGTGTTACCCAAGTGTGCCCTAAGTGTTACCTAAGTGTGCCCTAAGTGTTACCTAAGTGTGCTCTAAGTGTTACCTAAGTGTGTCCTAAGTGTTACCTAAGTGTGCCCTAAGTGTTACCTAAGTGTGCCCTAATTGTTACCTAAGTGTGCCCTAAGTGTTACCTAAGTGTGCCCTAAGTGTTACCTAAGTGTGCCCTAAGTGTTACCTAAGTGTGCTCTAAGTGTTACCTAAGTGTGCCCTAAGTGTTACCTAAGTGTGCCCTAAGTGTTACCTAAGTGTACCCTAAGTGTTACCTAAGTGTGGCCTAAGTGTTACCTAAGTGTGCCCCAAGTGTTACCTAAGTGTGCCCTAAGTGTTAACTAAGTGTTACCTGAGTGTGCCCTAAGTGTTAACTAAGTGTTACTTAAGTGTTACCCAAGTGTGCCCTAAGTGTTACCTAAGTGTGCCCTAAGTGTTACCTAAGTGTGCCCTAAGTGTTACCTAAGTGTACCCTAAGTGTTACCTAAGTGTTACCTAAGTGTTACCCAAGTGTTACCTAAGTGTGCCCTAAGTGTTACCTAAGTGTGCCCTAAGTGTGCCCTAAGTGTTACCTAAGTGTACCCTTAGTGTTACCCAAGTGTTACCTAAGTGTTACCTAAGTGTTACCTAAGTGTGCCCTAAGTGTTACCTAAGTGTGCCCTAAGTGTTACCTAAGTGTGCCCTAAGTGTTACCCAAGTGTGCCCTAAGTGTTACCCAAGTGTGCCCTAAGTGTTACCTAAGTGTGCCCTAAGTGTGCCCTAAGTGTTACCTAAGTGTACCATAAGTGTTACCTAAGTGTTACCTAAGTGTTACCTAAGTGTTACCTAAGTGTTACCTAAGAGTTACCTAAGTGTTACATAAGTGTTACCTAAGTGTGCCCTAAGTGTTACCTAAGTGTGCCCTAAGTGTTACCTAAGTGTGCCCTAAGTGTTACCTAAGTGTGCCCTAAGTGTTACCTAAGTGTGCCCTAAGTGTGCCCTAAGTGTTACCTAAGTGTACCATAAGTGTTACCTAAGTGTTACCTAAGTGTTACCTAAGTGTTACCTAAGTGTTACCTAAGTGTTACCTAAGTGTTACCTAAGTGTTACCTAAGTGTGCCCTAAGTGTTACCTAAGTGTGCCCTAAGTGTGCCCTAAGTGTTACCTAAGTGTACCCTTAGTGTTACCCAAGTGTTACCTAAGTGTTAACTAAGTGTTACCTAAGTGTGCCCAAAGTGTTACCTAAGTGTGCCCTAAGTGTTACCTAAGTGTGCCCTAAGTGTTACCTAAGTGTACCCTAAGTGTTACCTAAGTGTTACCTAAGTGTTACCCAAGTGTGCCCTAAGTGTTACCTAAGTGTGCCCTAAGTGTTACCTAAGTGTGCCCTAAGTGTTACCTAAGTGTGCCATAAGTGTTACCCAAGTGTGCCCTAAGTGTTACCTAAGTGTGCCCCAAGTGTTACCTAAGTGTGCCCCAAGTGTTACCTAAGTGTGCCCTAAGTGTTAACTAAGTGTTACCTAAGTGTGCCCTAAGTGTTACCTAAGTGTGCCCTAAGTGTTACCTAAGTGTGCCCTAAGTGTTACCTAAGTGTGCCCCAAGTGTTACCTAAGTGTGCCCCAAGTGTTACCTAAGTGTGCCCTAAGTGTTAACTAAGTGTTACCTAAGTGTGCCCTAAGTGTTACCTAAGTGTGCCCTAAGTGTTACCTAAGTGTTACCTAAGAGTTACCTAAGTGTTACATATGTGTTACCTAAGTGTGCCCTAAGTGTTACCTAAGTGTGCGCTAAGTGTTACCTAAGTGTTACCTAAGTGTGCCCTAAGTGTTACCTAAGTGTGCCCTAAGTGTTACTTAAGTGTGGCCTAAGTGTTACCTAAGTGTGCCCTAAGTGTTACCCAAGTGTGCCCTAAGTGTAACCTAAGTGTGCCCCAAGTGTTACCTAAGTGTGCCCCAAGTGTTACCTAAGTGTGCCCTAAGTGTTAACTAAGTGTTACCTAAGTGTGCCCTAAGTGTTACCTAAGTGTGCCCTAAGTGTTACCTAAGTGTTACCTAAGTGTTACCTAAGTGTTACCTAAGTGTGCCCTAAGTGTTACCCAAGTGTTACCTAAGTGTTACCTAAGTGTTACCTAAGTGTTACCTAAGTATTACCTAAGTGTTACCTAAGTGTGCCCTAAGTGTTACCTAAGTGTGCCCTAACTGTTACCTAAGTGTGCCCTAAGTGTTACCTAAGTGTGCCCTAAGTGTTACCTAAGTGTGCCCTAAGTGTTACCTAAGTGTACCCTTAGTGTTACCTAAGTGTTACCTAAGTGTTAACTAAGTGTTACTTAAGTGTTACCCAAGTGTGCCCTAAGTGTTACCTAAGTGTGCCCTAAGTGTTACCTAAGTGTGCCCTAAGTGTTACCTAAGTGTTACCTAAGTGTTACCTAAGTGTTACCCAAGTGTTACCTAAGTGTGCCCTAAGTGTTACCTAAGTGTGCCCTAAGTGTGCCCTAAGTGTTACCTAAGTGTACCCTTAGTGTTACCCAAGTGTTACCTAAGTGTTACCTAAGTGTTACCTAAGTGTGCCCTAAGTGTTACCTAAGTGTGCCCTAAGTGTTACCTAAGTGTGCCCTAAGTGTTACCCAAGTGTGCCCTAAGTGTTACCTAAGTGTGCCCTAAGTGTTACCTAAGTGTGCTCTAAGTGTTACCTAAGTGTGTCCTAAGTGTTACCTAAGTGTGCCCTAAGTGTTACCTAAGTGTGCCCTAAGTGTTACCTAAGTGTGCCCTAAGTGTTACCTAAGTGTGCCCTAAGTGTTACCTAAGTGTGCCCTAAGTGTTACCTAAGTGTGCTCTAAGTGTTACCTAAGTGTGCCCTAAGTGTTACCTAAGTGTGCCCTAAGTGTTACCTAAGTGTACCCTAAGTGTTACCTAAGTGTGGCCTAAGTGTTACCTAAGTGTGCCCCAAGTGTTACCTAAGTGTGCCCTAAGTGTTACCTAAGTGTTACCTGAGTGTGCCCTAAGTGTTACCTAAGTGTACCCTAAGTGTTACCTAAGAGTTACCTAAGTGTTACATAAGTGTTACCTAAGTGTGCCCTAAGTGTTACCTAAGTGTTACCTAAGTGTGCCCTAAGTGTTACCTAAGTGTGCCCTAAGTGTTACCTAAGTGTGCCCTAAATGTTACCCAAGTGTTACCTAAGTGTGCCCTAAGTGTTACCTAAGTGTGCCCTAAGTGTTACCTAAGTGTGTCCTAACTGTTACCTAAGTGTGCCCTAACTGTTACCTAAGTGTGCCCTAAGTGTTACCTAAGTGTGCCCTAAGTGTTACCTAAGTGTGCCCTAAGTGTTACCTAAGTGTGCCCTAAGTGTTACCTAGGTGTGCCCTAAGTGTTACCTAAGTGTGCCCTAAGTGTTACCTAAGTGTGCCCTAAGTGTTACCTAAGTGTGCCCTAAGTGTTACCTAAGTGTGCCCTAAGTGTTACCTAAGTGTGCTTTAAGTGTTACCTAAGTGTGCCCTAAGTGTTACCTAAGTGTGCCCTAAGTGTTACCTAAGTGTACCCTAAGTGTTACCCAAGTGTGGCCTAAGTGTTACCTAAGTGTGCCCCAAGTGTTACCTAAGTGTGCCCTAAGTGTTAACTAAGTGTTACCTAAGTGTGCCCTAAGTGTTACCTAAGTGTACCATAAGTGTTACCTAAGTGTTACCTAAGTGTTACCTAAGTGTTACCTAAGAGTTACCTAAGTGTTACATATGTGTTACCTAAGTGTGCCCTAAGTGTTACCTAAGTGTGCTCTAAGTGTTACCTAAGTGTGTCCTAAGTGTTACCTAAGTGTGCCCTAAGTGTTACCCAAGTGTGCCCTAAGTGTTACCTAAGTGTGCCCTAAGTGTTACCTAAGTGTGCTCTAAGTGTTACCTAAGTGTGTCCTAAGTGTTACCTAAGTGTGCCCTAAGTGTTACCTAAGTGTGCCCTAATTGTTACCTAAGTGTGCCCTAAGTGTTACCTAAGTGTGCCCTAAGTGTTACCTAAGTGTGCCCTAAGTGTTACCTAAGTGTGCTCTAAGTGTTACCTAAGTGTGCCCTAAGTGTTACCTAAGTGTGCCCTAAGTGTTACCTAAGTGTACCCTAAGTGTTACCTAAGTGTGGCCTAAGTGTTACCTAAGTGTGCCCCAAGTGTTACCTAAGTGTGCCCTAAGTGTTAACTAAGTGTTACCTGAGTGTGCCCTAAGTGTTAACTAAGTGTTACTTAAGTGTTACCCAAGTGTGCCCTAAGTGTTACCTAAGTGTGCCCTAAGTGTTACCTAAGTGTGCCCTAAGTGTTACCTAAGTGTACCCTAAGTGTTACCTAAGTGTTACCTAAGTGTTACCCAAGTGTTACCTAAGTGTGCCCTAAGTGTTACCTAAGTGTGCCCTAAGTGTGCCCTAAGTGTTACCTAAGTGTACCCTTAGTGTTACCCAAGTGTTACCTAAGTGTTACCTAAGTGTTACCTAAGTGTGCCCTAAGTGTTACCTAAGTGTGCCCTAAGTGTTACCTAAGTGTGCCCTAAGTGTTACCCAAGTGTGCCCTAAGTGTTACCCAAGTGTGCCCTAAGTGTTACCTAAGTGTGCCCTAAGTGTGCCCTAAGTGTTACCTAAGTGTGCCCTAAGTGTGCCCTAAGTGTTACCTAAGTGTACCATAAGTGTTACCTAAGTGTTACCTAAGTGTTACCTAAGTGTTACCTAAGTGTTACCTAAGTGTTACCTAAGTGTTACCCAAGTGTTACCTAAGTGTGCCCTAAGTGTTACCTAAGTGTGCCCTAAGTGTGCCCTAAGTGTTACCTAAGTGTACCCTTAGTGTTACCCAAGTGTTACCTAAGTGTTAACTAAGTGTTACCTAAGTGTGCCCAAAGTGTTACCTAAGTGTGCCCTAAGTGTTACCTAAGTGTGCCCTAAGTGTTACCTAAGTGTACCCTAAGTGTTACCTAAGTGTTACCTAAGTGTTACCCAAGTGTGCCCTAAGTGTTACCTAAGTGTGCCCTAAGTGTTACCTAAGTGTGCCCTAAGTGTTACCTAAGTGTGCCATAAGTGTTACCCAAGTGTGCCCTAAGTGTTACCTAAGTGTGCCCCAAGTGTTACCTAAGTGTGCCCCAAGTGTTACCTAAGTGTGCCCTAAGTGTTAACTAAGTGTTACCTAAGTGTGCCCTAAGTGTTACCTAAGTGTGCCCTAAGTGTTACCTAAGTGTGCCCTAAGTGTTACCTAAGTGTGCCCCAAGTGTTACCTAAGTGTGCCCCAAGTGTTACCTAAGTGTGCCCTAAGTGTTAACTAAGTGTTACCTAAGTGTGCCCTAAGTGTTACCTAAGTGTGCCCTAAGTGTTACCTAAGTGTTACCTAAGTGTTACCTAAGTGTTACCTAAGTGTGCCCTAAGTGTTACCCAAGTGTTACCTAAGTGTTACCTAAGTGTTACCTAAGTGTTACCTAAGTATTACCTAAGTGTTACCTAAGTGTGCCCTAAGTGTTACCTAAGTGTGCCCTAACTGTTACCTAAGTGTGCCCTAACTGTTACCTAAGTGTGCCCTAAGTGTTACCTAAGTATGCCCTAAGTGTTACCTAAGTGTACCCTTAGTGTTACCTAAGTGTTACCTAAGTGTTAACTAAGTGTTACTTAAGTGTTACCCAAGTGTGCCCTAAGTGTTACCTAAGTGTGCCCTAAGTGTTACCTAAGTGTGCCCTAAGTGTTACCTAAGTGTACCCTAAGTGTTACCTAAGTGTTACCTAAGTGTTACCCAAGTGTTACCTAAGTGTGCCCTAAGTGTTACCTAAGTGTGCCCTAAGTGTGCCCTAAGTGTTACCTAAGTGTACCCTTAGTGTTACCCAAGTGTTACCTAAGTGTTACCTAAGTGTTACCTAAGTGTGCCCTAAGTGTTACCTAAGTGTGCCCTAAGTGTTACCTAAGTGTGCCCTAAGTGTTACCTAAGTGTGCTTTAAGTGTTACCTAAGTGTGCCCTAAGTGTTACCTAAGTGTGCCCTAAGTGTTACCTAAGTGTTACCTAAGTGTACCCTAAGTGTTACCCAAGTGTGGCCTAAGTGTTACCTAAGTGTGCCCCAAGTGTTACCTAAGTGTGCCCAAAGTGTTAACTAAGTGTTACCTAAGTGTGCCCTAAGTGTTACCTAAGTGTACCATAAGTGTTACCTAAGTGTTACCTAAGTGTTACCTAAGTGTTACCTAAGAGTTACCTAAGTGTTACATATGTGTTACCTAAGTGTGCCCTAAGTGTTACCTAAGTGTGCGCTAAGTGTTACCTAAGTGTTACCTAAGTGTGCCCTAAGTGTTACCTAAGTGTGCCCTAAGTGTTACTTAAGTGTGGCCTAAGTGTTACCTAAGTGTGCCCTAAGTGTTACCCAAGTGTGCCCTAAGTGTAACCTAAGTGTGCCCCAAGTGTTACCTAAGTGTGCCCCAAGTGTTACCTAAGTGTGCCCTAAGTGTTAACTAAGTGTTACCTAAGTGTGCCCTAAGTGTTACCTAAGTGTGCCCTAAGTGTTACCTAAGTGTTACCTAAGTGTTACCTAAGTGTTACCTAAGTGTGCCCTAAGTGTTACCCAAGTGTTACCTAAGTGTTACCTAAGTGTTACCTAAGTGTTACCTAAGTATTACCTAAGTGTTACCTAAGTGTGCCCTAAGTGTTACCTAAGTGTGCCCTAACTGTTACCTAAGTGTGCCCTAACTGTTACCTAAGTGTGCCCTAAGTGTTACCTAAGTGTGCCCTAAGTGTTACCTAAGTGTACCCTTAGTGTTACCTAAGTGTTACCTAAGTGTTAACTAAGTGTTACTTAAGTGTTACCCAAGTGTGCCCTAAGTGTTACCTAAGTGTGCCCTAAGTGTTACCTAAGTGTGCCCTAAGTGTTACCTAAGTGTTACCTAAGTGTTACCTAAGTGTTACCCAAGTGTTACCTAAGTGTGCCCTAAGTGTTACCTAAGTGTGCCCTAAGTGTGCCCTAAGTGTTACCTAAGTGTACCCTTAGTGTTACCCAAGTGTTACCTAAGTGTTACCTAAGTGTTACCTAAGTGTGCCCTAAGTGTTACCTAAGTGTGCCCTAAGTGTTACCTAAGTGTGCCCTAAGTGTTACCCAAGTGTGCCCTAAGTGTTACCTAAGTGTGCCCTAAGTGTTACCTAAGTGTGCTCTAAGTGTTACCTAAGTGTGTCCTAAGTGTTACCTAAGTGTGCCCTAAGTGTTACCTAAGTGTGCCCTAATTGTTACCTAAGTGTGCCCTAAGTGTTACCTAAGTGTGCCCTAAGTGTTACCTAAGTGTGCCCTAAGTGTTACCTAAGTGTGCTCTAAGTGTTACCTAAGTGTGCCCTAAGTGTTACCTAAGTGTGCCCTAAGTGTTACCTAAGTGTACCCTAAGTGTTACCTAAGTGTGGCCTAAGTGTTACCTAAGTGTGCCCCAAGTGTTACCTAAGTGTGCCCTAAGTGTTAACTAAGTGTTACCTGAGTGTGCCCTAAGTGTTACCTAAGTGTACCCTAAGTGTTACCTAAGAGTTACCTAAGTGTTACATAAGTGTTACCTAAGTGTGCCCTAAGTGTTACCTAAGTGTTACCTAAGTGTGCCCTAAGTGTTACCTAAGTGTGCCCTAAGTGTTACCTAAGTGTGCCCTAAATGTTACCCAAGTGTTACCTAAGTGTGCCCTAAGTGTTACCTAAGTGTGCCCTAAGTGTTACCTAAGTGTGTCCTAACTGTTACCTAAGTGTGCCCTAACTGTTACCTAAGTGTGCCCTAAGTGTTACCTAAGTGTGCCCTAAGTGTTACCTAAGTGTGCCCTAAGTGTTACCTAAGTGTGCCCTAAGTGTTACCTAGGTGTGCCCTAAGTGTTACCTAAGTGTGCCCTAAGTGTTACCTAAGTGTGCCCTAAGTGTTACCTAAGTGTGCCCTAAGTGTTACTTAAGTGTGCCCTAAGTGTTACCTAAGTGTGCTTTAAGTGTTACCTAAGTGTGCCCTAAGTGTTACCTAAGTGTGCCCTAAGTGTTACCTAAGTGTACCCTAAGTGTTACCCAAGTGTGGCCTAAGTGTTACCTAAGTGTGCCCCAAGTGTTACCTAAGTGTGCCCTAAGTGTTAACTAAGTGTTACCTAAGTGTGCCCTAAGTGTTACCTAAGTGTACCATAAGTGTTACCTAAGTGTTACCTAAGTGTTACCTAAGTGTTACCTAAGAGTTACCTAAGTGTTACATATGTGTTACCTAAGTGTGCCCTAAGTGTTACCTAAGTGTGCTCTAAGTGTTACCTAAGTGTGTCCTAAGTGTTACCTAAGTGTGCCCTAAGTGTTACCCAAGTGTGCCCTAAGTGTTACCTAAGTGTGCCCTAAGTGTTACCTAAGTGTGCTCTAAGTGTTACCTAAGTGTGTCCTAAGTGTTACCTAAGTGTGCCCTAAGTGTTACCTAAGTGTGCCCTAATTGTTACCTAAGTGTGCCCTAAGTGTTACCTAAGTGTGCCCTAAGTGTTACCTAAGTGTGCCCTAAGTGTTACCTAAGTGTGCTCTAAGTGTTACCTAAGTGTGCCCTAAGTGTTACCTAAGTGTGCCCTAAGTGTTACCTAAGTGTACCCTAAGTGTTACCTAAGTGTGGCCTAAGTGTTACCTAAGTGTGCCCCAAGTGTTACCTAAGTGTGCCCTAAGTGTTAACTAAGTGTTACCTGAGTGTGCCCTAAGTGTTAACTAAGTGTTACTTAAGTGTTACCCAAGTGTGCCCTAAGTGTTACCTAAGTGTGCCCTAAGTGTTACCTAAGTGTGCCCTAAGTGTTACCTAAGTGTACCCTAAGTGTTACCTAAGTGTTACCTAAGTGTTACCCAAGTGTTACCTAAGTGTGCCCTAAGTGTTACCTAAGTGTGCCCTAAGTGTGCCCTAAGTGTTACCTAAGTGTACCCTTAGTGTTACCCAAGTGTTACCTAAGTGTTACCTAAGTGTTACCTAAGTGTGCCCTAAGTGTTACCTAAGTGTGCCCTAAGTGTTACCTAAGTGTGCCCTAAGTGTTACCCAAGTGTGCCCTAAGTGTTACCCAAGTGTGCCCTAAGTGTTACCTAAGTGTGCCCTAAGTGTGCCCTAAGTGTTACCTAAGTGTACCATAAGTGTTACCTAAGTGTTACCTAAGTGTTACCTAAGTGTTACCTAAGTGTTACCTAAGAGTTACCTAAGTGTTACATAAGTGTTACCTAAGTGTGCCCTAAGTGTTACCTAAGTGTGCCCTAAGTGTTACCTAAGTGTGCCCTAAGTGTTACCTAAGTGTGCCCTAAGTGTTACCTAAGTGTGCCCTAAGTGTTACCTAAGTGTGCCCTAAGTGTGCCCTAAGTGTTACCTAAGTGTACCATAAGTGTTACCTAAGTGTTACCTAAGTGTTACCTAAGTGTTACCTAAGTGTTACCTAAGTGTTACCTAAGTGTTACCCAAGTGTTACCTAAGTGTGCCCTAAGTGTTACCTAAGTGTGCCCTAAGTGTGCCCTAAGTGTTACCTAAGTGTACCCTTAGTGTTACCCAAGTGTTACCTAAGTGTTAACTAAGTGTTACCTAAGTGTGCCCAAAGTGTTACCTAAGTGTGCCCTAAGTGTTACCTAAGTGTGCCCTAAGTGTTACCTAAGTGTACCCTAAGTGTTACCTAAGTGTTACCTAAGTGTTACCCAAGTGTGCCCTAAGTGTTACCTAAGTGTGCCCTAAGTGTTACCTAAGTGTGCCCTAAGTGTTACCTAAGTGTGCCATAAGTGTTACCCAAGTGTGCCCTAAGTGTTACCTAAGTGTGCTCTAAGTGTTACCTAAGTGTGTCCTAAGTGTTACCTAAGTGTGCCCTAAGTGTTACCTAAGTGTGCCCTAATTGTTACCTAAGTGTGCCCTAAGTGTTACCTAAGTGTGCCCTAAGTGTTACCTAAGTGTGCCCTAAGTGTTACCTAAGTGTGCTCTAAGTGTTACCTAAGTGTGCCCTAAGTGTTACCTAAGTGTGCCCTAAGTGTTACCTAAGTGTACCCTAAGTGTTACCTAAGTGTGGCCTAAGTGTTACCTAAGTGTGCCCCAAGTGTTACCTAAGTGTGCCCTAAGTGTTAACTAAGTGTTACCTGAGTGTGCCCTAAGTGTTAACTAAGTGTTACTTAAGTGTTACCCAAGTGTGCCCTAAGTGTTACCTAAGTGTGCCCTAAGTGTTACCTAAGTGTGCCCTAAGTGTTACCTAAGTGTACCCTAAGTGTTACCTAAGTGTTACCTAAGTGTTACCCAAGTGTTACCTAAGTGTGCCCTAAGTGTTACCTAAGTGTGCCCTAAGTGTGCCCTAAGTGTTACCTAAGTGTACCCTTAGTGTTACCCAAGTGTTACCTAAGTGTTACCTAAGTGTTACCTAAGTGTGCCCTAAGTGTTACCTAAGTGTGCCCTAAGTGTTACCTAAGTGTGCCCTAAGTGTTACCCAAGTGTGCCCTAAGTGTTACCCAAGTGTGCCCTAAGTGTTACCTAAGTGTGCCCTAAGTGTGCCCTAAGTGTTACCTAAGTGTACCATAAGTGTTACCTAAGTGTTACCTAAGTGTTACCTAAGTGTTACCTAAGTGTTACCTAAGAGTTACCTAAGTGTTACATAAGTGTTACCTAAGTGTGCCCTAAGTGTTACCTAAGTGTGCCCTAAGTGTTACCTAAGTGTGCCCTAAGTGTTACCTAAGTGTGCCCTAAGTGTTACCTAAGTGTGCCCTAAGTGTTACCTAAGTGTGCCCTAAGTGTGCCCTAAGTGTTACCTAAGTGTACCATAAGTGTTACCTAAGTGTTACCTAAGTGTTACCTAAGTGTTACCTAAGTGTTACCTAAGTGTTACCTAAGTGTTACCCAAGTGTTACCTAAGTGTGCCCTAAGTGTTACCTAAGTGTGCCCTAAGTGTGCCCTAAGTGTTACCTAAGTGTACCCTTAGTGTTACCCAAGTGTTACCTAAGTGTTAACTAAGTGTTACCTAAGTGTGCCCAAAGTGTTACCTAAGTGTGCCCTAAGTGTTACCTAAGTGTGCCCTAAGTGTTACCTAAGTGTACCCTAAGTGTTACCTAAGTGTTACCTAAGTGTTACCCAAGTGTGCCCTAAGTGTTACCTAAGTGTGCCCTAAGTGTTACCTAAGTGTGCCCTAAGTGTTACCTAAGTGTGCCATAAGTGTTACCCAAGTGTGCCCTAAGTGTTACCTAAGTGTGCTCTAAGTGTTACCTAAGTGTGTCCTAAGTGTTACCTAAGTGTGCCCTAAGTGTTACCTAAGTGTGCCCTAATTGTTACCTAAGTGTGCCCTAAGTGTTACCTAAGTGTGCCCTAAGTGTTACCTAAGTGTGCCCTAAGTGTTACCTAAGTGTGCTCTAAGTGTTACCTAAGTGTGCCCTAAGTGTTACCTAAGTGTGCCCTAAGTGTTACCTAAGTGTACCCTAAGTGTTACCTAAGTGTGGCCTAAGTGTTACCTAAGTGTGCCCCAAGTGTTACCTAAGTGTGCCCTAAGTGTTAACTAAGTGTTACCTGAGTGTGCCCTAAGTGTTAACTAAGTGTTACTTAAGTGTTACCCAAGTGTGCCCTAAGTGTTACCTAAGTGTGCCCTAAGTGTTACCTAAGTGTGCCCTAAGTGTTACCTAAGTGTACCCTAAGTGTTACCTAAGTGTTACCTAAGTGTTACCCAAGTGTTACCTAAGTGTGCCCTAAGTGTTACCTAAGTGTGCCCTAAGTGTGCCCTAAGTGTTACCTAAGTGTACCCTTAGTGTTACCCAAGTGTTACCTAAGTGTTACCTAAGTGTTACCTAAGTGTGCCCTAAGTGTTACCTAAGTGTGCCCTAAGTGTTACCTAAGTGTGCCCTAAGTGTTACCCAAGTGTGCCCTAAGTGTTACCCAAGTGTGCCCTAAGTGTTACCTAAGTGTGCCCTAAGTGTGCCCTAAGTGTTACCTAAGTGTACCATAAGTGTTACCTAAGTGTTACCTAAGTGTTACCTAAGTGTTACCTAAGTGTTACCTAAGAGTTACCTAAGTGTTACATAAGTGTTACCTAAGTGTGCCCTAAGTGTTACCTAAGTGTGCCCTAAGTGTTACCTAAGTGTGCCCTAAGTGTTACCTAAGTGTGCCCTAAGTGTTACCTAAGTGTGCCCTAAGTGTGCCCTAAGTGTTACCTAAGTGTACCATAAGTGTTACCTAAGTGTTACCTAAGTGTTACCTAAGTGTTACCTAAGTGTTACCTAAGTGTTACCTAAGTGTTACCCAAGTGTTACCTAAGTGTGCCCTAAGTGTTACCTAAGTGTGCCCTAAGTGTGCCCTAAGTGTTACCTAAGTGTACCCTTAGTGTTACCCAAGTGTTACCTAAGTGTTAACTAAGTGTTACCTAAGTGTGCCCAAAGTGTTACCTAAGTGTGCCCTAAGTGTTACCTAAGTGTGCCCTAAGTGTTACCTAAGTGTACCCTAAGTGTTACCTAAGTGTTAACTAAGTGTTACCCAAGTGTGCCCTAAGTGTGCCCCAAGTGTTACCTAAGTGTGCCCTAAGTGTTAACTAAGTGTTACCTAAGTGTGCCCTAAGTGTTACCTAAGTGTGCCCTAAGTGTTACCTAAGTGTGCCCTAAGTGTTACCTAAGTGTGCCCCAAGTGTTACCTAAGTGTGCCCCAAGTGTTACCTAAGTGTGCCCTAAGTGTTAACTAAGTGTTACCTAAGTGTGCCCTAAGTGTTACCTAAGTGTGCCCTAAGTGTTACCTAAGTGTTACCTAAGTGTTACCTAAGTGTTACCTAAGTGTGCCCTAAGTGTTACCCAAGTGTTACCTAAGTGTTACCTAAGTGTTACCTAAGTGTTACCTAAGTATTACCTAAGTGTTACCTAAGTGTGCCCTAAGTGTTACCTAAGTGTGCCCTAACTGTTACCTAAGTGTGCCCTAACTGTTACCTAAGTGTGCCCTAAGTGTTACCTAAGTATGCCCTAAGTGTTACCTAAGTGTACCCTTAGTGTTACCTAAGTGTTACCTAAGTGTTAACTAAGTGTTACCTAAGTGTTACCCAAGTGTGCCCTAAGTGTTACCTAAGTGTGCCCTAAGTGTTACCTAAGTGTGCCCTAAGTGTTACCTAAGTGTACCCTAAGTGTTACCTAAGTGTTACCTAAGTGTTACCCAAGTGTTACCTAAGTGTGCCCTAAGTGTTACCTAAGTGTGCCCTAAGTGTGCCCTAAGTGTTACCTAAGTGTACCCTTAGTGTTACCCAAGTGTTACCTAAGTGTTACCTAAGTGTTACCTAAGTGTGCCCTAAGTGTTACCTAAGTGTGCCCTAAGTGTTACCTAAGTGTGCCCTAAGTGTTACCTAAGTGTGCTTTAAGTGTTACCTAAGTGTGCCCTAAGTGTTACCTAAGTGTGCCCTAAGTGTTACCTAAGTGTTACCTAAGTGTACCCTAAGTGTTACCCAAGTGTGCCCTAAGTGTTACCTAAGTGTGCCCCAAGTGTTACCTAAGTGTGCCCAAAGTGTTAACTAAGTGTTACCTAAGTGTGCCCTAAGTGTTACCTAAGTGTACCATAAGTGTTACCTAAGTGTTACCTAAGTGTTACCTAAGTGTTACCTAAGAGTTACCTAAGTGTTACATATGTGTTACCTAAGTGTGCCCTAAGTGTTACCTAAGTGTGCGCTAAGTGTTACCTAAGTGTTACCTAAGTGTGCCCTAAGTGTTACCTAAGTGTGCCCTAAGTGTTACTTAAGTGTGGCCTAAGTGTTACCTAAGTGTGCCCTAAGTGTTACCCAAGTGTGCCCTAAGTGTAACCTAAGTGTGCCCCAAGTGTTACCTAAGTGTGCCCCAAGTGTTACCTAAGTGTGCCCTAAGTGTTAACTAAGTGTGCCCCAAGTGTTACCTAAGTGTGCCCTAAGTGTTAACTAAGTGTTACCTGAGTGTGCCCTAAGTGTTAACTAAGTGTTACTTAAGTGTTACCCAAGTGTGCCCTAAGTGTTACCTAAGTGTGCCCTAAGTGTTACCTAAGTGTGCCCTAAGTGTTACCTAAGTGTACCCTAAGTGTTACCTAAGTGTTACCTAAGTGTTACCCAAGTGTTACCTAAGTGTGCCCTAAGTGTTACCTAAGTGTGCCCTAAGTGTGCCCTAAGTGTTACCTAAGTGTACCCTTAGTGTTACCCAAGTGTTACCTAAGTGTTACCTAAGTGTTACCTAAGTGTGCCCTAAGTGTTACCTAAGTGTGCCCTAAGTGTTACCTAAGTGTGCCCTAAGTGTTACCCAAGTGTGCCCTAAGTGTTACCCAAGTGTGCCCTAAGTGTTACCTAAGTGTGCCCTAAGTGTGCCCTAAGTGTTACCTAAGTGTACCATAAGTGTTACCTAAGTGTTACCTAAGTGTTACCTAAGTGTTACCTAAGTGTTACCTAAGAGTTACCTAAGTGTTACATAAGTGTTACCTAAGTGTGCCCTAAGTGTTACCTAAGTGTGCCCTAAGTGTTACCTAAGTGTGCCCTAAGTGTTACCTAAGTGTGCCCTAAGTGTTACCTAAGTGTGCCCTAAGTGTGCCCTAAGTGTTACCTAAGTGTACCATAAGTGTTACCTAAGTGTTACCTAAGTGTTACCTAAGTGTTACCTAAGTGTTACCTAAGTGTTACCTAAGTGTTACCCAAGTGTTACCTAAGTGTGCCCTAAGTGTTACCTAAGTGTGCCCTAAGTGTGCCCTAAGTGTACCCTAAGTGTTACCTAAGTGTTACCTAAGTGTTACCCAAGTGTGCCCTAAGTGTTACCTAAGTGTGCCCTAAGTGTTACCTAAGTGTGCCCTAAGTGTTACCTAAGTGTGCCATAAGTGTTACCCAAGTGTGCCCTAAGTGTTACCTAAGTGTGCCCCAAGTGTTACCTAAGTGTGCCCCAAGTGTTACCTAAGTGTGCCCTAAGTGTTAACTAAGTGTTACCTAAGTGTGCCCTAAGTGTTACCTAAGTGTGCCCTAAGTGTTACCTAAGTGTGCCCTAAGTGTTACCTAAGTGTGCCCCAAGTGTTACCTAAGTGTGCCCCAAGTGTTACCTAAGTGTGCCCTAAGTGTTAACTAAGTGTTACCTAAGTGTGCCCTAAGTGTTACCTAAGTGTGCCCTAAGTGTTACCTAAGTGTTACCTAAGTGTTACCTAAGTGTTACCTAAGTGTGCCCTAAGTGTTACCCAAGTGTTACCTAAGTGTTACCTAAGTGTTACCTAAGTGTTACCTAAGTATTACCTAAGTGTTACCTAAGTGTGCCCTAAGTGTTACCTAAGTGTGCCCTAACTGTTACCTAAGTGTGCCCTAACTGTTACCTAAGTGTGCCCTAAGTGTTACCTAAGTATGCCCTAAGTGTTACCTAAGTGTACCCTTAGTGTTACCTAAGTGTTACCTAAGTGTTAACTAAGTGTTACTTAAGTGTTACCCAAGTGTGCCCTAAGTGTTACCTAAGTGTGCCCTAAGTGTTACCTAAGTGTGCCCTAAGTGTTACCTAAGTGTACCCTAAGTGTTACCTAAGTGTTACCTAAGTGTTACCCAAGTGTTACCTAAGTGTGCCCTAAGTGTTACATAAGTGTGCCCTAAGTGTGCCCTAAGTGTTACCTAAGTGTACCCTTAGTGTTACCCAAGTGTTACCTAAGTGTTACCTAAGTGTTACCTAAGTGTGCCCTAAGTGTTACCTAAGTGTGCCCTAAGTGTTACCTAAGTGTGCCCTAAGTGTTACCTAAGTGTGCTTTAAGTGTTACCTAAGTGTGCCCTAAGTGTTACCTAAGTGTGCCCTAAGTGTTACCTAAGTGTTACCTAAGTGTACCCTAAGTGTTACCCAAGTGTGGCCTAAGTGTTACCTAAGTGTGCCCCAAGTGTTACCTAAGTGTGCCCAAAGTGTTAACTAAGTGTTACCTAAGTGTGCCCTAAGTGTTACCTAAGTGTACCATAAGTGTTACCTAAGTGTTACCTAAGTGTTACCTAAGTGTTACCTAAGTGTTACCTAAGTGTTACATATGTGTTACCTAAGTGTGCCCTAAGTGTTACCTAAGTGTGCGCTAAGTGTTACCTAAGTGTTACCTAAGTGTGCCCTAAGTGTTACCTAAGTGTGCCCTAAGTGTTACTTAAGTGTGGCCTAAGTGTTACCTAAGTGTGCCCTAAGTGTTACCCAAGTGTGCCCTAAGTGTAACCTAAGTGTGCCCCAAGTGTTACCTAAGTGTGCCCCAAGTGTTACCTAAGTGTGCCCTAAGTGTTAACTAAGTGTTACCTAAGTGTGCCCTAAGTGTTACCTAAGTGTGCCCTAAGTGTTACCTAAGTGTTACCTAAGTGTTACCTAAGTGTTACCTAAGTGTGCCCTAAGTGTTACCCAAGTGTTACCTAAGTGTTACCTAAGTGTTACCTAAGTGTTACCTAAGTATTACCTAAGTGTTACCTAAGTGTGCCCTAAGTGTTACCTAAGTGTGCCCTAACTGTTACCTAAGTGTGCCCTAACTGTTACCTAAGTGTGCCCTAAGTGTTACCTAAGTGTGCCCTAAGTGTTACCTAAGTGTTACCTAAGTGTTAACTAAGTGTTACTTAAGTGTTACCCAAGTGTGCCCTAAGTGTTACCTAAGTGTGCCCTAAGTGTTACCTAAGTGTGCCCTAAGTGTTACCTAAGTGTTACCTAAGTGTTACCTAAGTGTTACCCAAGTGTTACCTAAGTGTGCCCTAAGTGTTACCTAAGTGTGCCCTAAGTGTGCCCTAAGTGTTACCTAAGTGTACCCTTAGTGTTACCCAAGTGTTACCTAAGTGTTACCTAAGTGTTACCTAAGTGTGCCCTAAGTGTTACCTAAGTGTGCCCTAAGTGTTACCTAAGTGTGCCCTAAGTGTTACCCAAGTGTGCCCTAAGTGTTACCTAAGTGTGCCCTAAGTGTTACCTAAGTGTGCTCTAAGTGTTACCTAAGTGTGTCCTAAGTGTTACCTAAGTGTGCCCTAAGTGTTACCTAAGTGTGCCCTAATTGTTACCTAAGTGTGCCCTAAGTGTTACCTAAGTGTGCCCTAAGTGTTACCTAAGTGTGCCCTAAGTGTTACCTAAGTGTGCTCTAAGTGTTACCTAAGTGTGCCCTAAGTGTTACCTAAGTGTGCCCTAAGTGTTACCTAAGTGTACCCTAAGTGTTACCTAAGTGTGGCCTAAGTGTTACCTAAGTGTGCCCCAAGTGTTACCTAAGTGTGCCCTAAGTGTTAACTAAGTGTTACCTGAGTGTGCCCTAAGTGTTACCTAAGTGTACCCTAAGTGTTACCTAAGAGTTACCTAAGTGTTACATAAGTGTTACCTAAGTGTGCCCTAAGTGTTACCTAAGTGTTACCTAAGTGTGCCCTAAGTGTTACCTAAGTGTGCCCTAAGTGTTACCTAAGTGTGCCCTAAATGTTACCCAAGTGTTACCTAAGTGTGCCCTAAGTGTTACCTAAGTGTGCCCTAAGTGTTACCTAAGTGTGTCCTAACTGTTACCTAAGTGTGCCCTAACTGTTACCTAAGTGTGCCCTAAGTGTTACCTAAGTGTGCCCTAAGTGTTACCTAAGTGTGCCCTAAGTGTTACCTAAGTGTGCCCTAAGTGTTACCTAGGTGTGCCCTAAGTGTTACCTAAGTGTGCCCTAAGTGTTACCTAAGTGTGCCCTAAGTGTTACCTAAGTGTGCCCTAAGTGTTACCTAAGTGTGCCCTAAGTGTTACCTAAGTGTGCTTTAAGTGTTACCTAAGTGTGCCCTAAGTGTTACCTAAGTGTGCCCTAAGTGTTACCTAAGTGTACCCTAAGTGTTACCCAAGTGTGGCCTAAGTGTTACCTAAGTGTGCCCCAAGTGTTACCTAAGTGTGCCCTAAGTGTTAACTAAGTGTTACCTAAGTGTGCCCTAAGTGTTACCTAAGTGTACCATAAGTGTTACCTAAGTGTTACCTAAGTGTTACCTAAGTGTTACCTAAGAGTTACCTAAGTGTTACATATGTGTTACCTAAGTGTGCCCTAAGTGTTACCTAAGTGTGCCCTAAGTGTTACCTAAGTGTGCTCTAAGTGTTACCTAAGTGTGTCCTAAGTGTGCCCTAAGTGTTACCTAAGTGTGCCCTAAGTGTTACCTAAGTGTGCCCTAAGTGTTACCTAAGTGTGCCCCAAGTGTTACCTAAGTGTGCCCCAAGTGTTACCTAAGTGTGCCCTAAGTGTTAACTAAGTGTTACCTAAGTGTGCCCTAAGTGTTACCTAAGTGTGCCCTAAGTGTTACCTAAGTGTTACCTAAGTGTTACCTAAGTGTTACCTAAGTGTGCCCTAAGTGTTACCCAAGTGTTACCTAAGTGTTACCTAAGTGTTACCTAAGTGTTACCTAAGAGTTACCTAAGTGTTACATAAGTGTTACCTAAGTGTGCCCTAAGTGTTACCTAAGTGTGCCCTAAGTGTTACCTAAGTGTGCCCTAAGTGTTACCTAAGTGTGCCCTAAGTGTTACCTAAGTGTGCCCTAAGTGTGCCCTAAGTGTTACCTAAGTGTACCATAAGTGTTACCTAAGTGTTACCTAAGTGTTACCTAAGTGTTACCTAAGTGTTACCTAAGTGTTACCTAAGTGTTACCCAAGTGTTACCTAAGTGTGCCCTAAGTGTTACCTAAGTGTGCCCTAAGTGTGCCCTAAGTGTTACCTAAGTGTACCCTTAGTGTTACCCAAGTGTTACCTAAGTGTTAACTAAGTGTTACCTAAGTGTGCCCAAAGTGTTACCTAAGTGTGCCCTAAGTGTTACCTAAGTGTGCCCTAAGTGTTACCTAAGTGTACCCTAAGTGTTACCTAAGTGTTACCTAAGTGTTACCCAAGTGTGCCCTAAGTGTTACCTAAGTGTGCCCTAAGTGTTACCTAAGTGTGCCCTAAGTGTTACCTAAGTGTGCCATAAGTGTTACCCAAGTGTGCCCTAAGTGTTACCTAAGTGTGCCCCAAGTGTTACCTAAGTGTGCCCCAAGTGTTACCTAAGTGTGCCCTAAGTGTTAACTAAGTGTTACCTAAGTGTGCCCTAAGTGTTACCTAAGTGTGCCCTAAGTGTTACCTAAGTGTGCCCTAAGTGTTACCTAAGTGTGCCCCAAGTGTTACCTAAGTGTGCCCCAAGTGTTACCTAAGTGTGCCCTAAGTGTTAACTAAGTGTTACCTAAGTGTGCCCTAAGTGTTACCTAAGTGTGCCCTAAGTGTTACCTAAGTGTTACCTAAGTGTTACCTAAGTGTGCCCTAAGTGTTACCCAAGTGTTACCTAAGTGTTACCTAAGTGTTACCTAAGTGTTACCTAAGTATTACCTAAGTGTTACCTAAGTGTGCCCTAAGTGTTACCTAAGTGTGCCCTAACTGTTACCTAAGTGTGCCCTAACTGTTACCTAAGTGTGCCCTAAGTGTTACCTAAGTATGCCCTAAGTGTTACCTAAGTGTACCCTTAGTGTTACCTAAGTGTTACCTAAGTGTTAACTAAGTGTTACTTAAGTGTTACCCAAGTGTGCCCTAAGTGTTACCTAAGTGTGCCCTAAGTGTTACCTAAGTGTGCCCTAAGTGTTACCTAAGTGTACCCTAAGTGTTACCTAAGTGTTACCTAAGTGTTACCCAAGTGTTACCTAAGTGTGCCCTAAGTGTTACCTAAGTGTTACCTAAGTGTGCCCTAAGTGTGCCCTAAGTGTTACCTAAGTGTACCCTTAGTGTTACCCAAGTGTTACCTAAGTGTTACCTAAGTGTTACCTAAGTGTGCCCTAAGTGTTACCTAAGTGTGCCCTAAGTGTTACCTAAGTGTGCCCTAAGTGTTACCTAAGTGTGCTTTAAGTGTTACCTAAGTGTGCCCTAAGTGTTACCTAAGTGTGCCCTAAGTGTTACCTAAGTGTTACCTAAGTGTACCCTAAGTGTTACCCAAGTGTGGCCTAAGTGTTACCTAAGTGTGCCCCAAGTGTTACCTAAGTGTGCCCAAAGTGTTAACTAAGTGTTACCTAAGTGTGCCCTAAGTGTTACCTAAGTGTACCATAAGTGTTACCTAAGTGTTACCTAAGTGTTACCTAAGTGTTACCTAAGAGTTACCTAAGTGTTACATATGTGTTACCTAAGTGTGCCCTAAGTGTTACCTAAGTGTGCGCTAAGTGTTACCTAAGTGTTACCTAAGTGTGCCCTAAGTGTTACCTAAGTGTGCCCTAAGTGTTACTTAAGTGTGGCCTAAGTGTTACCTAAGTGTGCCCTAAGTGTTACCCAAGTGTGCCCTAAGTGTAACCTAAGTGTGCCCCAAGTGTTACCTAAGTGTGCCCCAAGTGTTACCTAAGTGTGCCCTAAGTGTTAACTAAGTGTTACCTAAGTGTGCCCTAAGTGTTACCTAAGTGTGCCCTAAGTGTTACCTAAGTGTTACCTAAGTGTTACCTAAGTGTTACCTAAGTGTGCCCTAAGTGTTACCCAAGTGTTACCTAAGTGTTACCTAAGTGTTACCTAAGTGTTACCTAAGTATTACCTAAGTGTTACCTAAGTGTGCCCTAAGTGTTACCTAAGTGTGCCCTAACTGTTACCTAAGTGTGCCCTAACTGTTACCTAAGTGTGCCCTAAGTGTTACCTAAGTGTGCCCTAAGTGTTACCTAAGTGTTACCTAAGTGTTAACTAAGTGTTACTTAAGTGTTACCCAAGTGTGCCCTAAGTGTTACCTAAGTGTGCCCTAAGTGTTACCTAAGTGTGCCCTAAGTGTTACCTAAGTGTTACCTAAGTGTTACCTAAGTGTTACCCAAGTGTTACCTAAGTGTGCCCTAAGTGTTACCTAAGTGTGCCCTAAGTGTGCCCTAAGTGTGCCCTAAGTGTTACCTAAGTGTACCCTTAGTGTTACCCAAGTGTTACCTAAGTGTTACCTAAGTGTTACCTAAGTGTGCCCTAAGTGTTACCTAAGTGTGCCCTAAGTGTTACCTAAGTGTGCCCTAAGTGTTACCCAAGTGTGCCCTAAGTGTTACCTAAGTGTGCCCTAAGTGTTACCTAAGTGTGCTCTAAGTGTTACCTAAGTGTGTCCTAAGTGTTACCTAAGTGTGCCCTAAGTGTTACCTAAGTGTGCCCTAATTGTTACCTAAGTGTGCCCTAAGTGTTACCTAAGTGTGCCCTAAGTGTTACCTAAGTGTGCCCTAAGTGTTACCTAAGTGTGCTCTAAGTGTTACCTAAGTGTGCCCTAAGTGTTACCTAAGTGTGCCCTAAGTGTTACCTAAGTGTACCCTAAGTGTTACCTAAGTGTGGCCTAAGTGTTACCTAAGTGTGCCCCAAGTGTTACCTAAGTGTGCCCTAAGTGTTAACTAAGTGTTACCTGAGTGTGCCCTAAGTGTTACCTAAGTGTACCCTAAGTGTTACCTAAGAGTTACCTAAGTGTTACATAAGTGTTACCTAAGTGTGCCCTAAGTGTTACCTAAGTGTTACCTAAGTGTGCCCTAAGTGTTACCTAAGTGTGCCCTAAGTGTTACCTAAGTGTGCCCTAAATGTTACCCAAGTGTTACCTAAGTGTGCCCTAAGTGTTACCTAAGTGTGCCCTAAGTGTTACCTAAGTGTGTCCTAACTGTTACCTAAGTGTGCCCTAACTGTTACCTAAGTGTGCCCTAAGTGTTACCTAAGTGTGCCCTAAGTGTTACCTAAGTGTGCCCTAAGTGTTACCTAAGTGTGCCCTAAGTGTTACCTAGGTGTGCCCTAAGTGTTACCTAAGTGTGCCCTAAGTGTTACCTAAGTGTGCCCTAAGTGTTACCTAAGTGTGCCCTAAGTGTTACCTAAGTGTGCCCTAAGTGTTACCTAAGTGTGCTTTAAGTGTTACCTAAGTGTGCCCTAAGTGTTACCTAAGTGTGCCCTAAGTGTTACCTAAGTGTACCCTAAGTGTTACCCAAGTGTGGCCTAAGTGTTACCTAAGTGTGCCCCAAGTGTTACCTAAGTGTGCCCTAAGTGTTACCTAAGTGTTACCTAAGTGTGCCCTAAGTGTTACCTAAGTGTACCATAAGTGTTACCTAAGTGTTACCTAAGTGTTACCTAAGTGTTACCTAAGAGTTACCTAAGTGTTACATATGTGTTACCTAAGTGTGCCCTAAGTGTTACCTAAGTGTGCCCTAAGTGTTACCTAAGTGTGCTCTAAGTGTTACCTAAGTGTGTCCTAAGTGTTACCTAAGTGTGCCCTAAGTGTTACCTAAGTGTGCCCTAATTGTTACCTAAGTGTGCCCTAAGTGTTACCTAAGTGTGCCCTAAGTGTTACCTAAGTGTGCCCTAAGTGTTACCTAAGTGTGCTCTAAGTGTTACCTAAGTGTGCCCTAAGTGTTACCTAAGTGTGCCCTAAGTGTTACCTAAGTGTACCCTAAGTGTTACCTAAGTGTGGCCTAAGTGTTACCTAAGTGTGCCCCAAGTGTTACCTAAGTGTGCCCTAAGTGTTAACTAAGTGTTACCTGAGTGTGCCCTAAGTGTTACCTAAGTGTACCCTAAGTGTTACCTAAGAGTTACCTAAGTGTTACATAAGTGTTACCTAAGTGTGCCCTAAGTGTTACCTAAGTGTTACCTAAGTGTGCCCTAAGTGTTACCTAAGTGTGCCCTAAGTGTTACCTAAGTGTGGCCTAAATGTTACCCAAGTGTTACCTAAGTGTGCCCTAAGTGTTACCTAAGTGTGCCCTAAGTGTTACCTAAGTGTGTCCTAACTGTTACCTAAGTGTGCCCTAACTGTTACCTAAGTGTGCCCTAAGTGTTACCTAAGTGTGCCCTAAGTGTTACCTAAGTGTGCCCTAAGTGTTACCTAAGTGTGCCCTAAGTGTTACCTAGGTGTGCCCTAAGTGTTACCTAAGTGTGCCCTAAGTGTTACCTAAGTGTGCCCTAAGTGTTACCTAAGTGTGCCCTAAGTGTTACCTAAGTGTGCCCTAAGTGTTACCTAAGTGTGCTTTAAGTGTTACCTAAGTGTGCCCTAAGTGTTACCTAAGTGTGCCCTAAGTGTTACCTAAGTGTACCCTAAGTGTTACCCAAGTGTGGCCTAAGTGTTACCTAAGTGTTACCTAAGTGTGCCCTAAGTGTGCCCTAAGTGTTAACTAAGTGTTACTTAAGTGTGCCCTAAGTGTTACCTAAGTGTACCATAAGTGTTACCTAAGTGTGTCCTAAGTGTTACCTAAGTGTGCCCTAAGTGTTACCTAAGTGTGCCCTAATTGTTACCTAAGTGTGCCCTAAGTGTTACCTAAGTGTGCCCTAAGTGTTACCTAAGTGTGCCCTAAGTGTTACCTAAGTGTGCCCTAAGTGTTACCTAAGTGTGCCCTAAGTGTTACCTAAGTGTGCCCTAAGTGTTACCTAAGTGTCCCCTAAGTGTTACCTAAGTGTGGCCTAAGTGTTACCTAAGTGTGCCCCAAGTGTTACCTAAGTGTGCCCTAAGTGTTAACTAAGTGTTACCTGAGTGTGCCCTAAGTGTTACCTAAGTGTACCCTAAGTGTTACCTAAGTGTTACCTAAGTGTTACATAAGTGTTACCTAAGTGTGCCCTAAGTGTTACCTAAGTGTTACCTAAGTGTGCCCTAAGTGTTACCTAAGTGTGCCCTAAGTGTTACCTAAGTGTGCCCTAAATGTTACCCAAGTGTTACCTAAGTGTGCCCTAAGTGTTACCTAAGTGTGCCCTAAGTGTTACCTAAGTGTGTCCTAACTGTTACCTAAGTGTGCCCTAACTGTTACCTAAGTGTGCCCTAAGTGTTACCTAAGTGTGCCCTAAGTGTTACCTAAGTGTGCCCTAAGTGTTACCTAAGTGTGCCCTAAGTGTTACCTAGGTGTGCCCTAAGTGTTACCTAAGTGTGCCCTAAGTGTTACCTAAGTGTGCCCTAAGTGTTACCTAAGTGTGCCCTAAGTGTTACCTAAGTGTGCCCTAAGTGTTACCTAAGTGTGCTTTAAGTGTTACCTAAGTGTGCCCTAAGTGTTACCTAAGTGTGCCCTAAGTGTTACCTAAGTGTACCCTAAGTGTTACCCAAGTGTGGCCTAAGTGTTACCTAAGTGTGCCCCAAGTGTTACCTAAGTGTGCCCTAAGTGTTAACTAAGTGTTACCTAAGTGTGCCCTAAGTGTTACCTAAGTGTACCATAAGTGTTACCTAAGTGTTACCTAAGTGTTACCTAAGTGTTACCTAAGAGTTACCTAAGTGTTACATATGTGTTACCTAAGTGTGCCCTAAGTGTTACCTAAGTGTGCCCTAAGTGTTACCTAAGTGTGCTCTAAGTGTTACCTAAGTGTGTCCTAAGTGTTACCTAAGTGTGCCCTAAGTGTTACCTAAGTGTGCCCTAATTGTTACCTAAGTGTGCCCTAAGTGTTACCTAAGTGTGCCCTAAGTGTTACCTAAGTGTGCCCTAAGTGTTACCTAAGTGTGCTCTAAGTGTTACCTAAGTGTGCCCTAAGTGTTACCTAAGTGTGCCCTAAGTGTTACCTAAGTGTACCCTAAGTGTTACCTAAGTGTGGCCTAAGTGTTACCTAAGTGTGCCCCAAGTGTTACCTAAGTGTGCCCTAAGTGTTAACTAAGTGTTACCTGAGTGTGCCCTAAGTGTTACCTAAGTGTACCCTAAGTGTTACCTAAGAGTTACCTAAGTGTTACATAAGTGTTACCTAAGTGTGCCCTAAGTGTTACCTAAGTGTTACCTAAGTGTGCCCTAAGTGTTACCTAAGTGTGCCCTAAGTGTTACCTAAGTGTGCCCTAAATGTTACCCAAGTGTTACCTAAGTGTGCCCTAAGTGTTACCTAAGTGTGCCCTAAGTGTTACCTAAGTGTGTCCTAACTGTTACCTAAGTGTGCCCTAACTGTTACCTAAGTGTGCCCTAAGTGTTACCTAAGTGTGCCCTAAGTGTTACCTAAGTGTGCCCTAAGTGTTACCTAAGTGTGCCCTAAGTGTTACCTAGGTGTGCCCTAAGTGTTACCTAAGTGTGCCCTAAGTGTTACCTAAGTGTGCCCTAAGTGTTACCTAAGTGTGCCCTAAGTGTTACCTAAGTGTGCCCTAAGTGTTACCTAAGTGTGCTTTAAGTGTTACCTAAGTGTGCCCTAAGTGTTACCTAAGTGTGCCCTAAGTGTTACCTAAGTGTGCCCTAAGTGTTACCCAAGTGTGGCCTAAGTGTTACCTAAGTGTGCCCCAAGTGTTACCTAAGTGTGCCCTAAGTGTTAACTAAGTGTTACCTAAGTGTGCCCTAAGTGTTACCTAAGTGTACCATAAGTGTTACCTAAGTGTTACCTAAGTGTTACCTAAGTGTTACCTAAGTGTTACCTAAGTGTTACCTAAGAGTTACCTAAGTGTTACCTAAGTGTTACCCAAGTGTGCCCTAAGTGTTACCTAAGTGTGCCCTAAGTGTTACCTAAGTGTGCCCTAAGTGTTACCTAAGTGTGCCATAAGTGTTACCCAAGTGTGCCCTAAGTGTTACCTAAGTGTGCCCCAAGTGTTACCTAAGTGTGCCCCAAGTGTTACCTAAGTGTGCCCTAAGTGTTCACTAAGTGTTACCTAAGTGTGCCCTAAGTGTTACCTAAGTGTGCCCTAAGTGTTACCTAAGTGTGCCCTAAGTGTTACCTAAGTGTGCCCCAAGTGTTACCTAAGTGTGCCCCAAGTGTTACCTAAGTGTGCCCTAAGTGTTAACTAAGTGTTACCTAAGTGTGCCCTAAGTGTTACCTAAGTGTGCCCTAAGTGTTACCTAAGTGTTACCTAAGTGTTACCTAAGTGTTACCTAAGTGTGCCCTAAGTGTTACCCAAGTGTTACCTAAGTGTTACCTAAGTGTTACCTAAGTGTTACCTAAGTATTACCTAAGTGTTACCTAAGTGTGCCCTAAGTGTTACCTAAGTGTGCCCTAACTGTTACCTAAGTGTGCCCTAACTGTTACCTAAGTGTGCCCTAAGTGTTACCTAAGTATGCCCTAAGTGTTACCTAAGTGTACCCTTAGTGTTACCTAAGTGTTACCTAAGTGTTAACTAAGTGTTACTTAAGTGTTACCCAAGTGTGCCCTAAGTGTTACCTAAGTGTGCCCTAAGTGTTACCTAAGTGTGCCCTAAGTGTTACCTAAGTGTGCCCTAAGTGTTACCCAAGTGTGCCCTAAGTGTTACCCAAGTGTGCCCTAAGTGTTACCTAAGTGTGCCCAAAGTGTGCCCTAAGTGTTACCTAAGTGTACCATAAGTGTTACCTAAGTGTTACCTAAGTGTTACCTAAGTGTTACCTAAGTGTTACCTAAGAGTTACCTAAGTGTTACATAAGTGTTACCTAAGTGTGCCCTAAGTGTTACCTAAGTGTGCCCTAAGTGTTACCTAAGTGTGCCCTAAGTGTTACCTAAGTGTGCCCTAAGTGTTACCTAAGTGTGCCCTAAGTGTGCCCTAAGTGTTACCTAAGTGTACCATAAGTGTTACCTAAGTGTTACCTAAGTGTTACCTAAGTGTTACCTAAGTGTTACCTAAGTGTTACCTAAGTGTTACCCAAGTGTTACCTAAGTGTGCCCTAAGTGTTACCTAAGTGTGCCCTAAGTGTGCCCTAAGTGTTACCTAAGTGTGCCCAAAGTGTTACCTAAGTGTGCCCTAAGTGTTACCTAAGTGTGCCCTAAGTGTTACCTAAGTGTACCCTAAGTGTTACCTAAGTGTTACCTAAGTGTTACCCAAGTGTGCCCTAAGTGTTACCTAAGTGTGCCCTAAGTGTTACCTAAGTGTGCCCTAAGTGTTACCTAAGTGTGCCATAAGTGTTACCCAAGTGTGCCCTAAGTGTTACCTAAGTGTGCCCCAAGTGTTACCTAAGTGTGCCCCAAGTGTTACCTAAGTGTGCCCTAAGTGTTAACTAAGTGTTACCTAAGTGTGCCCTAAGTGTTACCTAAGTGTGCCCTAAGTGTTACCTAAGTGTGCCCTAAGTGTTACCTAAGTGTGCCCCAAGTGTTACCTAAGTGTGCCCCAAGTGTTACCTAAGTGTGCCCTAAGTGTTAACTAAGTGTTACCTAAGTGTGCCCTAAGTGTTACCTAAGTGTGCCCTAAGTGTTACCTAAGTGTTACCTAAGTGTTACCTAAGTGTTACCTAAGTGTGCCCTAAGTGTTACCTAAGTGTGCTTTAAGTGTTACCTAAGTGTGCCCTAAGTGTTACCTAAGTGTGCCCTAAGTGTTACCTAAGTGTACCCTAAGTGTTACCCAAGTGTGGCCTAAGTGTTACCTAAGTGTGCCCCAAGTGTTACCTAAGTGTGCCCTAAGTGTTAACTAAGTGTTACCTAAGTGTTACCTAAGTGTGCTTTAAGTGTTACCTAAGTGTGCCCTAAGTGTTACCTAAGTGTGCCCTAAGTGTTACCTAAGTGTACCCTAAGTGTTACCCAAGTGTGGCCTAAGTGTTACCTAAGTGTTACCTAAGTGTGCCCTAAGTGTGCCCTAAGTGTTAACTAAGTGTTACTTAAGTGTGCCCTAAGTGTTACCTAAGTGTACCATAAGTGTTACCTAAGTGTGTCCTAAGTGTTACCTAAGTGTTACCTAAGTGTTACCTAAGTGTTACCCAAGTGTTACCTAAGTGTGCCCTAAGTGTTACCTAAGTGTGCCCTAAGTGTGCCCTAAGTGTTACCTAAGTGTACCCTTAGTGTTACCCAAGTGTTACCTAAGTGTTAACTAAGTGTTACCCAAGTGTGCCCTAAGTGTTACCTAAGTGTGCCCTAAGTGTGCCCTAAGTGTTACCTAAGTGTACCATAAGTGTTACCTAAGTGTTACCTAAGTGTTACCTAAGTGTTACCTAAGAGTTACCTAAGTGTTACATAAGTGTTACCTAAGTGTGCCCTAAGTGTTACCTAAGTGTGCCCTAAGTGTTACCTAAGTGTTACCTAAGTGTTACCTAAGAGTTACCTAAGTGTTACATATGTGTTACCTAAGTGTGCCCTAAGTGTTACCTAAGTGTGCCCTAAGTGTTACCTAAGTGTGCTCTAAGTGTTACCTAAGTGTGTCCTAAGTGTTACCTAAGTGTGCCCTAAGTGTTACCTAAGTGTGCCCTAATTGTTACCTAAGTGTGCCCTAAGTGTTACCTAAGTGTGCCCTAAGTGTTACCTAAGTGTGCCCTAAGTGTTACCTAAGTGTGCTCTAAGTGTTACCTAAGTGTGCCCTAAGTGTTACCTAAGTGTGCCCTAAGTGTTACCTAAGTGTACCCTAAGTGTTACCTAAGTGTGGCCTAAGTGTTACCTAAGTGTGCCCCAAGTGTTACCTAAGTGTGCCCTAAGTGTTAACTAAGTGTTACCTGAGTGTGCCCTAAGTGTTACCTAAGTGTACCCTAAGTGTTACCTAAGAGTTACCTAAGTGTTACATAAGTGTTACCTAAGTGTGCCCTAAGTGTTACCTAAGTGTTACCTAAGTGTGCCCTAAGTGTTACCTAAGTGTGCCCTAAGTGTTACCTAAGTGTGCCCTAAATGTTACCCAAGTGTTACCTAAGTGTGCCCTAAGTGTTACCTAAGTGTGCCCTAAGTGTTACCTAAGTGTGTCCTAACTGTTACCTAAGTGTGCCCTAACTGTTACCTAAGTGTGCCCTAAGTGTTACCTAAGTGTGCCCTAAGTGTTACCTAAGTGTGCCCTAAGTGTTACCTAAGTGTGCCCTAAGTGTTACCTAGGTGTGCCCTAAGTGTTACCTAAGTGTGCCCTAAGTGTTACCTAAGTGTGCCCTAAGTGTTACCTAAGTGTGCCCTAAGTGTTACCTAAGTGTGCCCTAAGTGTTACCTAAGTGTGCTTTAAGTGTTACCTAAGTGTGCCCTAAGTGTTACCTAAGTGTGCCCTAAGTGTTACCTAAGTGTACCCTAAGTGTTACCCAAGTGTGGCCTAAGTGTTACCTAAGTGTTACCTAAGTGTGCCCTAAGTGTGCCCTAAGTGTTAACTAAGTGTTACTTAAGTGTGCCCTAAGTGTTACCTAAGTGTACCATAAGTGTTACCTAAGTGTGTCCTAAGTGTTACCTAAGTGTGCCCTAAGTGTTACCTAAGTGTGCCCTAATTGTTACCTAAGTGTGCCCTAAGTGTTACCTAAGTGTGCCCTAAGTGTTACCTAAGTGTGCCCTAAGTGTTACCTAAGTGTGCCCTAAGTGTTACCTAAGTGTGCCCTAAGTGTTACCTAAGTGTGCCCTAAGTGTTACCTAAGTGTCCCCTAAGTGTTACCTAAGTGTGGCCTAAGTGTTACCTAAGTGTGCCCCAAGTGTTACCTAAGTGTGCCCTAAGTGTTAACTAAGTGTTACCTGAGTGTGCCCTAAGTGTTACCTAAGTGTACCCTAAGTGTTACCTAAGAGTTACCTAAGTGTTACATAAGTGTTACCTAAGTGTGCCCTAAGTGTTACCTAAGTGTTACCTAAGTGTGCCCTAAGTGTTACCTAAGTGTGCCCTAAGTGTTACCTAAGTGTGCCCTAAGTGTTACCCAAGTGTTACCTAAGTGTGCCCTAAGTGTTACCTAAGTGTGCCCTAAGTGTTACCTAAGTGTGTCCTAACTGTTACCTAAGTGTGCCCTAACTGTTACCTAAGTGTGCCCTAAGTGTTACCTAAGTGTGCCCTAAGTGTTACCTAAGTGTGCCCTAAGTGTTACCTAAGTGTGCCCTAAGTGTTACCTAGGTGTGCCCTAAGTGTTACCTAAGTGTGCCCTAAGTGTTACCTAAGTGTGCCCTAAGTGTTACCTAAGTGTGCCCTAAGTGTTACCTAAGTGTGCCCTAAGTGTTACCTAAGTGTGCTTTAAGTGTTACCTAAGTGTGCCCTAAGTGTTACCTAAGTGTGCCCTAAGTGTTACCTAAGTGTACCCTAAGTGTTACCCAAGTGTGGCCTAAGTGTTACCTAAGTGTGCCCCAAGTGTTACCTAAGTGTGCCCTAAGTGTTAACTAAGTGTTACCTAAGTGTGCCCTAAGTGTTACCTAAGTGTACCATAAGTGTTACCTAAGTGTTACCTAAGTGTTACCTAAGTGTTACCTAAGAGTTACCTAAGTGTTACATATGTGTTACCTAAGTGTGCCCTAAGTGTTACCTAAGTGTGCCCTAAGTGTTACCTAAGTGTGCTCTAAGTGTTACCTAAGTGTGTCCTAAGTGTTACCTAAGTGTGCCCTAAGTGTTACCTAAGTGTGCCCTAATTGTTACCTAAGTGTGCCCTAAGTGTTACCTAAGTGTGCCCTAAGTGTTACCTAAGTGTGCCCTAAGTGTTACCTAAGTGTGCTCTAAGTGTTACCTAAGTGTGCCCTAAGTGTTACCTAAGTGTGCCCTAAGTGTTACCTAAGTGTACCCTAAGTGTTACCTAAGTGTGGCCTAAGTGTTACCTAAGTGTGCCCCAAGTGTTACCTAAGTGTGCCCTAAGTGTTAACTAAGTGTTACCTGAGTGTGCCCTAAGTGTTACCTAAGTATACCCTAAGTGTTACCTAAGAGTTACCTAAGTGTTACATAAGTGTTACCTAAGTGTGCCCTAAGTGTTACCTAAGTGTTACCTAAGTGTGCCCTAAGTGTTACCTAAGTGTGCCCTAAGTGTTACCTAAGTGTGCCCTAAATGTTACCCAAGTGTTACCTAAGTGTGCCCTAAGTGTTACCTAAGTGTGCCCTAAGTGTTACCTAAGTGTGTCCTAACTGTTACCTAAGTGTGCCCTAACTGTTACCTAAGTGTGCCCTAAGTGTTACCTAAGTGTGCCCTAAGTGTTACCTAAGTGTGCCCTAAGTGTTACCTAAGTGTGCCCTAAGTGTTACCTAGGTGTGCCCTAAGTGTTACCTAAGTGTGCCCTAAGTGTTACCTAAGTGTGCCCTAAGTGTTACCTAAGTGTGCCCTAAGTGTTACCTAAGTGTGCCCTAAGTGTTACCTAAGTGTGCTTTAAGTGTTACCTAAGTGTGCCCTAAGTGTTACCTAAGTGTGCCCTAAGTGTTACCTAAGTGTACCCTAAGTGTTACCCAAGTGTGGCCTAAGTGTTACCTAAGTGTGCCCCAAGTGTTACCTAAGTGTGCCCTAAGTGTTAACTAAGTGTTACCTAAGTGTGCCCTAAGTGTTACCTAAGTGTACCATAAGTGTTACCTAAGTGTTACCTAAGTGTTACCTAAGTGTTACCTAAGTGTTACCTAAGTGTTACCTAAGAGTTACCTAAGTGTTACCTAAGTGTTACCCAAGTGTGCCCTAAGTGTTACCTAAGTGTGCCCTAAGTGTTACCTAAGTGTGCCCTAAGTGTTACCTAAGTGTGCCATAAGTGTTACCCAAGTGTGCCCTAAGTGTTACCTAAGTGTGCCCCAAGTGTTACCTAAGTGTGCCCCAAGTGTTACCTAAGTGTGCCCTAAGTGTTCACTAAGTGTTACCTAAGTGTGCCCTAAGTGTTACCTAAGTGTGCCCTAAGTGTTACCTAAGTGTGCCCTAAGTGTTACCTAAGTGTGCCCCAAGTGTTACCTAAGTGTGCCCCAAGTGTTACCTAAGTGTGCCCTAAGTGTTAACTAAGTGTTACCTAAGTGTGCCCTAAGTGTTACCTAAGTGTGCCCTAAGTGTTACCTAAGTGTTACCTAAGTGTTACCTAAGTGTTACCTAAGTGTGCCCTAAGTGTTACCCAAGTGTTACCTAAGTGTTACCTAAGTGTTACCTAAGTGTTACCTAAGTATTACCTAAGTGTTACCTAAGTGTGCCCTAAGTGTTACCTAAGTGTGCCCTAACTGTTACCTAAGTGTGCCCTAACTGTTACCTAAGTGTGCCCTAAGTGTTACCTAAGTATGCCCTAAGTGTTACCTAAGTGTACCCTTAGTGTTACCTAAGTGTTACCTAAGTGTTAACTAAGTGTTACTTAAGTGTTACCCAAGTGTGCCCTAAGTGTTACCTAAGTGTGCCCTAAGTGTTACCTAAGTGTGCCCTAAGTGTTACCTAAGTGTGCCCTAAGTGTTACCCAAGTGTGCCCTAAGTGTTACCCAAGTGTGCCCTAAGTGTTACCTAAGTGTGCCCAAAGTGTGCCCTAAGTGTTACCTAAGTGTACCATAAGTGTTACCTAAGTGTTACCTAAGTGTTACCTAAGTGTTACCTAAGTGTTACCTAAGAGTTACCTAAGTGTTACATAAGTGTTACCTAAGTGTGCCCTAAGTGTTACCTAAGTGTGCCCTAAGTGTTACCTAAGTGTGCCCTAAGTGTTACCTAAGTGTGCCCTAAGTGTTACCTAAGTGTGCCCTAAGTGTGCCCTAAGTGTTACCTAAGTGTACCATAAGTGTTACCTAAGTGTTACCTAAGTGTTACCTAAGTGTTACCTAAGTGTTACCTAAGTGTTACCTAAGTGTTACCCAAGTGTTACCTAAGTGTGCCCTAAGTGTTACCTAAGTGTGCCCTAAGTGTGCCCTAAGTGTTACCTAAGTGTGCCCAAAGTGTTACCTAAGTGTGCCCTAAGTGTTACCTAAGTGTGCCCTAAGTGTTACCTAAGTGTACCCTAAGTGTTACCTAAGTGTTACCTAAGTGTTACCCAAGTGTGCCCTAAGTGTTACCTAAGTGTGCCCTAAGTGTTACCTAAGTGTGCCCTAAGTGTTACCTAAGTGTGCCATAAGTGTTACCCAAGTGTGCCCTAAGTGTTACCTAAGTGTGCCCCAAGTGTTACCTAAGTGTGCCCCAAGTGTTACCTAAGTGTGCCCTAAGTGTTAACTAAGTGTTACCTAAGTGTGCCCTAAGTGTTACCTAAGTGTGCCCTAAGTGTTACCTAAGTGTGCCCTAAGTGTTACCTAAGTGTGCCCCAAGTGTTACCTAAGTGTGCCCCAAGTGTTACCTAAGTGTGCCCTAAGTGTTACCTAAGTGTTACCTAAGTGTGCCCTAAGTGTTACCTAAGTGTGCCCTAAGTGTTACCTAAGTGTTACCTAAGTGTTACCTAAGTGTTACCTAAGTGTGCCCTAAGTGTTACCTAAGTGTGCTTTAAGTGTTACCTAAGTGTGCCCTAAGTGTTACCTAAGTGTGCCCTAAGTGTTACCTAAGTGTACCCTAAGTGTTACCCAAGTGTGGCCTAAGTGTTACCTAAGTGTGCCCCAAGTGTTACCTAAGTGTGCCCTAAGTGTTAACTAAGTGTTACCTAAGTGTGCCCTAAGTGTTACCTAAGTGTACCATAAGTGTTACCTAAGTGTTACCTAAGTGTTACCTAAGTGTTACCTAAGAGTTACCTAAGTGTTACATATGTGTTACCTAAGTGTGCCCTAAGTGTTACCTAAGTGTGCTCTAAGTGTTACCTAAGTGTGTCCTAAGTGTTACCTAAGTGTGCCCTAAGTGTTACCCAAGTGTGCCCTAAGTGTTACCTAAGTGTGCCCTAAGTGTTACCTAAGTGTGCTCTAAGTGTTACCTAAGTGTGTCCTAAGTGTTACCTAAGTGTGCCCTAAGTGTTACCTAAGTGTGCCCTAATTGTTACCTAAGTGTGCCCTAAGTGTTACCTAAGTGTGCCCTAAGTGTTACCTAAGTGTGCCCTAAGTGTTACCTAAGTGTGCTCTAAGTGTTACCTAAGTGTGCCCTAAGTGTTACCTAAGTGTGCCCTAAGTGTTACCTAAGTGTACCCTAAGTGTTACCTAAGTGTGGCCTAAGTGTTACCTAAGTGTGCCCCAAGTGTTACCTAAGTGTGCCCTAAGTGTTAACTAAGTGTTACCTGAGTGTGCCCTAAGTGTTAACTAAGTGTTACTTAAGTGTTACCCAAGTGTGCCCTAAGTGTTACCTAAGTGTGCCCTAAGTGTTACCTAAGTGTGCCCTAAGTGTTACCTAAGTGTACCCTAAGTGTTACCTAAGTGTTACCTAAGTGTTACCCAAGTGTTACCTAAGTGTGCCCTAAGTGTTACCTAAGTGTGCCCTAAGTGTGCCCTAAGTGTTACCTAAGTGTACCCTTAGTGTTACCCAAGTGTTACCTAAGTGTTACATAAGTGTTACCTAAGTGTGCCCTAAGTGTTACCTAAGTGTGCCCTAAGTGTTACCTAAGTGTGCCCTAAGTGTTACCCAAGTGTGCCCTAAGTGTTACCCAAGTGTGCCCTAAGTGTTACCTAAGTGTGCCCTAAGTGTGCCCTAAGTGTTACCTAAGTGTACCATAAGTGTTACCTAAGTGTTACCTAAGTGTTACCTAAGTGTTACCTAAGTGTTACCTAAGAGTTACCTAAGTGTTACATAAGTGTTACCTAAGTGTGCCCTAAGTGTTACCTAAGTGTGCCCTAAGTGTGCCCTAAGTGTTACCTAAGTGTACCATAAGTGTTACCTAAGTGTTACCTAAGTGTTACCTAAGTGTTACCTAAGTGTTACCTAAGTGTTACCTAAGTGTTACCCAAGTGTTACTTAAGTGTTACCCAAGTGTGCCCTAAGTGTTACCTAAGTGTGCCCTAAGTGTTACCTAAGTGTGCCCTAAGTGTTACCTAAGTGTACCCTAAGTGTTACCTAAGTGTTACCTAAGTGTTACCCAAGTGTTACCTAAGTGTGCCCTAAGTGTTACCTAAGTGTGCCCTAAGTGTGCCCTAAGTGTTACCTAAGTGTACCCTTAGTGTTACCCAAGTGTTACCTAAGTGTTACCTAAGTGTTACCTAAGTGTGCCCTAAGTGTTACCTAAGTGTGCCCTAAGTGTTACCTAAGTGTGCCCTAAGTGTTACCCAAGTGTGCCCTAAGTGTTACCCAAGTGTGCCCTAAGTGTTACCTAAGTGTGCCCTAAGTGTGCCCTAAGTGTTACCTAAGTGTACCATAAGTGTTACCTAAGTGTTACCTAAGTGTTACCTAAGTGTTACCTAAGTGTTACCTAAGAGTTACCTAAGTGTTACATAAGTGTTACCTAAGTGTGCCCTAAGTGTTACCTAAGTGTGCCCTAAGTGTTACCTAAGTGTGCCCTAAGTGTTACCTAAGTGTGCCCTAAGTGTTACCTAAGTGTGCCCTAAGTGTGCCCTAAGTGTTACCTAAGTGTACCATAAGTGTTACCTAAGTGTTACCTAAGTGTTACCTAAGTGTTACCTAAGTGTTACCTAAGTGTTACCTAAGTGTTACCCAAGTGTTACCTAAGTGTGCCCTAAGTGTTACCTAAGTGTGCCCTAAGTGTGCCCTAAGTGTTACCTAAGTGTACCCTTAGTGTTACCCAAGTGTTACCTAAGTGTTAACTAAGTGTTACCTAAGTGTGCCCAAAGTGTTACCTAAGTGTGCCCTAAGTGTTACCTAAGTGTGCCCTAAGTGTTACCTAAGTGTACCCTAAGTGTTACCTAAGTGTTACCTAAGTGTTACCCAAGTGTGCCCTAAGTGTTACCTAAGTGTGCCCTAAGTGTTACCTAAGTGTGCCCTAAGTGTTACCTAAGTGTGCCATAAGTGTTACCCAAGTGTGCCCTAAGTGTTACCTAAGTGTGCCCCAAGTGTTACCTAAGTGTGCCCCAAGTGTTACCTAAGTGTGCCCTAAGTGTTCACTAAGTGTTACCTAAGTGTGCCCTAAGTGTTACCTAAGTGTGCCCTAAGTGTTACCTAAGTGTGCCCTAAGTGTTACCTAAGTGTGCCCCAAGTGTTACCTAAGTGTGCCCCAAGTGTTACCTAAGTGTGCCCTAAGTGTTAACTAAGTGTTACCTAAGTGTGCCCTAAGTGTTACCTAAGTGTGCCCTAAGTGTTACCTAAGTGTTACCTAAGTGTTACCTAAGTGTTACCTAAGTGTGCCCTAAGTGTTACCCAAGTGTTACCTAAGTGTTACCTAAGTGTTACCTAAGTGTTACCTAAGTATTACCTAAGTGTTACCTAAGTGTGCCCTAAGTGTTACCTAAGTGTGCCCTAACTGTTACCTAAGTGTGCCCTAACTGTTACCTAAGTGTGCCCTAAGTGTTACCTAAGTATGCCCTAAGTGTTACCTAAGTGTACCCTTAGTGTTACCTAAGTGTTACCTAAGTGTTAACTAAGTGTTACTTAAGTGTTACCCAAGTGTACCCTAAGTGTTACCTAAGTGTGGCCTAAGTGTTACCTAAGTGTGCCCCAAGTGTTACCTAAGTGTGCCCTAAGTGTTAACTAAGTGTTACCTGAGTGTGCCCTAAGTGTTACCTAAGTGTACCCTAAGTGTTACCTAAGAGTTACCTAAGTGTTACATAAGTGTTACCTAAGTGTGCCCTAAGTGTTACCTAAGTGTTACCTAAGTGTGCCCTAAGTGTTACCTAAGTGTGCCCTAAGTGTTACCTAAGTGTGCCCTAAATGTTACCCAAGTGTTACCTAAGTGTGCCCTAAGTGTTACCTAAGTGTACCCTAAGTGTTACCCAAGTGTGGCCTAAGTGTTACCTAAGTGTGCCCCAAGTGTTACCTAAGTGTGCCCTAAGTGTTAACTAAGTGTTACCTAAGTGTGCCCTAAGTGTTACCTAAGTGTACCATAAGTGTTACCTAAGTGTTACCTAAGTGTTACCTAAGTGTTACCTAAGTGTTACCTAAGTGTTACCTAAGAGTTACCTAAGTGTTACCTAAGTGTTACCCAAGTGTGCCCTAAGTGTTACCTAAGTGTGCCCTAAGTGTTACCTAAGTGTGCCCTAAGTGTTACCTAAGTGTGCCATAAGTGTTACCCAAGTGTGCCCTAAGTGTTACCTAAGTGTGCCCCAAGTGTTACCTAAGTGTGCCCCAAGTGTTACCTAAGTGTGCCCTAAGTGTTCACTAAGTGTTACCTAAGTGTGCCCTAAGTGTTACCTAAGTGTGCCCTAAGTGTTACCTAAGTGTGCCCTAAGTGTTACCTAAGTGTGCCCCAAGTGTTACCTAAGTGTGCCCCAAGTGTTACCTAAGTGTGCCCTAAGTGTTAACTAAGTGTTACCTAAGTGTGCCCTAAGTGTTACCTAAGTGTGCCCTAAGTGTTACCTAAGTGTTACCTAAGTGTTACCTAAGTGTTACCTAAGTGTGCCCTAAGTGTTACCCAAGTGTTACCTAAGTGTTACCTAAGTGTTACCTAAGTATTACCTAAGTGTTACCTAAGTGTGCCCTAAGTGTTACCTAAGTGTGCCCTAACTGTTACCTAAGTGTGCCCTAACTGTTACCTAAGTGTGCCCTAAGTGTTACCTAAGTATGCCCTAAGTGTTACCTAAGTGTACCCTTAGTGTTACCTAAGTGTTACCTAAGTGTTAACTAAGTGTTACTTAAGTGTTACCCAAGTGTGCCCTAAGTGTTACCTAAGTGTGCCCTAAGTGTTACCTAAGTGTGCCCTAAGTGTTACCTAAGTGTGCCCTAAGTGTTACCCAAGTGTGCCCTAAGTGTTACCCAAGTGTGCCCTAAGTGTTACCTAAGTGTGCCCAAAGTGTGCCCTAAGTGTTACCTAAGTGTACCATAAGTGTTACCTAAGTGTTACCTAAGTGTTACCTAAGTGTTACCTAAGTGTTACCTAAGAGTTACCTAAGTGTTACATAAGTGTTACCTAAGTGTGCCCTAAGTGTTACCTAAGTGTGCCCTAAGTGTTACCTAAGTGTGCCCTAAGTGTTACCTAAGTGTGCCCTAAGTGTTACCTAAGTGTGCCCTAAGTGTGCCCTAAGTGTTACCTAAGTGTACCATAAGTGTTACCTAAGTGTTACCTAAGTGTTACCTAAGTGTTACCTAAGTGTTACCTAAGTGTTACCTAAGTGTTACCCAAGTGTTACTTAAGTGTTACCCAAGTGTGCCCTAAGTGTTACCTAAGTGTGCCCTAAGTGTTACCTAAGTGTGCCCTAAGTGTTACCTAAGTGTACCCTAAGTGTTACCTAAGTGTTACCTAAGTGTTACCCAAGTGTTACCTAAGTGTGCCCTAAGTGTTACCTAAGTGTGCCCTAAGTGTGCCCTAAGTGTTACCTAAGTGTACCCTTAGTGTTACCCAAGTGTTACCTAAGTGTTACCTAAGTGTTACCTAAGTGTGCCCTAAGTGTTACCTAAGTGTGCCCTAAGTGTTACCTAAGTGTGCCCTAAGTGTTACCCAAGTGTGCCCTAAGTGTTACCCAAGTGTGCCCTAAGTGTTACCTAAGTGTGCCCTAAGTGTGCCCTAAGTGTTACCTAAGTGTACCATAAGTGTTACCTAAGTGTTACCTAAGTGTTACCTAAGTGTTACCTAAGTGTTACCTAAGAGTTACCTAAGTGTTACATAAGTGTTACCTAAGTGTGCCCTAAGTGTTACCTAAGTGTGCCCTAAGTGTTACCTAAGTGTGCCCTAAGTGTTACCTAAGTGTGCCCTAAGTGTTACCTAAGTGTGCCCTAAGTGTGCCCTAAGTGTTACCTAAGTGTACCATAAGTGTTACCTAAGTGTTACCTAAGTGTTACCTAAGTGTTACCTAAGTGTTACCTAAGTGTTACCTAAGTGTTACCCAAGTGTTACCTAAGTGTGCCCTAAGTGTTACCTAAGTGTGCCCTAAGTGTGCCCTAAGTGTTACCTAAGTGTACCCTTAGTGTTACCCAAGTGTTACCTAAGTGTTAACTAAGTGTTACCTAAGTGTGCCCAAAGTGTTACCTAAGTGTGCCCTAAGTGTTACCTAAGTGTGCCCTAAGTGTTACCTAAGTGTACCCTAAGTGTTACCTAAGTGTTACCTAAGTGTTACCCAAGTGTGCCCTAAGTGTTACCTAAGTGTGCCCTAAGTGTTACCTAAGTGTGCCCTAAGTGTTACCTAAGTGTGCCATAAGTGTTACCCAAGTGTGCCCTAAGTGTTACCTAAGTGTGCCCCAAGTGTTACCTAAGTGTGCCCCAAGTGTTACCTAAGTGTGCCCTAAGTGTTCACTAAGTGTTACCTAAGTGTGCCCTAAGTGTTACCTAAGTGTGCCCTAAGTGTTACCTAAGTGTGCCCTAAGTGTTACCTAAGTGTGCCCCAAGTGTTACCTAAGTGTGCCCCAAGTGTTACCTAAGTGTGCCCTAAGTGTTAACTAAGTGTTACCTAAGTGTGCCCTAAGTGTTACCTAAGTGTGCCCTAAGTGTTACCTAAGTGTTACCTAAGTGTTACCTAAGTGTTACCTAAGTGTGCCCTAAGTGTTACCCAAGTGTTACCTAAGTGTTACCTAAGTGTTACCTAAGTGTTACCTAAGTATTACCTAAGTGTTACCTAAGTGTGCCCTAAGTGTTACCTAAGTGTGCCCTAACTGTTACCTAAGTGTGCCCTAACTGTTACCTAAGTGTGCCCTAAGTGTTACCTAAGTATGCCCTAAGTGTTACCTAAGTGTACCCTTAGTGTTACCTAAGTGTTACCTAAGTGTTAACTAAGTGTTACTTAAGTGTTACCCAAGTGTACCCTAAGTGTTACCTAAGTGTGGCCTAAGTGTTACCTAAGTGTGCCCCAAGTGTTACCTAAGTGTGCCCTAAGTGTTAACTAAGTGTTACCTGAGTGTGCCCTAAGTGTTACCTAAGTGTACCCTAAGTGTTACCTAAGAGTTACCTAAGTGTTACATAAGTGTTACCTAAGTGTGCCCTAAGTGTTACCTAAGTGTTACCTAAGTGTGCCCTAAGTGTTACCTAAGTGTGCCCTAAGTGTTACCTAAGTGTGCCCTAAATGTTACCCAAGTGTTACCTAAGTGTGCCCTAAGTGTTACCTAAGTGTGCCCTAAGTGTTACCTAAGTGTGTCCTAACTGTTACCTAAGTGTGCCCTAACTGTTACCTAAGTGTGCCCTAAGTGTTACCTAAGTGTGCCCTAAGTGTTACCTAAGTGTGCCCTAAGTGTTACCTAAGTGTGCCCTAAGTGTTACCTAGGTGTGCCCTAAGTGTTACCTAAGTGTGCCCTAAGTGTTACCTAAGTGTGCCCTAAGTGTTACCTAAGTGTGCCCTAAGTGTTACCTAAGTGTGCCCTAAGTGTTACCTAAGTGTGCTTTAAGTGTTACCTAAGTGTGCCCTAAGTGTTACCTAAGTGTGCCCTAAGTGTTACCTAAGTGTACCCTAAGTGTTACCCAAGTGTGGCCTAAGTGTTACCTAAGTGTGCCCCAAGTGTTACCTAAGTGTGCCCTAAGTGTTAACTAAGTGTTACCTAAGTGTGCCCTAAGTGTTACCTAAGTGTACCATAAGTGTTACCTAAGTGTTACCTAAGTGTTACCTAAGTGTTACCTAAGTGTTACCTAAGTGTTACCTAAGAGTTACCTAAGTGTTACCTAAGTGTTACCCAAGTGTGCCCTAAGTGTTACCTAAGTGTGCCCTAAGTGTTACCTAAGTGTGCCCTAAGTGTTACCTAAGTGTGCCATAAGTGTTACCCAAGTGTGCCCTAAGTGTTACCTAAGTGTGCCCCAAGTGTTACCTAAGTGTGCCCCAAGTGTTACCTAAGTGTGCCCTAAGTGTTCACTAAGTGTTACCTAAGTGTGCCCTAAGTGTTACCTAAGTGTGCCCTAAGTGTTACCTAAGTGTGCCCTAAGTGTTACCTAAGTGTGCCCCAAGTGTTACCTAAGTGTGCCCCAAGTGTTACCTAAGTGTGCCCTAAGTGTTAACTAAGTGTTACCTAAGTGTGCCCTAAGTGTTACCTAAGTGTGCCCTAAGTGTTACCTAAGTGTTACCTAAGTGTTACCTAAGTGTTACCTAAGTGTGCCCTAAGTGTTACCTAAGTGTTACCTAAGTGTTACCTAAGTGTTACCTAAGTGTTACCTAAGTATTACCTAAGTGTTACCTAAGTGTGCCCTAAGTGTTACCTAAGTGTGCCCTAACTGTTACCTAAGTGTGCCCTAACTGTTACCTAAGTGTGCCCTAAGTGTTACCTAAGTATGCCCTAAGTGTTACCTAAGTGTACCCTTAGTGTTACCTAAGTGTTACCTAAGTGTTAACTAAGTGTTACTTAAGTGTTACCCAAGTGTGCCCTAAGTGTTACCTAAGTGTGCCCTAAGTGTTACCTAAGTGTGCCCTAAGTGTTACCTAAGTGTGCCCTAAGTGTTACCCAAGTGTGCCCTAAGTGTTACCCAAGTGTGCCCTAAGTGTTACCTAAGTGTGCCCAAAGTGTGCCCTAAGTGTTACCTAAGTGTACCATAAGTGTTACCTAAGTGTTACCTAAGTGTTACCTAAGTGTTACCTAAGTGTTACCTAAGAGTTACCTAAGTGTTACATAAGTGTTACCTAAGTGTGCCCTAAGTGTTACCTAAGTGTGCCCTAAGTGTTACCTAAGTGTGCCCTAAGTGTTACCTAAGTGTGCCCTAAGTGTTACCTAAGTGTGCCCTAAGTGTGCCCTAAGTGTTACCTAAGTGTACCATAAGTGTTACCTAAGTGTTACCTAAGTGTTACCTAAGTGTTACCTAAGTGTTACCTAAGTGTTACCTAAGTGTTACCCAAGTGTTACCTAAGTGTGCCCTAAGTGTTACCTAAGTGTGCCCTAAGTGTGCCCTAAGTGTTACCTAAGTGTGCCCAAAGTGTTACCTAAGTGTGCCCTAAGTGTTACCTAAGTGTGCCCTAAGTGTTACCTAAGTGTACCCTAAGTGTTACCTAAGTGTTACCTAAGTGTTACCCAAGTGTGCCCTAAGTGTTACCTAAGTGTGCCCTAAGTGTTACCTAAGTGTGCCCTAAGTGTTACCTAAGTGTGCCATAAGTGTTACCCAAGTGTGCCCTAAGTGTTACCTAAGTGTGCCCCAAGTGTTACCTAAGTGTGCCCCAAGTGTTACCTAAGTGTGCCCTAAGTGTTAACTAAGTGTTACCTAAGTGTGCCCTAAGTGTTACCTAAGTGTGCCCTAAGTGTTACCTAAGTGTGCCCTAAGTGTTACCTAAGTGTGCCCCAAGTGTTACCTAAGTGTGCCCCAAGTGTTACCTAAGTGTGCCCTAAGTGTTAACTAAGTGTTACCTAAGTGTGCCCTAAGTGTTACCTAAGTGTGCCCTAAGTGTAACCTAAGTGTTACCTAAGTGTTACCTAAGTGTTACCTAAGTGTGCCCTAAGTGTTACCTAAGTGTGCTTTAAGTGTTACCTAAGTGTGCCCTAAGTGTTACCTAAGTGTGCCCTAAGTGTTACCTAAGTGTACCCTAAGTGTTACCCAAGTGTGGCCTAAGTGTTACCTAAGTGTGCCCCAAGTGTTACCTAAGTGTGCCCTAAGTGTTAACTAAGTGTTACCTAAGTGTGCCCTAAGTGTTACCTAAGTGTACCATAAGTGTTACCTAAGTGTTACCTAAGTGTTACCTAAGTGTTACCTAAGAGTTACCTAAGTGTTACATATGTGTTACCTAAGTGTGCCCTAAGTGTTACCTAAGTGTGCTCTAAGTGTTACCTAAGTGTGTCCTAAGTGTTACCTAAGTGTGCCCTAAGTGTTACCCAAGTGTGCCCTAAGTGTTACCTAAGTGTGCCCTAAGTGTTACCTAAGTGTGCTCTAAGTGTTACCTAAGTGTGTCCTAAGTGTTACCTAAGTGTGCCCTAAGTGTTACCTAAGTGTGCCCTAATTGTTACCTAAGTGTGCCCTAAGTGTTACCTAAGTGTGCCCTAAGTGTTACCTAAGTGTGCCCTAAGTGTTACCTAAGTGTGCTCTAAGTGTTACCTAAGTGTGCCCTAAGTGTTACCTAAGTGTGCCCTAAGTGTTACCTAAGTGTACCCTAAGTGTTACCTAAGTGTGGCCTAAGTGTTACCTAAGTGTGCCCCAAGTGTTACCTAAGTGTGCCCTAAGTGTTAACTAAGTGTTACCTGAGTGTGCCCTAAGTGTTAACTAAGTGTTACTTAAGTGTTACCCAAGTGTGCCCTAAGTGTTACCTAAGTGTGCCCTAAGTGTTACCTAAGTGTGCCCTAAGTGTTACCTAAGTGTACCCTAAGTGTTACCTAAGTGTTACCTAAGTGTTACCCAAGTGTTACCTAAGTGTGCCCTAAGTGTTACCTAAGTGTGCCCTAAGTGTGCCCTAAGTGTTACCTAAGTGTACCCTTAGTGTTACCCAAGTGTTACCTAAGTGTTACATAAGTGTTACCTAAGTGTGCCCTAAGTGTTACCTAAGTGTGCCCTAAGTGTTACCTAAGTGTGCCCTAAGTGTTACCCAAGTGTGCCCTAAGTGTTACCCAAGTGTGCCCTAAGTGTTACCTAAGTGTGCCCTAAGTGTGCCCTAAGTGTTACCTAAGTGTACCATAAGTGTTACCTAAGTGTTACCTAAGTGTTACCTAAGTGTTACCTAAGTGTTACCTAAGAGTTACCTAAGTGTTACATAAGTGTTACCTAAGTGTGCCCTAAGTGTTACCTAAGTGTGCCCTAAGTGTTACCTAAGTGTGGCCTAAGTGTTACCTAAGTGTGCCCCAAGTGTTACCTAAGTGTGCCCTAAGTGTTAACTAAGTGTTACCTGAGTGTGCCCTAAGTGTTAACTAAGTGTTACTTAAGTGTTACCCAAGTGTGCCCTAAGTGTTACCTAAGTGTGCCCTAAGTGTTACCTAAGTGTGCCCTAAGTGTTACCTAAGTGTACCCTAAGTGTTACCTAAGTGTTACCTAAGTGTTACCCAAGTGTTACCTAAGTGTGCCCTAAGTGTTACCTAAGTGTGCCCTAAGTGTGCCCTAAGTGTTACCTAAGTGTACCCTTAGTGTTACCCAAGTGTTACCTAAGTGTTACCTAAGTGTTACCTAAGTGTGCCCTAAGTGTTACCTAAGTGTGCCCTAAGTGTTACCTAAGTGTGCCCTAAGTGTTACCCAAGTGTGCCCTAAGTGTTACCCAAGTGTGCCCTAAGTGTTACCTAAGTGTGCCCTAAGTGTGCCCTAAGTGTTACCTAAGTGTACCATAAGTGTTACCTAAGTGTTACCTAAGTGTTACCTAAGTGTTACCTAAGTGTTACCTAAGAGTTACCTAAGTGTTACATAAGTGTTACCTAAGTGTGCCCTAAGTGTTACCTAAGTGTGCCCTAAGTGTTACCTAAGTGTGCCCTAAGTGTTACCTAAGTGTGCCCTAAGTGTTACCTAAGTGTGCCCTAAGTGTGCCCTAAGTGTTACCTAAGTGTACCATAAGTGTTACCTAAGTGTTACCTAAGTGTTACCTAAGTGTTACCTAAGTGTTACCTAAGTGTTACCTAAGTGTTACCCAAGTGTTACCTAAGTGTGCCCTAAGTGTTACCTAAGTGTGCCCTAAGTGTGCCCTAAGTGTTACCTAAGTGTACCCTTAGTGTTACCCAAGTGTTACCTAAGTGTTAACTAAGTGTTACCTAAGTGTGCCCAAAGTGTTACCTAAGTGTGCCCTAAGTGTTACCTAAGTGTGCCCTAAGTGTTACCTAAGTGTACCCTAAGTGTTACCTAAGTGTTACCTAAGTGTTACCCAAGTGTGCCCTAAGTGTTACCTAAGTGTGCCCTAAGTGTTACCTAAGTGTGCCCTAAGTGTTACCTAAGTGTGCCATAAGTGTTACCCAAGTGTGCCCTAAGTGTTACCTAAGTGTGCCCCAAGTGTTACCTAAGTGTGCCCCAAGTGTTACCTAAGTGTGCCCTAAGTGTTCACTAAGTGTTACCTAAGTGTGCCCTAAGTGTTACCTAAGTGTGCCCTAAGTGTTACCTAAGTGTGCCCTAAGTGTTACCTAAGTGTGCCCCAAGTGTTACCTAAGTGTGCCCCAAGTGTTACCTAAGTGTGCCCTAAGTGTTAACTAAGTGTTACCTAAGTGTGCCCTAAGTGTTACCTAAGTGTGCCCTAAGTGTTACCTAAGTGTTACCTAAGTGTTACCTAAGTGTTACCTAAGTGTGCCCTAAGTGTTACCCAAGTGTTACCTAAGTGTTACCTAAGTGTTACCTAAGTGTTACCTAAGTATTACCTAAGTGTTACCTAAGTGTGCCCTAAGTGTTACCTAAGTGTGCCCTAACTGTTACCTAAGTGTGCCCTAACTGTTACCTAAGTGTGCCCTAAGTGTTACCTAAGTATGCCCTAAGTGTTACCTAAGTGTACCCTTAGTGTTACCTAAGTGTTACCTAAGTGTTAACTAAGTGTTACTTAAGTGTTACCCAAGTGTGCCCTAAGTGTTACCTAAGTGTGCCCTAAGTGTTACCTAAGTGTGCCCTAAGTGTTACCTAAGTGTACCCTAAGTGTTACCTAAGTGTTACCTAAGTGTTACCCAAGTGTTACCTAAGTGTGCCCTAAGTGTTACCTAAGTGTGCCCTAAGTGTGCCCTAAGTGTTACCTAAGTGTACCCTTAGTGTTACCCAAGTGTTACCTAAGTGTTACCTAAGTGTTACCTAAGTGTGCCCTAAGTGTTACCTAAGTGTGCCCTAAGTGTTACCTAAGTGTGCCCTAAGTGTTACCTAAGTGTGCTTTAAGTGTTACCTAAGTGTGCCCTAAGTGTTACCTAAGTGTGCCCTAAGTGTTACCTAAGTGTTACCTAAGTGTACCCTAAGTGTTACCCAAGTGTGGCCTAAGTGTTACCTAAGTGTGCCCCAAGTGTTACCTAAGTGTGCCCAAAGTGTTAACTAAGTGTTACCTAAGTGTGCCCTAAGTGTTACCTAAGTGTACCATAAGTGTTACCTAAGTGTTACCTAAGTGTTACCTAAGTGTTACCTAAGAGTTACCTAAGTGTTACATATGTGTTACCTAAGTGTACCCTAAGTGTTACCTAAGTGTGCGCTAAGTGTTACCTAAGTGTTACCTAAGTGTGCCCTAAGTGTTACCTAAGTGTGCCCTAAGTGTTACTTAAGTGTGGCCTAAGTGTTACCTAAGTGTGCCCTAAGTGTTACCCAAGTGTGCCCTAAGTGTAACCTAAGTGTGCCCCAAGTGTTACCTAAGTGTGCCCCAAGTGTTACCTAAGTGTGCCCTAAGTGTTAACTAAGTGTGCCCCAAGTGTTACCTAAGTGTGCCCTAAGTGTTAACTAAGTGTTACCTGAGTGTGCCCTAAGTGTTAACTAAGTGTTACTTAAGTGTTACCCAAGTGTGCCCTAAGTGTTACCTAAGTGTGCCCTAAGTGTTACCTAAGTGTGCCCTAAGTGTTACCTAAGTGTACCCTAAGTGTTACCTAAGTGTTACCTAAGTGTTACCCAAGTGTTACCTAAGTGTGCCCTAAGTGTTACCTAAGTGTGCCCTAAGTGTGCCCTAAGTGTTACCTAAGTGTACCCTTAGTGTTACCCAAGTGTTACCTAAGTGTTACCTAAGTGTTACCTAAGTGTGCCCTAAGTGTTACCTAAGTGTGCCCTAAGTGTTACCTAAGTGTGCCCTAAGTGTTACCCAAGTGTGCCCTAAGTGTTACCCAAGTGTGCCCTAAGTGTTACCTAAGTGTGCCCTAAGTGTGCCCTAAGTGTTACCTAAGTGTACCATAAGTGTTACCTAAGTGTTACCTAAGTGTTACCTAAGTGTTACCTAAGTGTTACCTAAGAGTTACCTAAGTGTTACATAAGTGTTACCTAAGTGTGCCCTAAGTGTTACCTAAGTGTGCCCTAAGTGTTACCTAAGTGTGCCCTAAGTGTTACCTAAGTGTGCCCTAAGTGTTACCTAAGTGTGCCCTAAGTGTGCCCTAAGTGTTACCTAAGTGTACCATAAGTGTTACCTAAGTGTTACCTAAGTGTTACCTAAGTGTTACCTAAGTGTTACCTAAGTGTTACCTAAGTGTTACCCAAGTGTTACCTAAGTGTGCCCTAAGTGTTACCTAAGTGTGCCCTAAATGTTACCCAAGTGTTACCTAAGTGTGCCCTAAGTGTTACCTAAGTGTGCCCTAAGTGTTACCTAAGTGTGTCCTAACTGTTACCTAAGTGTGCCCTAACTGTTACCTAAGTGTGCCCTAAGTGTTACCTAAGTGTGCCCTAAGTGTTACCTAAGTGTGCCCTAAGTGTTACCTAAGTGTGCCCTAAGTGTTACCTAGGTGTGCCCTAAGTGTTACCTAAGTGTGCCCTAAGTGTTACCTAAGTGTGCCCTAAGTGTTACCTAAGTGTGCCCTAAGTGTTACCTAAGTGTGCCCTAAGTGTTACCTAAGTGTGCTTTAAGTGTTACCTAAGTGTGCCCTAAGTGTTACCTAAGTGTGCCCTAAGTGTTACCTAAGTGTACCCTAAGTGTTACCCAAGTGTGGCCTAAGTGTTACCTAAGTGTGCCCCAAGTGTTACCTAAGTGTGCCCTAAGTGTTAACTAAGTGTTACCTAAGTGTGCCCTAAGTGTTACCTAAGTGTACCATAAGTGTTACCTAAGTGTTACCTAAGTGTTACCTAAGTGTTACCTAAGTGTTACCTAAGTGTTACCTAAGAGTTACCTAAGTGTTACCTAAGTGTTACCCAAGTGTGCCCTAAGTGTTACCTAAGTGTGCCCTAAGTGTTACCTAAGTGTGCCCTAAGTGTTACCTAAGTGTGCCATAAGTGTTACCCAAGTGTGCCCTAAGTGTTACCTAAGTGTGCCCCAAGTGTTACCTAAGTGTGCCCCAAGTGTTACCTAAGTGTGCCCTAAGTGTTCACTAAGTGTTACCTAAGTGTGCCCTAAGTGTTACCTAAGTGTGCCCTAAGTGTTACCTAAGTGTGCCCTAAGTGTTACCTAAGTGTGCCCCAAGTGTTACCTAAGTGTGCCCCAAGTGTTACCTAAGTGTGCCCTAAGTGTTAACTAAGTGTTACATAAGTGTGCCCTAAGTGTTACCTAAGTGTGCCCTAAGTGTTACCTAAGTGTTACCTAAGTGTTACCTAAGTGTTACCTAAGTGTGCCCTAAGTGTTACCCAAGTGTTACCTAAGTGTTACCTAAGTGTTACCTAAGTGTTACCTAAGTATTACCTAAGTGTTACCTAAGTGTGCCCTAAGTGTTACCTAAGTGTGCCCTAACTGTTACCTAAGTGTGCCCTAACTGTTACCTAAGTGTGCCCTAAGTGTTACCTAAGTATGCCCTAAGTGTTACCTAAGTGTACCCTTAGTGTTACCTAAGTGTTACCTAAGTGTTAACTAAGTGTTACTTAAGTGTTACCCAAGTGTGCCCTAAGTGTTACCTAAGTGTGCCCTAAGTGTTACCTAAGTGTGCCCTAAGTGTTACCTAAGTGTGCCCTAAGTGTTACCCAAGTGTGCCCTAAGTGTTACCCAAGTGTGCCCTAAGTGTTACCTAAGTGTGCCCAAAGTGTGCCCTAAGTGTTACCTAAGTGTACCATAAGTGTTACCTAAGTGTTACCTAAGTGTTACCTAAGTGTTACCTAAGTGTTACCTAAGAGTTACCTAAGTGTTACATAAGTGTTACCTAAGTGTGCCCTAAGTGTTACCTAAGTGTGCCCTAAGTGTTACCTAAGTGTGCCCTAAGTGTTACCTAAGTGTGCCCTAAGTGTTACCTAAGTGTGCCCTAAGTGTGCCCTAAGTGTTACCTAAGTGTACCATAAGTGTTACCTAAGTGTTACCTAAGTGTTACCTAAGTGTTACCTAAGTGTTACCTAAGTGTTACCTAAGTGTTACCCAAGTGTTACCTAAGTGTGCCCTAAGTGTTACCTAAGTGTGCCCTAAGTGTGCCCTAAGTGTTACCTAAGTGTGCCCAAAGTGTTACCTAAGTGTGCCCTAAGTGTTACCTAAGTGTGCCCTAAGTGTTACCTAAGTGTACCCTAAGTGTTACCTAAGTGTTACCTAAGTGTTACCCAAGTGTGCCCTAAGTGTTACCTAAGTGTGCCCTAAGTGTTACCTAAGTGTGCCCTAAGTGTTACCTAAGTGTGCCATAAGTGTTACCCAAGTGTGCCCTAAGTGTTACCTAAGTGTGCCCCAAGTGTTACCTAAGTGTGCCCCAAGTGTTACCTAAGTGTGCCCTAAGTGTTAACTAAGTGTTACCTAAGTGTGCCCTAAGTGTTACCTAAGTGTGCCCTAAGTGTTACCTAAGTGTGCCCTAAGTGTTACCTAAGTGTGCCCCAAGTGTTACCTAAGTGTGCCCCAAGTGTTACCTAAGTGTGCCCTAAGTGTTAACTAAGTGTTACCTAAGTGTGCCCTAAGTGTTACCTAAGTGTGCCCTAAGTGTTACCTAAGTGTTACCTAAGTGTTACCTAAGTGTTACCTAAGTGTGCCCTAAGTGTTACCTAAGTGTTACCTGAGTGTGCCCTAAGTGTTAACTAAGTGTTACTTAAGTGTTACCCAAGTGTGCCCTAAGTGTTACCTAAGTGTGCCCTAAGTGTTACCTAAGTGTGCCCTAAGTGTTACCTAAGTGTACCCTAAGTGTTACCTAAGTGTTACCTAAGTGTTACCCAAGTGTTACCTAAGTGTGCCCTAAGTGTTACCTAAGTGTGCCCTAAGTGTGCCCTAAGTGTTACCTAAGTGTACCCTTAGTGTTACCCAAGTGTTACCTAAGTGTTACATAAGTGTTACCTAAGTGTGCCCTAAGTGTTACCTAAGTGTGCCCTAAGTGTTACCTAAGTGTGCCCTAAGTGTTACCCAAGTGTGCCCTAAGTGTTACCCAAGTGTGCCCTAAGTGTTACCTAAGTGTGCCCTAAGTGTGCCCTAAGTGTTACCTAAGTGTACCATAAGTGTTACCTAAGTGTTACCTAAGTGTTACCTAAGTGTTACCTAAGTGTTACCTAAGAGTTACCTAAGTGTTACATAAGTGTTACCTAAGTGTGCCCTAAGTGTTACCTAAGTGTTACCTAAGTGTTACCTAAGTGTGCCCTAAGTGTTACCTAAGTGTGTCCTAACTGTTACCTAAGTGTGCCCTAACTGTTACCTAAGTGTGCCCTAAGTGTTACCTAAGTGTGCCCTAAGTGTTACCTAAGTGTGCCCTAAGTGTTACCTAAGTGTGCCCTAAGTGTTACCTAGGTGTGCCCTAAGTGTTACCTAAGTGTGCCCTAAGTGTTACCTAAGTGTGCCCTAAGTGTTACCTAAGTGTGCCCTAAGTGTTACCTAAGTGTGCCCTAAGTGTTACCTAAGTGTTACCTAAGTGTGCCCTAAGTGTTACCTAAGTGTGCCCTAAGTGTTACCTAAGTGTGTCCTAACTGTTACCTAAGTGTGCCCTAAGTGTTACCTAAGTGTGCCCTAAGTGTTACCTAAGTGTGTCCTAACTGTTACCTAAGTGTGCCCTAACTGTTACCTAAGTGTGCCCTAAGTGTTACCTAAGTGTGCCCTAAGTGTTACCTAAGTGTGCCCTAAGTGTTACCTAAGTGTGCCCTAAGTGTTACCTAGGTGTGCCCTAAGTGTTACCTAAGTGTGCCCTAAGTGTTACCTAAGTGTGCCCTAAGTGTTACCTAAGTGTGCCCTAAGTGTTACCTAAGTGTGCCCTAAGTGTTACCTAAGTGTGCTTTAAGTGTTACCTAAGTGTGCCCTAAGTGTTACCTAAGTGTGCCCTAAGTGTTACCTAAGTGTACCCTAAGTGTTACCCAAGTGTGGCCTAAGTGTTACCTAAGTGTTACCTAAGTGTGCCCTAAGTGTGCCCTAAGTGTTAACTAAGTGTTACTTAAGTGTGCCCTAAGTGTTACCTAAGTGTACCATAAGTGTTACCTAAGTGTGTCCTAAGTGTTACCTAAGTGTGCCCTAAGTGTTACCTAAGTGTGCCCTAATTGTTACCTAAGTGTGCCCTAAGTGTTACCTAAGTGTGCCCTAAGTGTTACCTAAGTGTGCCCTAAGTGTTACCTAAGTGTGCCCTAAGTGTTACCTAAGTGTGCCCTAAGTGTTACCTAAGTGTGCCCTAAGTGTTACCTAAGTGTCCCCTAAGTGTTACCTAAGTGTGGCCTAAGTGTTACCTAAGTGTGCCCCAAGTGTTACCTAAGTGTGCCCTAAGTGTTAACTAAGTGTTACCTGAGTGTGCCCTAAGTGTTACCTAAGTGTACCCTAAGTGTTACCTAAGAGTTACCTAAGTGTTACATAAGTGTTACCTAAGTGTGCCCTAAGTGTTACCTAAGTGTTACCTAAGTGTGCCCTAAGTGTTACCTAAGTGTGCCCTAAGTGTTACCTAAGTGTGCCCTAAATGTTACCCAAGTGTTACCTAAGTGTGCCCTAAGTGTTACCTAAGTGTGCCCTAAGTGTTACCTAAGTGTGTCCTAACTGTTACCTAAGTGTGCCCTAACTGTTACCTAAGTGTGCCCTAAGTGTTACCTAAGTGTGCCCTAAGTGTTACCTAAGTGTGCCCTAAGTGTTACCTAAGTGTGCCCTAAGTGTTACCTAGGTGTGCCCTAAGTGTTACCTAAGTGTGCCCTAAGTGTTACCTAAGTGTGCCCTAAGTGTTACCTAAGTGTGCCCTAAGTGTTACCTAAGTGTGCCCTAAGTGTTACCTAAGTGTGCTTTAAGTGTTACCTAAGTGTGCCCTAAGTGTTACCTAAGTGTGCCCTAAGTGTTACCTAAGTGTACCCTAAGTGTTACCCAAGTGTGGCCTAAGTGTTACCTAAGTGTGCCCCAAGTGTTACCTAAGTGTGCCCTAAGTGTTAACTAAGTGTTACCTAAGTGTGCCCTAAGTGTTACCTAAGTGTACCATAAGTGTTACCTAAGTGTTACCTAAGTGTTACCTAAGTGTTACCTAAGAGTTACCTAAGTGTTACATATGTGTTACCTAAGTGTGCCCTAAGTGTTACCTAAGTGTGCCCTAAGTGTTACCTAAGTGTGCTCTAAGTGTTACCTAAGTGTGTCCTAAGTGTTACCTAAGTGTGCCCTAAGTGTTACCTAAGTGTGCCCTAATTGTTACCTAAGTGTGCCCTAAGTGTTACCTAAGTGTGCCCTAAGTGTTACCTAAGTGTGCCCTAAGTGTTACCTAAGTGTGCTCTAAGTGTTACCTAAGTGTGCCCTAAGTGTTACCTAAGTGTGCCCTAAGTGTTACCTAAGTGTACCCTAAGTGTTACCTAAGTGTGGCCTAAGTGTTACCTAAGTGTGCCCCAAGTGTTACCTAAGTGTGCCCTAAGTGTTAACTAAGTGTTACCTGAGTGTGCCCTAAGTGTTACCTAAGTGTACCCTAAGTGTTACCTAAGAGTTACCTAAGTGTTACATAAGTGTTACCTAAGTGTGCCCTAAGTGTTACCTAAGTGTTACCTAAGTGTGCCCTAAGTGTTACCTAAGTGTGCCCTAAGTGTTACCTAAGTGTGCCCTAAATGTTACCCAAGTGTTACCTAAGTGTGCCCTAAGTGTTACCTAAGTGTGCCCTAAGTGTTACCTAAGTGTGTCCTAACTGTTACCTAAGTGTGCCCTAACTGTTACCTAAGTGTGCCCTAAGTGTTACCTAAGTGTGCCCTAAGTGTTACCTAAGTGTGCCCTAAGTGTTACCTAAGTGTGCCCTAAGTGTTACCTAGGTGTGCCCTAAGTGTTACCTAAGTGTGCCCTAAGTGTTACCTAAGTGTGCCCTAAGTGTTACCTAAGTGTGCCCTAAGTGTTACCTAAGTGTGCCCTAAGTGTTACCTAAGTGTGCTTTAAGTGTTACCTAAGTGTGCCCTAAGTGTTACCTAAGTGTGCCCTAAGTGTTACCTAAGTGTACCCTAAGTGTTACCCAAGTGTGGCCTAAGTGTTACCTAAGTGTGCCCCAAGTGTTACCTAAGTGTGCCCTAAGTGTTAACTAAGTGTTACCTAAGTGTGCCCTAAGTGTTACCTAAGTGTACCATAAGTGTTACCTAAGTGTTACCTAAGTGTTACCTAAGTGTTACCTAAGTGTTACCTAAGTGTTACCTAAGAGTTACCTAAGTGTTACCTAAGTGTTACCCAAGTGTGCCCTAAGTGTGCCCTAAGTGTTACCTAAGTGTTACCTAAGTGTGCCCTAAGTGTTACCTAAGTGTGCCCTAAGTGTTACCTAAGTGTGCCCTAAATGTTACCCAAGTGTTACCTAAGTGTGCCCTAAGTGTTACCTAAGTGTGCCCTAAGTGTTACCTAAGTGTGTCCTAACTGTTACCTAAGTGTGCCCTAACTGTTACCTAAGTGTGCCCTAAGTGTTACCTAAGTGTGCCCTAAGTGTTACCTAAGTGTGCCCTAAGTGTTACCTAAGTGTGCCCTAAGTGTTACCTAGGTGTGCCCTAAGTGTTACCTAAGTGTGCCCTAAGTGTTACCTAAGTGTGCCCTAAGTGTTACCTAAGTGTGCCCTAAGTGTTACCTAAGTGTGCCCTAAGTGTTACCTAAGTGTGCTTTAAGTGTTACCTAAGTGTGCCCTAAGTGTTACCTAAGTGTGCCCTAAGTGTTACCTAAGTGTACCCTAAGTGTTACCCAAGTGTGGCCTAAGTGTTACCTAAGTGTGCCCCAAGTGTTACCTAAGTGTGCCCTAAGTGTTAACTAAGTGTTACCTAAGTGTGCCCTAAGTGTTACCTAAGTGTACCATAAGTGTTACCTAAGTGTTACCTAAGTGTTACCTAAGTGTTACCTAAGAGTTACCTAAGTGTTACATATGTGTTACCTAAGTGTGCCCTAAGTGTTACCTAAGTGTGCCCTAAGTGTTACCTAAGTGTGCTCTAAGTGTTACCTAAGTGTGTCCTAAGTGTTACCTAAGTGTGCCCTAAGTGTTACCTAAGTGTGCCCTAATTGTTACCTAAGTGTGCCCTAAGTGTTACCTAAGTGTGCCCTAAGTGTTACCTAAGTGTGCCCTAAGTGTTACCTAAGTGTGCTCTAAGTGTTACCTAAGTGTGCCCTAAGTGTTACCTAAGTGTGCCCTAAGTGTTACCTAAGTGTACCCTAAGTGTTACCTAAGTGTGGCCTAAGTGTTACCTAAGTGTGCCCCAAGTGTTACCTAAGTGTGCCCTAAGTGTTAACTAAGTGTTACCTGAGTGTGCCCTAAGTGTTACCTAAGTGTACCCTAAGTGTTACCTAAGAGTTACCTAAGTGTTACATAAGTGTTACCTAAGTGTGCCCTAAGTGTTACCTAAGTGTTACCTAAGTGTGCCCTAAGTGTTACCTAAGTGTGCCCTAAGTGTTACCTAAGTGTGCCCTAAATGTTACCCAAGTGTTACCTAAGTGTGCCCTAAGTGTTACCTAAGTGTGCCCTAAGTGTTACCTAAGTGTGTCCTAACTGTTACCTAAGTGTGCCCTAACTGTTACCTAAGTGTGCCCTAAGTGTTACCTAAGTGTGCCCTAAGTGTTACCTAAGTGTGCCCTAAGTGTTACCTAAGTGTGCCCTAAGTGTTACCTAGGTGTGCCCTAAGTGTTACCTAAGTGTGCCCTAAGTGTTACCTAAGTGTGCCCTAAGTGTTACCTAAGTGTGCCCTAAGTGTTACCTAAGTGTGCCCTAAGTGTTACCTAAGTGTGCTTTAAGTGTTACCTAAGTGTGCCCTAAGTGTTACCTAAGTGTGCCCTAAGTGTTACCTAAGTGTACCCTAAGTGTTACCCAAGTGTGGCCTAAGTGTTACCTAAGTGTGCCCCAAGTGTTACCTAAGTGTGCCCTAAGTGTTAACTAAGTGTTACCTAAGTGTGCCCTAAGTGTTACCTAAGTGTACCATAAGTGTTACCTAAGTGTTACCTAAGTGTTACCTAAGTGTTACCTAAGTGTTACCTAAGTGTTACCTAAGAGTTACCTAAGTGTTACCTAAGTGTTACCCAAGTGTGCCCTAAGTGTTACCTAAGTGTGCCCTAAGTGTTACCTAAGTGTGCCCTAAGTGTTACCTAAGTGTGCCATAAGTGTTACCCAAGTGTGCCCTAAGTGTTACCTAAGTGTGCCCCAAGTGTTACCTAAGTGTGCCCCAAGTGTTACCTAAGTGTGCCCTAAGTGTTCACTAAGTGTTACCTAAGTGTGCCCTAAGTGTTACCTAAGTGTGCCCTAAGTGTTACCTAAGTGTGCCCTAAGTGTTACCTAAGTGTGCCCCAAGTGTTACCTAAGTGTGCCCCAAGTGTTACCTAAGTGTGCCCTAAGTGTTAACTAAGTGTTACCTAAGTGTGCCCTAAGTGTTACCTAAGTGTGCCCTAAGTGTTACCTAAGTGTTACCTAAGTGTTACCTAAGTGTTACCTAAGTGTGCCCTAAGTGTTACCCAAGTGTTACCTAAGTGTTACCTAAGTGTTACCTAAGTGTTACCTAAGTATTACCTAAGTGTTACCTAAGTGTGCCCTAAGTGTTACCTAAGTGTGCCCTAACTGTTACCTAAGTGTGCCCTAACTGTTACCTAAGTGTGCCCTAAGTGTTACCTAAGTATGCCCTAAGTGTTACCTAAGTGTACCCTTAGTGTTACCTAAGTGTTACCTAAGTGTTAACTAAGTGTTACTTAAGTGTTACCCAAGTGTGCCCTAAGTGTTACCTAAGTGTGCCCTAAGTGTTACCTAAGTGTGCCCTAAGTGTTACCTAAGTGTGCCCTAAGTGTTACCCAAGTGTGCCCTAAGTGTTACCCAAGTGTGCCCTAAGTGTTACCTAAGTGTGCCCAAAGTGTGCCCTAAGTGTTACCTAAGTGTACCATAAGTGTTACCTAAGTGTTACCTAAGTGTTACCTAAGTGTTACCTAAGTGTTACCTAAGAGTTACCTAAGTGTTACATAAGTGTTACCTAAGTGTGCCCTAAGTGTTACCTAAGTGTGCCCTAAGTGTTACCTAAGTGTGCCCTAAGTGTTACCTAAGTGTGCCCTAAGTGTTACCTAAGTGTGCCCTAAGTGTGCCCTAAGTGTTACCTAAGTGTACCATAAGTGTTACCTAAGTGTTACCTAAGTGTTACCTAAGTGTTACCTAAGTGTTACCTAAGTGTTACCTAAGTGTTACCCAAGTGTTACCTAAGTGTGCCCTAAGTGTTACCTAAGTGTGCCCTAAGTGTGCCCTAAGTGTTACCTAAGTGTGCCCAAAGTGTTACCTAAGTGTGCCCTAAGTGTTACCTAAGTGTGCCCTAAGTGTTACCTAAGTGTACCCTAAGTGTTACCTAAGTGTTACCTAAGTGTTACCCAAGTGTGCCCTAAGTGTTACCTAAGTGTGCCCTAAGTGTTACCTAAGTGTGCCCTAAGTGTTACCTAAGTGTGCCATAAGTGTTACCCAAGTGTGCCCTAAGTGTTACCTAAGTGTGCCCCAAGTGTTACCTAAGTGTGCCCCAAGTGTTACCTAAGTGTGCCCTAAGTGTTAACTAAGTGTTACCTAAGTGTGCCCTAAGTGTTACCTAAGTGTGCCCTAAGTGTTACCTAAGTGTGCCCTAAGTGTTACCTAAGTGTGCCCCAAGTGTTACCTAAGTGTGCCCCAAGTGTTACCTAAGTGTGCCCTAAGTGTTAACTAAGTGTTACCTAAGTGTGCCCTAAGTGTTACCTAAGTGTGCCCTAAGTGTTACCTAAGTGTTACCTAAGTGTTACCTAAGTGTTACCTAAGTGTGCCCTAAGTGTTACCTAAGTGTGCTTTAAGTGTTACCTAAGTGTGCCCTAAGTGTTACCTAAGTGTGCCCTAAGTGTTACCTAAGTGTACCCTAAGTGTTACCCAAGTGTGGCCTAAGTGTTACCTAAGTGTGCCCCAAGTGTTACCTAAGTGTGCCCTAAGTGTTAACTAAGTGTTACCTAAGTGTGCCCTAAGTGTTACCTAAGTGTACCATAAGTGTTACCTAAGTGTTACCTAAGTGTTACCTAAGTGTTACCTAAGAGTTACCTAAGTGTTACATATGTGTTACCTAAGTGTGCCCTAAGTGTTACCTAAGTGTGCTCTAAGTGTTACCTAAGTGTGTCCTAAGTGTTACCTAAGTGTGCCCTAAGTGTTACCCAAGTGTGCCCTAAGTGTTACCTAAGTGTGCCCTAAGTGTTACCTAAGTGTGCTCTAAGTGTTACCTAAGTGTGTCCTAAGTGTTACCTAAGTGTGCCCTAAGTGTTACCTAAGTGTGCCCTAATTGTTACCTAAGTGTGCCCTAAGTGTTACCTAAGTGTGCCCTAAGTGTTACCTAAGTGTGCCCTAAGTGTTACCTAAGTGTGCTCTAAGTGTTACCTAAGTGTGCCCTAAGTGTTACCTAAGTGTGCCCTAAGTGTTACCTAAGTGTACCCTAAGTGTTACCTAAGTGTGGCCTAAGTGTTACCTAAGTGTGCCCCAAGTGTTACCTAAGTGTGCCCTAAGTGTTAACTAAGTGTTACCTGAGTGTGCCCTAAGTGTTAACTAAGTGTTACTTAAGTGTTACCCAAGTGTGCCCTAAGTGTTACCTAAGTGTGCCCTAAGTGTTACCTAAGTGTGCCCTAAGTGTTACCTAAGTGTACCCTAAGTGTTACCTAAGTGTTACCTAAGTGTTACCCAAGTGTTACCTAAGTGTGCCCTAAGTGTTACCTAAGTGTGCCCTAAGTGTGCCCTAAGTGTTACCTAAGTGTACCCTTAGTGTTACCCAAGTGTTACCTAAGTGTTACATAAGTGTTACCTAAGTGTGCCCTAAGTGTTACCTAAGTGTGCCCTAAGTGTTACCTAAGTGTGCCCTAAGTGTTACCCAAGTGTGCCCTAAGTGTTACCCAAGTGTGCCCTAAGTGTTACCTAAGTGTGCCCTAAGTGTGCCCTAAGTGTTACCTAAGTGTACCATAAGTGTTACCTAAGTGTTACCTAAGTGTTACCTAAGTGTTACCTAAGTGTTACCTAAGAGTTACCTAAGTGTTACATAAGTGTTACCTAAGTGTGCCCTAAGTGTTACCTAAGTGTGCCCTAAGTGTTACCTAAGTGTGGCCTAAGTGTTACCTAAGTGTGCCCCAAGTGTTACCTAAGTGTGCCCTAAGTGTTAACTAAGTGTTACCTGAGTGTGCCCTAAGTGTTAACTAAGTGTTACTTAAGTGTTACCCAAGTGTGCCCTAAGTGTTACCTAAGTGTGCCCTAAGTGTTACCTAAGTGTGCCCTAAGTGTTACCTAAGTGTACCCTAAGTGTTACCTAAGTGTTACCTAAGTGTTACCCAAGTGTTACCTAAGTGTGCCCTAAGTGTTACCTAAGTGTGCCCTAAGTGTGCCCTAAGTGTTACCTAAGTGTACCCTTAGTGTTACCCAAGTGTTACCTAAGTGTTACCTAAGTGTTACCTAAGTGTGCCCTAAGTGTTACCTAAGTGTGCCCTAAGTGTTACCCAAGTGTGCCCTAAGTGTTACCCAAGTGTGCCCTAAGTGTTACCTAAGTGTGCCCTAAGTGTGCCCTAAGTGTTACCTAAGTGTACCATAAGTGTTACCTAAGTGTTACCTAAGTGTTACCTAAGTGTTACCTAAGTGTTACCTAAGAGTTACCTAAGTGTTACATAAGTGTTACCTAAGTGTGCCCTAAGTGTTACCTAAGTGTGCCCTAAGTGTTACCTAAGTGTGCCCTAAGTGTTACCTAAGTGTGCCCTAAGTGTTACCTAAGTGTGCCCTAAGTGTGCCCTAAGTGTTACCTAAGTGTACCATAAGTGTTACCTAAGTGTTACCTAAGTGTTACCTAAGTGTTACCTAAGTGTTACCTAAGTGTTACCTAAGTGTTACCCAAGTGTTACCTAAGTGTGCCCTAAGTGTTACCTAAGTGTGCCCTAAGTGTGCCCTAAGTGTTACCTAAGTGTACCCTTAGTGTTTCCCAAGTGTTACCTAAGTGTTAACTAAGTGTTACCTAAGTGTGCCCAAAGTGTTACCTAAGTGTGCCCTAAGTGTTACCTAAGTGTGCCCTAAGTGTTACCTAAGTGTACCCTAAGTGTTACCTAAGTGTTACCTAAGTGTTACCCAAGTGTGCCCTAAGTGTTACCTAAGTGTGCCCTAAGTGTTACCTAAGTGTGCCCTAAGTGTTACCTAAGTGTGCCATAAGTGTTACCCAAGTGTGCCCTAAGTGTTACCTAAGTGTGCCCCAAGTGTTACCTAAGTGTGCCCCAAGTGTTACCTAAGTGTGCCCTAAGTGTTCACTAAGTGTTACCTAAGTGTGCCCTAAGTGTTACCTAAGTGTGCCCTAAGTGTTACCTAAGTGTGCCCTAAGTGTTACCTAAGTGTGCCCCAAGTGTTACCTAAGTGTGCCCCAAGTGTTACCTAAGTGTGCCCTAAGTGTTAACTAAGTGTTACCTAAGTGTGCCCTAAGTGTTACCTAAGTGTGCCCTAAGTGTTACCTAAGTGTTACCTAAGTGTTACCTAAGTGTTACCTAAGTGTGCCCTAAGTGTTACCCAAGTGTTACCTAAGTGTTACCTAAGTGTTACCTAAGTGTTACCTAAGTATTACCTAAGTGTTACCTAAGTGTGCCCTAAGTGTTACCTAAGTGTGCCCTAACTGTTACCTAAGTGTGCCCTAACTGTTACCTAAGTGTGCCCTAAGTGTTACCTAAGTATGCCCTAAGTGTTACCTAAGTGTACCCTTAGTGTTACCTAAGTGTTACCTAAGTGTTAACTAAGTGTTACTTAAGTGTTACCCAAGTGTGCCCTAAGTGTTACCTAAGTGTGCCCTAAGTGTTACCTAAGTGTGCCCTAAGTGTTACCTAAGTGTACCCTAAGTGTTACCTAAGTGTTACCTAAGTGTTACCCAAGTGTTACCTAAGTGTGCCCTAAGTGTTACCTAAGTGTGCCCTAAGTGTGCCCTAAGTGTTACCTAAGTGTACCCTTAGTGTTACCCAAGTGTTACCTAAGTGTTACCTAAGTGTTACCTAAGTGTGCCCTAAGTGTTACCTAAGTGTGCCCTAAGTGTTACCTAAGTGTGCCCTAAGTGTTACCTAAGTGTGCTTTAAGTGTTACCTAAGTGTGCCCTAAGTGTTACCTAAGTGTGCCCTAAGTGTTACCTAAGTGTTACCTAAGTGTACCCTAAGTGTTACCCAAGTGTGGCCTAAGTGTTACCTAAGTGTGCCCCAAGTGTTACCTAAGTGTGCCCAAAGTGTTACCTAAGTGTTACCTAAGTGTGCCCTAAGTGTTACCTAAGTGTACCATAAGTGTTACCTAAGTGTTACCTAAGTGTTACCTAAGTGTTACCTAAGAGTTACCTAAGTGTTACATATGTGTTACCTAAGTGTACCCTAAGTGTTACCTAAGTGTGCCCTAAGTGTTACCTAAGTGTTACCTAAGTGTGCCCTAAGTGTTACCTAAGTGTGCCCTAAGTGTTACTTAAGTGTGGCCTAAGTGTTACCTAAGTGTGCCCTAAGTGTTACCCAAGTGTGCCCTAAGTGTAACCTAAGTGTGCCCCAAGTGTTACCTAAGTGTGCCCCAAGTGTTACCTAAGTGTGCCCTAAGTGTTACCTAAGTGTGCCCCAAGTGTTACCTAAGTGTGCCCTAAGTGTTAACTAAGTGTTACCTGAGTGTGCCCTAAGTGTTAACTAAGTGTTACTTAAGTGTTACCCAAGTGTGCCCTAAGTGTTACCTAAGTGTGCCCTAAGTGTTACCTAAGTGTGCCCTAAGTGTTACCTAAGTGTACCCTAAGTGTTACCTAAGTGTTACCTAAGTGTTACCCAAGTGTTACCTAAGTGTGCCCTAAGTGTTACCTAAGTGTGCCCTAAGTGTGCCCTAAGTGTTACCTAAGTGTACCCTTAGTGTTACCCAAGTGTTACCTAAGTGTTACCTAAGTGTTACCTAAGTGTGCCCTAAGTGTTACCTAAGTGTGCCCTAAGTGTTACCTAAGTGTGCCCTAAGTGTTACCCAAGTGTGCCCTAAGTGTTACCCAAGTGTGCCCTAAGTGTTACCTAAGTGTGCCCTAAGTGTGCCCTAAGTGTTACCTAAGTGTGCCATAAGTGTTACCTAAGTGTTACCTAAGTGTTACCTAAGTGTTACCTAAGTGTTACCTAAGAGTTACCTAAGTGTTACATAAGTGTTACCTAAGTGTGCCCTAAGTGTTACCTAAGTGTGCCCTAAGTGTTACCTAAGTGTGCCCTAAGTGTTACCTAAGTGTGCCCTAAGTGTTACCTAAGTGTGCCCTAAGTGTGCCCTAAGTGTTACCTAAGTGTACCATAAGTGTTACCTAAGTGTTACCTAAGTGTTACCTAAGTGTTACCTAAGTGTTACCTAAGTGTTACCTAAGTGTTACCCAAGTGTTACCTAAGTGTGCCCTAAGTGTTACCTAAGTGTGCCCTAAGTGTGCCCTAAGTGTTACCTAAGTGTACCCTTAGTGTTACCCAAGTGTTACCTAAGTGTTAACTAAGTGTTACCTAAGTGTGCCCAAAGTGTTACCTAAGTGTGCCCTAAGTGTTACCTAAGTGTGCCCTAAGTGTTACCTAAGTGTACCCTAAGTGTTACCTAAGTGTTACCTAAGTGTTACCTAAGTGTTACCCAAGTGTGCCCTAAGTGTTACCTAAGTGTGCCCTAAGTGTTACCTAAGTGTGCCCTAAGTGTTACCTAAGTGTGCCATAAGTGTTACCCAAGTGTGCCCTAAGTGTTACCTAAGTGTGCCCCAAGTGTTACCTAAGTGTGCCCCAAGTGTTACCTAAGTGTGCCCTAAGTGTTAACTAAGTGTTACCTAAGTGTGCCCTAAGTGTTACCTAAGTGTGCCCTAAGTGTTACCTAAGTGTGCCCTAAGTGTTACCTAAGTGTGCCCCAAGTGTTACCTAAGTGTGCCCCAAGTGTTACCTAAGTGTGCCCTAAGTGTTAACTAAGTGTTACCTAAGTGTGCCCTAAGTGTTACCTAAGTGTGCCCTAAGTGTTACCTAAGTGTTACCTAAGTGTTACCTAAGTGTTACCTAAGTGTGCCCTAAGTGTTACCCAAGTGTTACCTAAGTGTTACCTAAGTGTTACCTAAGTGTTACCTAAGTATTACCTAAGTGTTACCTAAGTGTGCCCTAACTGTTACCTAAGTGTGCCCTAACTGTTACCTAAGTGTGCCCTAACTGTTACCTAAGTGTGCCCTAAGTGTTACCTAAGTATGCCCTAAGTGTTACCTAAGTGTACCCTTAGTGTTACCTAAGTGTTACCTAAGTGTTAACTAAGTGTTACTTAAGTGTTACCCAAGTGTGCCCTAAGTGTTACCTAAGTGTGCCCTAAGTGTTACCTAAGTGTGCCCTAAGTGTTACCTAAGTGTACCCTAAGTGTTACCTAAGTGTTACCTAAGTGTTACCCAAGTGTTACCTAAGTGTGCCCTAAGTGTTACCTAAGTGTGCCCTAAGTGTGCCCTAAGTGTTACCTAAGTGTACCCTTAGTGTTACCCAAGTGTTACCTAAGTGTTACCTAAGTGTTACCTAAGTGTGCCCTAAGTGTTACCTAAGTGTGCCCTAAGTGTTACCTAAGTGTGCCCTAAGTGTTACCTAAGTGTGCTTTAAGTGTTACCTAAGTGTGCCCTAAGTGTTACCTAAGTGTGCCCTAAGTGTTACCTAAGTGTTACCTAAGTGTACCCTAAGTGTTACCCAAGTGTGGCCTAAGTGTTACCTAAGTGTGCCCCAAGTGTTACCTAAGTGTGCCCAAAGTGTTAACTAAGTGTTACCTAAGTGTGCCCTAAGTGTTACCTAAGTGTACCATAAGTGTTACCTAAGTGTTACCTAAGTGTTACCTAAGTGTTACCTAAGAGTTACCTAAGTGTTACATATGTGTTACCTAAGTGTGCCCTAAGTGTTACCTAAGTGTGCGCTAAGTGTTACCTAAGTGTTACCTAAGTGTGCCCTAAGTGTTACCTAAGTGTGCCCTAAGTGTTACTTAAGTGTGGCCTAAGTGTTACCTAAGTGTGCCCTAAGTGTTACCCAAGTGTGCCCTAAGTGTAACCTAAGTGTGCCCCAAGTGTTACCTAAGTGTGCCCCAAGTGTTACCTAAGTGTGCCCTAAGTGTTAACTAAGTGTGCCCTAAGTGTTACCTAAGTGTTACCTAAGTGTTAACTAAGTGTTACTTAAGTGTTACCCAAGTGTGCCCTAAGTGTGCCCTAAGTGTTACCTAAGTGTTAACTAAGTGTTACTTAAGTGTTACCCAAGTGTGCCCTAAGTGTGCCCTAAGTGTTACCTAAGTGTGCCCTAAGTGTTACCTAAGTGTTACCTAAGTGTTAACTAAGTGTTACTTAAGTGTTACCCAAGTGTGCCCTAAGTGTTACCTAAGTGTGCCCTAAGTGTTACCTAAGTGTGCCCTAAGTGTTACCTAAGTGTTACCTAAGTGTTACCTAAGTGTTACCCAAGTGTTACCTAAGTGTGCCCTAAGTGTTACCTAAGTGTGCCCTAAGTGTGCCCTAAGTGTTACCTAAGTGTACCCTTAGTGTTACCCAAGTGTTACCTAAGTGTTACCTAAGTGTTACCTAAGTGTGCCCTAAGTGTTACCTAAGTGTACCCTTAGTGTTACCCAAGTGTTACCTAAGTGTTACCTAAGTGTTACCTAAGAGTTACCTAAGTGTTACATAAGTGTTACCTAAGTGTGCCCTAAGTGTTACCTAAGTGTGCCCTAAGTGTTACCTAAGTGTGCCCTAAGTGTTACCTAAGTGTTACCTAAGTGTTACCTAAGTGTGCCCTAAGTGTGCCCTAAGTGTTACCTAAGTGTACCATAAGTGTTACCTAAGTGTTACCTAAGTGTTACCTAAGTGTTACCTAAGTGTTACCTAAGTGTTACCTAAGTGTTACCCAAGTGTTACCTAGGTGTGCCCTAAGTGTTACCTAAGTGTGCCCTAAGTGTGCCCTAAGTGTTACCTAAGTGTACCCTTAGTGTTACCCAAGTGTTACCTAAGTGTTAACTAAGTGTTACCTAAGTGTGCCCAAAGTGTTACCTAAGTGTGCCCTAAGTGTTACCTAAGTGTGCCCTAAGTGTTACCTAAGTGTAACCTAAGTGTTACCTAAGTGTTACCTAAGTGTTACCCAAGTGTGCCCTAAGTGTTACCTAAGTGTGCCCTAAGTGTTACCTAAGTGTGCCCTAAGTGTTACCTAAGTGTGCCATAAGTGTTACCCAAGTGTGCCCTAAGTGTTACCTAAGTGTGCCCCAAGTGTTACCTAAGTGTGCCCCAAGTGTTACCTAAGTGTGCCCTAAGTGTTAACTAAGTGTTACCTAAGTGTGCCCTAAGTGTTACCTAAGTGTGCCCTAAGTGTTACCTAAGTGTGCCCTAAGTGTTACCTAAGTGTGCCCCAAGTGTTACCTAAGTGTGCCCCAAGTGTTACCTAAGTGTGCCCTAAGTGTTAACTAAGTGTTACCTAAGTGTGCCCTAAGTGTTACCTAAGTGTGCCCTAAGTGTTACCTAAGTGTTACCTAAGTGTTACCTAAGTGTTACCTAAGTGTGCCCTAAGTGTTACCCAAGTGTTACCTAAGTGTTACCTAAGTGTTACCTAAGTGTTACCTAAGTATTACCTAAGTGTTACCTAAGTGTGCCCTAAGTGTTACCTAAGTGTGCCCTAACTGTTACCTAAGTGTGCCCTAACTGTTACCTAAGTGTGCCCTAAGTGTTACCTAAGTATGCCCTAAGTGTTACCTAAGTGTACCCTTAGTGTTACCTAAGTGTTACCTAAGTGTTAACTAAGTGTTACTTAAGTGTTACCCAAGTGTGCCCTAAGTGTTACCTAAGTGTGCCCTAAGTGTTACCTAAGTGTGCCCTAAGTGTTACCTAAGTGTACCCTAAGTGTTACCTAAGTGTTACCTAAGTGTTACCCAAGTGTTACCTAAGTGTGCCCTAAGTGTTACCTAAGTGTGCCCTAAGTGTGCCCTAAGTGTTACCTAAGTGTACCCTTAGTGTTACCCAAGTGTTACCTAAGTGTTACCTAAGTGTTACCTAAGTGTGCCCTAAGTGTTACCTAAGTGTGCCCTAAGTGTTACCTAAGTGTGCCCTAAGTGTTACCTAAGTGTGCTTTAAGTGTTACCTAAGTGTGCCCTAAGTGTTACCTAAGTGTGCCCTAAGTGTTACCTAAGTGTTACCTAAGTGTACCCTAAGTGTTACCCAAGTGTGGCCTAAGTGTTACCTAAGTGTGCCCCAAGTGTTACCTAAGTGTGCCCAAAGTGTTAACTAAGTGTTACCCAAGTGTTACCTAAGTGTGCCCTAAGTGTTACCTAAGTGTGCCCTAAGTGTGCCCTAAGTGTTACCTAAGTGTACCCTTAGTGTTACCCAAGTGTTACCTAAGAGTTACCTAAGTGTTACATATGTGTTACCTAAGTGTGCCCTAAGTGTTACCTAAGTGTTACCTAAGTGTGCCCTAAGTGTTACCTAAGTGTTACCTAAGTGTTACCTAAGTGTGCCCTAAGTGTACCCTAAGTGTTACCTAAGTGTACCATAAGTGTTACCTAAGTGTTACCTAAGTGTTACCTAAGTGTTACCTAAGTGTTACCTAAGTGTTACCTAAGTGTTACCCAAGTGTTACCTAAGTGTGCCCTAAGTGTTACCTAAGTGTGCCCTAAGTGTGCCCTAAGTGTTACCTAAGTGTACCCTTAGTGTTACCCAAGTGTTACCTAAGTGTTAACTAAGTGTTACCTAAGTGTGCCCAAAGTGTTACCTAAGTGTGCCCTAAGTGTTACCTAAGTGTGCCCTAAGTGTTACCTAAGTGTACCCTAAGTGTTACCTAAGTGTTACCTAAGTGTTACCCAAGTGTGCCCTAAGTGTTACCTAAGTGTGCCCTAAGTGTTACCTAAGTGTGCCCTAAGTGTTACCTAAGTGTGCCATAAGTGTTACCCAAGTGTGCCCTAAGTGTTACCTAAGTGTGCCCCAAGTGTTACCTAAGTGTGCCCCAAGTGTTACCTAAGTGTGCCCTAAGTGTTAACTAAGTGTTACCTAAGTGTGCCCTAAGTGTTACCTAAGTGTGCCCTAAGTGTTACCTAAGTGTGCCCTAAGTGTTACCTAAGTGTGCCCCAAGTGTTACCTAAGTGTGCCCCAAGTGTTACCTAAGTGTGCCCTAAGTGTTAACTAAGTGTTACCTAAGTGTGCCCTAAGTGTTACCTAAGTGTGCCCTAAGTGTTACCTAAGTGTTACCTAAGTGTTACCTAAGTGTTACCTAAGTGTGCCCTAAGTGTTACCCAAGTGTTACCTAAGTGTTACCTAAGTGTTACCTAAGTGTTACCTAAGTATTACCTAAGTGTTACCTAAGTGTGCCCTAAGTGTTACCTAAGTGTGCCCTAACTGTTACCTAAGTGTGCCCTAACTGTTACCTAAGTGTGCCCTAAGTGTTACCTAAGTATGCCCTAAGTGTTACCTAAGTGTACCCTTAGTGTTACCTAAGTGTTACCTAAGTGTTAACTAAGTGTTACTTAAGTGTTACCCAAGTGTGCCCTAAGTGTTACCTAAGTGTGCCCTAAGTGTTACCTAAGTGTGCCCTAAGTGTTACCTAAGTGTACCCTTAGTGTTACCCAAGTGTTACCTAAGTGTTACCTAAGTGTTACCTAAGTGTGCCCTAAGTGTTACCTAAGTGTGCCCTAAGTGTTACCTAAGTGTGCCCTAAGTGTTACCTAAGTGTGCTTTAAGTGTTACCTAAGTGTGCCCTAAGTGTTACCTAAGTGTGCCCTAAGTGTTACCTAAGTGTTACCTAAGTGTACCCTAAGTGTTACCCAAGTGTGGCCTAAGTGTTACCTAAGTGTGCCCCAAGTGTTACCTAAGTGTGCCCAAAGTGTTAACTAAGTGTTACCCAAGTGTTACCTAAGTGTGCCCTAAGTGTTACCTAAGTGTGCCCTAAGTGTGCCCTAAGTGTTACCTAAGTGTACCCTTAGTGTTACCCAAGTGTTACCTAAGAGTTACCTAAGTGTTACATATGTGTTACCTAAGTGTGCCCTAAGTGTTACCTAAGTGTGCGCTAAGTGTTACCTAAGTGTTACCTAAGTGTGCCCTAAGTGTTACCTAAGTGTGCCCTAAGTGTTACTTAAGTGTGGCCTAAGTGTTACCTAAGTGTGCCCTAAGTGTTACCCAAGTGTGCCCTAAGTGTAACCTAAGTGTGCCCCAAGTGTTACCTAAGTGTGCCCCAAGTGTTACCTAAGTGTGCCCTAAGTGTTAACTAAGTGTTACCTAAGTGTGCCCTAAGTGTTACCTAAGTGTGCCCTAAGTGTTACCTAAGTGTTACCTAAGTGTTACCTAAGTGTTACCTAAGTGTGCCCTAAGTGTTACCCAAGTGTTACCTAAGTGTTACCTAAGTGTTACCTAAGTGTTACCTAAGTATTACCTAAGTGTTACCTAAGTGTGCCCTAAGTGTTACCTAAGTGTGCCCTAACTGTTACCTAAGTGTGCCCTAACTGTTACCTAAGTGTGCCCTAAGTGTTACCTAAGTGTGCCCTAAGTGTTACCTAAGTGTTACCTAAGTGTTAACTAAGTGTTACTTAAGTGTTACCCAAGTGTGCCCTAAGTGTTACCTAAGTGTGCCCTAAGTGTTACCTAAGTGTGCCCTAAGTGTTACCTAAGTGTTACCTAAGTGTTACCTAAGTGTTACCCAAGTGTTACCTAAGTGTGCCCTAAGTGTTACCTAAGTGTGCCCTAAGTGTGCCCTAAGTGTTACCTAAGTGTACCCTTAGTGTTACCCAAGTGTTACCTAAGTGTTACCTAAGTGTTACCTAAGTGTGCCCTAAGTGTTACCTAAGTGTGCCCTAAGTGTTACCTAAGTGTGCCCTAAGTGTTACCCAAGTGTGCCCTAAGTGTTACCTAAGTGTGCCCTAAGTGTTACCTAAGTGTGCTCTAAGTGTTACCTAAGTGTGTCCTAAGTGTTACCTAAGTGTGCCCTAAGTGTTACCTAAGTGTGCCCTAATTGTTACCTAAGTGTGCCCTAAGTGTTACCTAAGTGTGCCCTAAGTGTTACCTAAGTGTGCCCTAAGTGTTACCTAAGTGTGCTCTAAGTGTTACCTAAGTGTGCCCTAAGTGTTACCTAAGTGTGCCCTAAGTGTTACCTAAGTGTACCCTAAGTGTTACCTAAGTGTGGCCTAAGTGTTACCTAAGTGTGCCCCAAGTGTTACCTAAGTGTGCCCTAAGTGTTAACTAAGTGTTACCTGAGTGTGCCCTAAGTGTTACCTAAGTGTACCCTAAGTGTTACCTAAGAGTTACCTAAGTGTTACATAAGTGTTACCTAAGTGTGCCCTAAGTGTTACCTAAGTGTTACCTAAGTGTGCCCTAAGTGTTACCTAAGTGTGCCCTAAGTGTTACCTAAGTGTGCCCTAAATGTTACCCAAGTGTTACCTAAGTGTGCCCTAAGTGTTACCTAAGTGTGCCCTAAGTGTTACCTAAGTGTGTCCTAACTGTTACCTAAGTGTGCCCTAACTGTTACCTAAGTGTGCCCTAAGTGTTACCTAAGTGTGCCCTAAGTGTTACCTAAGTGTGCCCTAAGTGTTACCTAAGTGTGCCCTAAGTGTTACCTAGGTGTGCCCTAAGTGTTACCTAAGTGTGCCCTAAGTGTTACCTAAGTGTGCCCTAAGTGTTACCTAAGTGTGCCCTAAGTGTTACCTAAGTGTGCCCTAAGTGTTACCCAAGTGTTACCTAAGTGTTACCTAAGTGTTACCTAAGTGTTACCTAAGTATTACCTAAGTGTTACCTAAGTGTGCCCTAAGTGTTACCTAAGTGTGCCCTAACTGTTACCTAAGTGTTACCTAAGTGTGCCCTAAGTGTTACCTAAGTGTGCCCTAAGTGTTACCTAAGTGTTACCTAAGTGTTACCTAAGTGTTACCTAAGTGTGCCCTAAGTGTTACCCAAGTGTTACCTAAGTGTTACCTAAGTGTTACCTAAGTGTTACCTAAGTATTACCTAAGTGTTACCTAAGTGTGCCCTAAGTGTTACCTAAGTGTGCCCTAACTGTTACCTAAGTGTGCCCTAACTGTTACCTAAGTGTGCCCTAAGTGTTACCTAAGTGTGCCCTAAGTGTTACCTAAGTGTTACCTAAGTGTTAACTAAGTGTTACTTAAGTGTTACCCAAGTGTGCCCTAAGTGTTACCTAAGTGTGCCCTAAGTGTTACCTAAGTGTGCCCTAAGTGTTACCTAAGTGTTACCTAAGTGTTACCTAAGAGTTACCTAAGTGTTACATATGTGTTACCTAAGTGTGCCCTAAGTGTTACCTAAGTGTGCGCTAAGTGTTACCTAAGTGTTACCTAAGTGTGCCCTAAGTGTTACCTAAGTGTGCCCTAAGTGTTACTTAAGTGTGGCCTAAGTGTTACCTAAGTGTGCCCTAAGTGTTACCCAAGTGTGCCCTAAGTGTAACCTAAGTGTGCCCCAAGTGTTACCTAAGTGTGCCCCAAGTGTTACCTAAGTGTGCCCTAAGTGTTAACTAAGTGTTACCTAAGTGTGCCCTAAGTGTTACCTAAGTGTGCCCTAAGTGTTACCTAAGTGTGCTTTAAGTGTTACCTAAGTGTGCCCTAAGTGTTACCTAAGTGTGCCCTAAGTGTTACCTAAGTGTTACCTAAGTGTACCCTAAGTGTTACCCAAGTGTGGCCTAAGTGTTACCTAAGTGTGCCCCAAGTGTTACCTAAGTGTGCCCAAAGTGTTAACTAAGTGTTACCTAAGTGTGCCCTAAGTGTTACCTAAGTGTACCATAAGTGTTACCTAAGTGTTACCTAAGTGTTACCTAAGTGTTACCTAAGAGTTACCTAAGTGTTACATATGTGTTACCTAAGTGTGCCCTAAGTGTTACCTAAGTGTGCGCTAAGTGTTACCTAAGTGTTACCTAAGTGTGCCCTAAGTGTTACCTAAGTGTGCCCTAAGTGTTACTTAAGTGTGGCCTAAGTGTTACCTAAGTGTGCCCTAAGTGTTACCCAAGTGTGCCCTAAGTGTAACCTAAGTGTGCCCCAAGTGTTACCTAAGTGTGCCCCAAGTGTTACCTAAGTGTGCCCTAAGTGTTAACTAAGTGTTACCTAAGTGTGCCCTAAGTGTTACCTAAGTGTGCCCTAAGTGTTACCTAAGTGTTACCTAAGTGTTACCTAAGTGTTACCTAAGTGTGCCCTAAGTGTTACCTAAGTGTGCCCTAAGTGTTACCTAAGTGTTACCTAAGTGTACCCTAAGTGTTACCCAAGTGTGGCCTAAGTGTTACCTAAGTGTGCCCCAAGTGTTACCTAAGTGTGCCCAAAGTGTTAACTAAGTGTTACCCAAGTGTTACCTAAGTGTGCCCTAAGTGTTACCTAAGTGTGCCCTAAGTGTGCCCTAAGTGTTACCTAAGTGTACCCTTAGTGTTACCCAAGTGTTACCTAAGAGTTACCTAAGTGTTACATATGTGTTACCTAAGTGTGCCCTAAGTGTTACCTAAGTGTGCGCTAAGTGTTACCTAAGTGTTACCTAAGTGTGCCCTAAGTGTTACCTAAGTGTGCCCTAAGTGTTACTTAAGTGTGGCCTAAGTGTTACCTAAGTGTGCCCTAAGTGTTACCCAAGTGTGCCCTAAGTGTAACCTAAGTGTGCCCCAAGTGTTACCTAAGTGTGCCCCAAGTGTTACCTAAGTGTGCCCTAAGTGTTACCTAAGTGTTACCTAAGTGTGCCCTAAGTGTTACCTAAGTGTGCCCTAAGTGTTACCTAAGTGATACCTAAGTGTTACCTAAGTGTTACCTAAGTGTGCCCTAAGTGTTACCCAAGTGTTACCTAAGTGTTACCTAAGTGTTACCTAAGTGTTACCTAAGTGTTACCTAAGTGTTACCTAAGTGTGCCCTAAGTGTTACCTAAGTGTGCCCTAACTGTTACCTAAGTGTGCCCTAACTGTTACCTAAGTGTGCCCTAAGTGTTACCTAAGTGTGCCCTAAGTGTTACCTAAGTGTTACCTAAGTGTTAACTAAGTGTTACTTAAGTGTTACCCAAGTGTGCCCTAAGTGTTACCTAAGTGTGCCCTAAGTGTTACCTAAGTGTGCCCTAAGTGTTACCTAAGTGTTACCTAAGTGTTACCTAAGTGTTACCCAAGTGTTACCTAAGTGTGCCCTAAGTGTTACCTAAGTGTGCCCTAAGTGTGCCCTAAGTGTTACCTAAGTGTACCCTTAGTGTTACCCAAGTGTTACCTAAGTGTTACCTAAGTGTTACCTAAGTGTGCCCTAAGTGTTACCTAAGTGTGCCCTAAGTGTTACCTAAGTGTGCCCTAAGTGTTACCCAAGTGTGCCCTAAGTGTTACCTAAGTGTGCCCTAAGTGTTACCTAAGTGTGCTCTAAGTGTTACCTAAGTGTGTCCTAAGTGTTACCTAAGTGTGCCCTAAGTGTTACCTAAGTGTGCCCTAATTGTTACCTAAGTGTGCCCTAAGTGTTACCTAAGTGTGCCCTAAGTGTTACCTAAGTGTGCCCTAAGTGTTACCTAAGTGTGCTCTAAGTGTTACCTAAGTGTGCCCTAAGTGTTACCTAAGTGTGCCCTAAGTGTTACCTAAGTGTACCCTAAGTGTTACCTAAGTGTGGCCTAAGTGTTACCTAAGTGTGCCCCAAGTGTTACCTAAGTGTGCCCTAAGTGTTAACTAAGTGTTACCTGAGTGTGCCCTAAGTGTTACCTAAGTGTACCCTAAGTGTTACCTAAGAGTTACCTAAGTGTTACATAAGTGTTACCTAAGTGTGCCCTAAGTGTTACCTAAGTGTTACCTAAGTGTGCCCTAAGTGTTACCTAAGTGTGCCCTAAGTGTTACCTAAGTGTGCCCTAAATGTTACCCAAGTGTTACCTAAGTGTGCCCTAAGTGTTACCTAAGTGTGCCCTAAGTGTTACCTAAGTGTGTCCTAACTGTTACCTAAGTGTGCCCTAACTGTTACCTAAGTGTGCCCTAAGTGTTACCTAAGTGTGCCCTAAGTGTTACCTAAGTGTGCCCTAAGTGTTACCTAAGTGTGCCCTAAGTGTTACCTAGGTGTGCCCTAAGTGTTACCTAAGTGTGCCCTAAGTGTTACCTAAGTGTGCCCTAAGTGTTACCTAAGTGTGCCCTAAGTGTTACCTAAGTGTGCCCTAAGTGTTACCCAAGTGTTACCTAAGTGTTACCTAAGTGTTACCTAAGTGTTACCTAAGTATTACCTAAGTGTTACCTAAGTGTGCCCTAAGTGTTACCTAAGTGTGCCCTAACTGTTACCTAAGTGTTACCTAAGTGTGCCCTAAGTGTTACCTAAGTGTGCCCTAAGTGTTACCTAAGTGTTACCTAAGTGTTACCTAAGTGTTACCTAAGTGTGCCCTAAGTGTTACCCAAGTGTTACCTAAGTGTTACCTAAGTGTTACCTAAGTATTACCTAAGTGTTACCTAAGTGTGCCCTAAGTGTTACCTAAGTGTGCCCTAACTGTTACCTAAGTGTGCCCTAACTGTTACCTAAGTGTGCCCTAAGTGTTACCTAAGTGTGCCCTAAGTGTTACCCAAGTGTGCCCTAAGTGTAACCTAAGTGTGCCCCAAGTGTTACCTAAGTGTGCCCCAAGTGTTACCTAAGTGTGCCCTAAGTGTTAACTAAGTGTTACCTAAGTGTGCCCTAAGTGTTACCTAAGTGTGCCCTAAGTGTTACCTAAGTGTGCTTTAAGTGTTACCTAAGTGTGCCCTAAGTGTTACCTAAGTGTGCCCTAAGTGTTACCTAAGTGTTACCTAAGTGTACCCTAAGTGTTACCCAAGTGTGGCCTAAGTGTTACCTAAGTGTGCCCCAAGTGTTACCTAAGTGTGCCCAAAGTGTTAACTAAGTGTTACCTAAGTGTGCCCTAAGTGTTACCTAAGTGTACCATAAGTGTTACCTAAGTGTTACCTAAGTGTTACCTAAGTGTTACCTAAGAGTTACCTAAGTGTTACATATGTGTTACCTAAGTGTGCCCTAAGTGTTACCTAAGTGTGCGCTAAGTGTTACCTAAGTGTTACCTAAGTGTGCCCTAAGTGTTACCTAAGTGTGCCCTAAGTGTTACTTAAGTGTGGCCTAAGTGTTACCTAAGTGTGCCCTAAGTGTTACCCAAGTGTGCCCTAAGTGTAACCTAAGTGTGCCCCAAGTGTTACCTAAGTGTGCCCCAAGTGTTACCTAAGTGTGCCCTAAGTGTTAACTAAGTGTTACCTAAGTGTGCCCTAAGTGTTACCTAAGTGTGCCCTAAGTGTTACCTAAGTGTTACCTAAGTGTTACCTAAGTGTTACCTAAGTGTGCCCTAAGTGTTACCTAAGTGTGCCCTAAGTGTTACCTAAGTGTTACCTAAGTGTACCCTAAGTGTTACCCAAGTGTGGCCTAAGTGTTACCTAAGTGTGCCCCAAGTGTTACCTAAGTGTGCCCAAAGTGTTAACTAAGTGTTACCCAAGTGTTACCTAAGTGTGCCCTAAGTGTTACCTAAGTGTGCCCTAAGTGTGCCCTAAGTGTTACCTAAGTGTACCCTTAGTGTTACCCAAGTGTTACCTAAGAGTTACCTAAGTGTTACATATGTGTTACCTAAGTGTGCCCTAAGTGTTACCTAAGTGTGCGCTAAGTGTTACCTAAGTGTTACCTAAGTGTGCCCTAAGTGTTACCTAAGTGTGCCCTAAGTGTTACTTAAGTGTGGCCTAAGTGTTACCTAAGTGTGCCCTAAGTGTTACCCAAGTGTGCCCTAAGTGTAACCTAAGTGTGCCCCAAGTGTTACCTAAGTGTGCCCCAAGTGTTACCTAAGTGTGCCCTAAGTGTTAACTAAGTGTTACCTAAGTGTGCCCTAAGTGTTACCTAAGTGTGCCCTAAGTGTTACCTAAGTGATACCTAAGTGTTACCTAAGTGTTACCTAAGTGTGCCCTAAGTGTTACCCAAGTGTTACCTAAGTGTTACCTAAGTGTTACCTAAGTGTTACCTAAGTATTACCTAAGTGTTACCTAAGTGTGCCCTAAGTGTTACCTAAGTGTGCCCTAACTGTTACCTAAGTGTGCCCTAACTGTTACCTAAGTGTGCCCTAAGTGTTACCTAAGTGTGCCCTAAGTGTTACCTAAGTGTTACCTAAGTGTTAACTAAGTGTTACTTAAGTGTTACCCAAGTGTGCCCTAAGTGTTACCTAAGTGTGCCCTAAGTGTTACCTAAGTGTGCCCTAAGTGTTACCTAAGTGTTACCTAAGTGTTACCTAAGTGTTACCCAAGTGTTACCTAAGTGTGCCCTAAGTGTTACCTAAGTGTGCCCTAAGTGTGCCCTAAGTGTTACCTAAGTGTACCCTTAGTGTTACCCAAGTGTTACCTAAGTGTTACCTAAGTGTTACCTAAGTGTGCCCTAAGTGTTACCTAAGTGTGCCCTAAGTGTTACCTAAGTGTGCCCTAAGTGTTACCCAAGTGTGCCCTAAGTGTTACCTAAGTGTGCCCTAAGTGTTACCTAAGTGTGCTCTAAGTGTTACCTAAGTGTGTCCTAAGTGTTACCTAAGTGTGCCCTAAGTGTTACCTAAGTGTGCCCTAATTGTTACCTAAGTGTGCCCTAAGTGTTACCTAAGTGTGCCCTAAGTGTTACCTAAGTGTGCCCTAAGTGTTACCTAAGTGTGCTCTAAGTGTTACCTAAGTGTGCCCTAAGTGTTACCTAAGTGTGCCCTAAGTGTTACCTAAGTGTGCCCTAAGTGTTACCTAAGTGTGGCCTAAGTGTTACCTAAGTGTGCCCCAAGTGTTACCTAAGTGTGCCCTAAGTGTTAACTAAGTGTTACCTGAGTGTGCCCTAAGTGTTACCTAAGTGTACCCTAAGTGTTACCTAAGAGTTACCTAAGTGTTACATAAGTGTTACCTAAGTGTGCCCTAAGTGTTACCTAAGTGTTACCTAAGTGTGCCCTAAGTGTTACCTAAGTGTGCCCTAAGTGTTACCTAAGTGTGCCCTAAATGTTACCCAAGTGTTACCTAAGTGTGCCCTAAGTGTTACCTAAGTGTGCCCTAAGTGTTACCTAAGTGTGCCCTAACTGTTACCTAAGTGTGCCCTAACTGTTACCTAAGTGTGCCCTAAGTGTTACCTAAGTGTGCCCTAAGTGTTACCTAAGTGTGCCCTAAGTGTTACCTAAGTGTGCCCTAAGTGTTACCTAGGTGTGCCCTAAGTGTTACCTAAGTGTGCCCTAAGTGTTACCTAAGTGTGCCCTAAGTGTTACCTAAGTGTGCCCTAAGTGTTACCTAAGTGTGCCCTAAGTGTTACCCAAGTGTTACCTAAGTGTTACCTAAGTGTTACCTAAGTGTTACCTAAGTATTACCTAAGTGTTACCTAAGTGTGCCCTAAGTGTTACCTAAGTGTGCCCTAACTGTTACCTAAGTGTTACCTAAGTGTGCCCTAAGTGTTACCTAAGTGTGCCCTAAGTGTTACCTAAGTGTTACCTAAGTGTTACCTAAGTGTTACCTAAGTGTGCCCTAAGTGTTACCCAAGTGTTACCTAAGTGTTACCTAAGTGTTACCTAAGTATTACCTAAGTGTTACCTAAGTGTGCCCTAAGTGTTACCTAAGTGTGCCCTAACTGTTACCTAAGTGTGCCCTAACTGTTACCTAAGTGTGCCCTAAGTGTTACCTAAGTGTGCCCTAAGTGTTACCTAAGTGTTACCTAAGTGTTAACTAAGTGTTACTTAAGTGTTACCCAAGTGTGCCCTAAGTGTTACCTAAGTGTGCCCTAAGTGTTACCTAAGTGTGCCCTAAGTGTTACCTAAGTGTTACCTAAGTGTTACCTAAGAGTTACCTAAGTGTTACATATGTGTTACCTAAGTGTGCCCTAAGTGTTACCTAAGTGTGCGCTAAGTGTTACCTAAGTGTTACCTAAGTGTGCCCTAAGTGTTACCTAAGTGTGCCCTAAGTGTTACTTAAGTGTGGCCTAAGTGTTACCTAAGTGTGCCCTAAGTGTTACCCAAGTGTGCCCTAAGTGTAACCTAAGTGTGCCCCAAGTGTTACCTAAGTGTGCCCCAAGTGTTACCTAAGTGTGCCCTAAGTGTTAACTAAGTGTTACCTAAGTGTGCCCTAAGTGTTACCTAAGTGTGCCCTAAGTGTTACCTAAGTGTGCTTTAAGTGTTACCTAAGTGTGCCCTAAGTGTTACCTAAGTGTGCCCTAAGTGTTACCTAAGTGTTACCTAAGTGTACCCTAAGTGTTACCCAAGTGTGGCCTAAGTGTTACCTAAGTGTGCCCCAAGTGTTACCTAAGTGTGCCCAAAGTGTTAACTAAGTGTTACCTAAGTGTGCCCTAAGTGTTACCTAAGTGTACCATAAGTGTTACCTAAGTGTTACCTAAGTGTTACCTAAGTGTTACCTAAGAGTTACCTAAGTGTTACATATGTGTTACCTAAGTGTGCCCTAAGTGTTACCTAAGTGTGCGCTAAGTGTTACCTAAGTGTTACCTAAGTGTTACCTAAGTGTGCCCTAAGTGTTACCTAAGTGTGCCCTAAGTGTTACCTAAGTGTGGCCTAAGTGTTACCTAAGTGTGCCCTAAGTGTTACCCAAGTGTGCCCTAAGTGTAACCTAAGTGTGCCCCAAGTGTTACCTAAGTGTGCCCCAAGTGTTACCTAAGTGTGCCCTAAGTGTTAACTAAGTGTTACCTAAGTGTGCCCTAAGTGTTACCTAAGTGTGCCCTAAGTGTTACCTAAGTGTTACCTAAGTGTTACCTAAGTGTGCCCTAAGTGTTACCCAAGTGTTACCTAAGTGTTACCTAAGTGTTACCTAAGTGTTACCTAAGTATTACCTAAGTGTTACCTAAGTGTGCCCTAAGTGTTACCTAAGTGTGCCCTAACTGTTACCTAAGTGTGCCCTAACTGTTACCTAAGTGTGCCCTAAGTGTTACCTAAGTGTGCCCTAAGTGTTACCTAAGTGTTACCTAAGTGTTAACTAAGTGTTACTTAAGTGTTACCCAAGTGTGCCCTAAGTGTTACCTAAGTGTGCCCTAAGTGTTACCTAAGTGTGCCCTAAGTGTTACCTAAGTGTTACCTAAGTGTTACCTAAGTGTTACCCAAGTGTTACCTAAGTGTGCCCTAAGTGTTACCTAAGTGTGCCCTAAGTGTGCCCTAAGTGTTACCTAAGTGTACCCTTAGTGTTACCCAAGTGTTACCTAAGTGTTACCTAAGTGTTACCTAAGTGTGCCCTAAGTGTTACCTAAGTGTGCCCTAAGTGTTACCTAAGTGTGCCCTAAGTGTTACCCAAGTGTGCCCTAAGTGTTACCTAAGTGTGCCCTAAGTGTTACCTAAGTGTGCTCTAAGTGTTACCTAAGTGTGTCCTAAGTGTTACCTAAGTGTGCCCTAAGTGTTACCTAAGTGTGCCCTAATTGTTACCTAAGTGTGCCCTAAGTGTTACCTAAGTGTGCCCTAAGTGTTACCTAAGTGTGCCCTAAGTGTTACCTAAGTGTGCTCTAAGTGTTACCTAAGTGTGCCCTAAGTGTTACCTAAGTGTGCCCTAAGTGTTACCTAAGTGTACCCTAAGTGTTACCTAAGTGTGGCCTAAGTGTTACCTAAGTGTGCCCCAAGTGTTACCTAAGTGTGCCCTAAGTGTTAACTAAGTGTTACCTGAGTGTGCCCTAAGTGTTACCTAAGTGTACCTAAGAGTTACCTAAGTGTTACATAAGTGTTACCTAAGTGTGCCCTAAGTGTTACCTAAGTGTTACCTAAGTGTGCCCTAAGTGTTACCTAAGTGTGCCCTAAGTGTTACCTAAGTGTGCCCTAAATGTTACCCAAGTGTTACCTAAGTGTGCCCTAAGTGTTACCTAAGTGTTACATAAGTGTTACCTAAGTGTGCCCTAAGTGTTACCTAAGTGTTACCTAAGTGTGCCCTAAGTGTTACCTAAGTGTGCCCTAAGTGTTACCTAAGTGTGTCCTAACTGTTACCTAAGTGTGCCCTAACTGTTACCTAAGTGTGCCCTAAGTGTTACCTAAGTGTGCCCTAAGTGTTACCTAAGTGTGCCCTAAGTGTTACCTAAGTGTGCCCTAAGTGTTACCTAGGTGTGCCCTAAGTGTTACCTAAGTGTGCCCTAAGTGTTACCTAAGTGTGCCCTAAGTGTTACCTAAGTGTGCCCTAAGTGTTACCTAAGTGTGCCCTAAGTGTTACCCAAGTGTTACCTAAGTGTTACCTAAGTGTTACCTAAGTGTTACCTAAGTATTACCTAAGTGTTACCTAAGTGTGCCCTAAGTGTTACCTAAGTGTGCCCTAACTGTTACCTAAGTGTTACCTAAGTGTGCCCTAAGTGTTACCTAAGTGTGCCCTAAGTGTTACCTAAGTGTTACCTAAGTGTTACCTAAGTGTTACCTAAGTGTGCCCTAAGTGTTACCCAAGTGTTACCTAAGTGTTACCTAAGTGTTACCTAAGTGTTACCTAAGTATTACCTAAGTGTTACCTAAGTGTGCCCTAAGTGTTACCTAAGTGTGCCCTAACTGTTACCTAAGTGTGCCCTAACTGTTACCTAAGTGTGCCCTAAGTGTTACCTAAGTGTGCCCTAAGTGTTACCTAAGTGTTACCTAAGTGTTAACTAAGTGTTACTTAAGTGTTACCCAAGTGTGCCCTAAGTGTTACCTAAGTGTGCCCTAAGTGTTACCTAAGTGTGCCCTAAGTGTTACCTAAGTGTTACCTAAGTGTTACCTAAGAGTTACCCAAGTGTTACATATGTGTTACCTAAGTGTGCCCTAAGTGTTACCTAAGTGTGCGCTAAGTGTTACCTAAGTGTTACCTAAGTGTGCCCTAAGTGTTACCTAAGTGTGCCCTAAGTGTTACTTAAGTGTGGCCTAAGTGTTACCTAAGTGTGCCCTAAGTGTTACCCAAGTGTGCCCTAAGTGTAACCTAAGTGTGCCCCAAGTGTTACCTAAGTGTGCCCCAAGTGTTACCTAAGTGTGCCCTAAGTGTTAACTAAGTGTTACCTAAGTGTGCCCTAAGTGTTACCTAAGTGTGCCCTAAGTGTTACCTAAGTGTTACCTAAGTGTTACCTAAGTGTTACCTAAGTGTGCCCTAAGTGTTACCCAAGTGTTACCTAAGTGTTACCTAAGTGTTACCTAAGTGTTACCTAAGTATTACCTAAGTGTTACCTAAGTGTGCCCTAAGTGTTACCTAAGTGTGCCCTAACTGTTACCTAAGTGTGCCCTAACTGTTACCTAAGTGTGCCCTAAGTGTTACCTAAGTGTGCCCTAAGTGTTACCTAAGTGTTACCTAAGTGTTAACTAAGTGTTACTTAAGTGTTACCCAAGTGTGCCCTAAGTGTTACCTAAGTGTTACCTAAGTATTACCTAAGTGTTACCTAAGTGTGCCCTAAGTGTTACCTAAGTGTGCCCTAACTGTTACCTAAGTGTTACCTAAGTGTGCCCTAAGTGTTACCTAAGTGTGCCCTAAGTGTTACCTAAGTGTTACCTAAGTGTTACCTAAGTGTTACCTAAGTGTGCCCTAAGTGTTACCCAAGTGTTACCTAAGTGTTACCTAAGTGTTACCTAAGTATTACCTAAGTGTTACCTAAGTGTGCCCTAAGTGTTACCTAAGTGTGCCCTAACTGTTACCTAAGTGTGCCCTAACTGTTACCTAAGTGTGCCCTAAGTGTTACCTAAGTGTGCCCTAAGTGTTACCTAAGTGTTACCTAAGTGTTAACTAAGTGTTACTTAAGTGTTACCCAAGTGTGCCCTAAGTGTTACCTAAGTGTGCCCTAAGTGTTACCTAAGTGTGCCCTAAGTGTTACCTAAGTGTTACCTAAGTGTTACCTAAGAGTTACCTAAGTGTTACATATGTGTTACCTAAGTGTGCCCTAAGTGTTACCTAAGTGTGCGCTAAGTGTTACCTAAGTGTTACCTAAGTGTGCCCTAAGTGTTACCTAAGTGTGCCCTAAGTGTTACTTAAGTGTGGCCTAAGTGTTACCTAAGTGTGCCCTAAGTGTTACCCAAGTGTGCCCTAAGTGTAACCTAAGTGTGCCCCAAGTGTTACCTAAGTGTGCCCCAAGTGTTACCTAAGTGTGCCCTAAGTGTTAACTAAGTGTTACCTAAGTGTGCCCTAAGTGTTACCTAAGTGTGCCCTAAGTGTTACCTAAGTGTGCCCTAAGTGTTACCTAAGTGTGCCCTAAGTGTTACCTAAGTGTGCCCTAAGTGTTACCTAAGTGTTACCTAAGTGTACCCTAAGTGTTACCCAAGTGTGGCCTAAGTGTTACCTAAGTGTGCCCCAAGTGTTACCTAAGTGTGCCCAAAGTGTTAACTAAGTGTTACCTAAGTGTGCCCTAAGTGTTACCTAAGTGTACCATAAGTGTTACCTAAGTGTTACCTAAGTGTTACCTAAGTGTTACCTAAGAGTTACCTAAGTGTTACATATGTGTTACCTAAGTGTGCCCTAAGTGTTACCTAAGTGTGCGCTAAGTGTTACCTAAGTGTTACCTAAGTGTTACCTAAGTGTGCCCTAAGTGTTACCTAAGTGTGCCCTAAGTGTTACTTAAGTGTGGCCTAAGTGTTACCTAAGTGTGCCCTAAGTGTTACCCAAGTGTGCCCTAAGTGTAACCTAAGTGTGCCCCAAGTGTTACCTAAGTGTGCCCCAAGTGTTACCTAAGTGTGCCCTAAGTGTTAACTAAGTGTTACCTAAGTGTTACCTGAGTGTGCCCTAAGTGTTACCTAAGTGTACCCTAAGTGTTACCTAAGAGTTACCTAAGTGTTACATAAGTGTTACCTAAGTGTGCCCTAAGTGTTACCTAAGTGTGCCCTAAGTGTTACCTAAGTGTGCCCTAAGTGTTACCCAAGTGTGCCCTAAGTGTTACCTAAGTGTGCCCTAAGTGTTACCTAAGTGTGCTCTAAGTGTTACCTAAGTGTGTCCTAAGTGTTACCTAAGTGTGCCCTAAGTGTTACCTAAGTGTGCCCTAATTGTTACCTAAGTGTGCCCTAAGTGTTACCTAAGTGTGCCCTAAGTGTTACCTAAGTGTGCCCTAAGTGTTACCTAAGTGTGCCCTAAGTGTTACCTAAGTGTGCCCTAAGTGTTACCTAAGTGTTACCTAAGTGTTACCTAAGTGTTACCCAAGTGTTACCTAAGTGTGCCCTAAGTGTTACCTAAGTGTGCCCTAAGTGTGCCCTAAGTGTTACCTAAGTGTACCCTTAGTGTTACCCAAGTGTTACCTAAGTGTTACCTAAGTGTTACCTAAGTGTGCCCTAAGTGTTACCTAAGTGTGCCCTAAGTGTTACCTAAGTGTGCCCTAAGTGTTACCCAAGTGTGCCCTAAGTGTTACCTAAGTGTGCCCTAAGTGTTACCTAAGTGTGCTCTAAGTGTTACCTAAGTGTGTCCTAAGTGTTACCTAAGTGTGCCCTAAGTGTTACCTAAGTGTGCCCTAAGTGTTACCCAAGTGTGCCCTAAGTGTAACCTAAGTGTGCCCCAAGTGTTACCTAAGTGTGCCCCAAGTGTTACCTAAGTGTGCCCTAAGTGTTAACTAAGTGTTACCTAAGTGTGCCCTAAGTGTTACCTAAGTGTGCCCTAAGTGTTACCTAAGTGTTACCTAAGTGTTACCTAAGTGTTACCTAAGTGTGCCCTAAGTGTTACCCAAGTGTTACCTAAGTGTTACCTAAGTGTTACCTAAGTGTTACCTAAGTATTACCTAAGTGTTACCTAAGTGTGCCCTAAGTGTTACCTAAGTGTGCCCTAACTGTTACCTAAGTGTGCCCTAACTGTTACCTAAGTGTGCCCTAAGTGTTACCTAAGTGTGCCCTAAGTGTTACCTAAGTGTTACCTAAGTGTTAACTAAGTGTTACTTAAGTGTTACCCAAGTGTGCCCTAAGTGTTACCTAAGTGTGCCCTAAGTGTTACCTAAGTGTGCCCTAAGTGTTACCTAAGTGTTACCTAAGTGTTACCTAAGTGTTACCCAAGTGTTACCTAAGTGTGCCCTAAGTGTGCCCTAAGTGTTACCTAAGTGTGCCCTAAGTGTTACCTAAGTGTGCCCTAAGTGTTACCTAAGTGTGCCCTAAGTGTTACCTAGGTGTGCCCTAAGTGTTACCTAAGTGTGCCCTAAGTGTTACTTAAGTGTGGCCTAAGTGTTACCTAAGTGTGCCCTAAGTGTTACCCAAGTGTGCCCTAAGTGTAACCTAAGTGTGCCCCAAGTGTTACCTAAGTGTGCCCCAAGTGTTACCTAAGTGTGCCCTAAGTGTTAACTAAGTGTTACCTAAGTGTGCCCTAAGTGTTACCTAAGTGTGCCCTAAGTGTTACCTAAGTGTGCTTTAAGTGTTACCTAAGTGTGCCCTAAGTGTTACCTAAGTGTGCCCTAAGTGTTACCTAAGTGTTACCTAAGTGTACCCTAAGTGTTACCCAAGTGTGGCCTAAGTGTTACCTAAGTGTGCCCCAAGTGTTACCTAAGTGTGCCCAAAGTGTTAACTAAGTGTTACCTAAGTGTGCCCTAAGTGTTACCTAAGTGTACCATAAGTGTTACCTAAGTGTTACCTAAGTGTTACCTAAGTGTTACCTAAGAGTTACCTAAGTGTTACATATGTGTTACCTAAGTGTGCCCTAAGTGTTACCTAAGTGTGCGCTAAGTGTTACCTAAGTGTTACCTAAGTGTTACCTAAGTGTGCCCTAAGTGTTACCTAAGTGTGCCCTAAGTGTTACTTAAGTGTGGCCTAAGTGTTACCTAAGTGTGCCCTAAGTGTTACCCAAGTGTGCCCTAAGTGTAACCTAAGTGTGCCCCAAGTGTTACCTAAGTGTGCCCCAAGTGTTACCTAAGTGTGCCCTAAGTGTTAACTAAGTGTTACCTAAGTGTGCCCTAAGTGTTACCTAAGTGTGCCCTAAGTGTTACCTAAGTGTTACCTAAGTGTTACCTAAGTGTTACCTAAGTGTGCCCTAAGTGTTACCCAAGTGTTACCTAAGTGTTACCTAAGTGTTACCTAAGTGTTACCTAAGTATTACCTAAGTGTTACCTAAGTGTGCCCTAAGTGTTACCTAAGTGTGCCCTAACTGTTACCTAAGTGTGCCCTAACTGTTACCTAAGTGTGCCCTAAGTGTTACCTAAGTGTGCCCTAAGTGTTACCTAAGTGTTACCTAAGTGTTAACTAAGTGTTACTTAAGTGTTACCCAAGTGTGCCCTAAGTGTTACCTAAGTGTGCCCTAAGTGTTACCTAAGTGTGCCCTAAGTGTTACCTAAGTGTTACCTAAGTGTTACCTAAGTGTTACCCAAGTGTTACCTAAGTGTGCCCTAAGTGTTACCTAAGTGTGCCCTAAGTGTGCCCTAAGTGTTACCTAAGTGTACCCTTAGTGTTACCCAAGTGTTACCTAAGTGTTACCTAAGTGTTACCTAAGTGTGCCCTAAGTGTTACCTAAGTGTGCCCTAAGTGTTACCTAAGTGTGCCCTAAGTGTTACCCAAGTGTGCCCTAAGTGTTACCTAAGTGTGCCCTAAGTGTTACCTAAGTGTGCTCTAAGTGTTACCTAAGTGTGTCCTAAGTGTTACCTAAGTGTGCCCTAAGTGTTACCTAAGTGTGCCCTAATTGTTACCTAAGTGTGCCCTAAGTGTTACCTAAGTGTGCCCTAAGTGTTACCTAAGTGTGCCCTAAGTGTTACCTAAGTGTGCTCTAAGTGTTACCTAAGTGTGCCCTAAGTGTTACCTAAGTGTGCCCTAAGTGTTACCTAAGTGTACCCTAAGTGTTACCTAAGTGTGGCCTAAGTGTTACCTAAGTGTGCCCCAAGTGTTACCTAAGTGTGCCCTAAGTGTTAACTAAGTGTTACCTGAGTGTGCCCTAAGTGTTACCTAAGTGTACCCTAAGTGTTACCTAAGAGTTACCTAAGTGTTACATAAGTGTTACCTAAGTGTGCCCTAAGTGTTACCTAAGTGTTACCTAAGTGTGCCCTAAGTGTTACCTAAGTGTGCCCTAAGTGTTACCTAAGTGTGCCCTAAATGTTACCCAAGTGTTACCTAAGTGTGCCCTAAGTGTTACCTAAGTGTGCCCTAAGTGTTACCTAAGTGTGTCCTAACTGTTACCTAAGTGTGCCCTAACTGTTACCTAAGTGTGCCCTAAGTGTTACCTAAGTGTGCCCTAAGTGTTACCTAAGTGTGCCCTAAGTGTTACCTAAGTGTGCCCTAAGTGTTACCTAGGTGTGCCCTAAGTGTTACCTAAGTGTGCCCTAAGTGTTACCTAAGTGTGCCCTAAGTGTTACCTAAGTGTGCCCTAAGTGTTACCTAAGTGTGCCCTAAGTGTTACCCAAGTGTTACCTAAGTGTTACCTAAGTGTTACCTAAGTGTTACCTAAGTATTACCTAAGTGTTACCTAAGTGTGCCCTAAGTGTTACCTAAGTGTGCCCTAACTGTTACCTAAGTGTTACCTAAGTGTGCCCTAAGTGTTACCTAAGTGTGCCCTAAGTGTTACCTAAGTGTTACCTAAGTGTTACCTAAGTGTTACCTAAGTGTGCCCTAAGTGTTACCCAAGTGTTACCTAAGTGTTACCTAAGTGTTACCTAAGTGTTACCTAAGTATTACCTAAGTGTTACCTAAGTGTGCCCTAAGTGTTACCTAAGTGTGCCCTAACTGTTACCTAAGTGTGCCCTAACTGTTACCTAAGTGTGCCCTAAGTGTTACCTAAGTGTGCCCTAAGTGTTACCTAAGTGTTACCTAAGTGTTAACTAAGTGTTACTTAAGTGTTACCCAAGTGTGCCCTAAGTGTTACCTAAGTGTGCCCTAAGTGTTACCTAAGTGTGCCCTAAGTGTTACCTAAGTGTTACCTAAGTGTTACCTAAGAGTTACCCAAGTGTTACATATGTGTTACCTAAGTGTGCCCTAAGTGTTACCTAAGTGTGCGCTAAGTGTTACCTAAGTGTTACCTAAGTGTGCCCTAAGTGTTACCTAAGTGTGCCCTAAGTGTTACTTAAGTGTGGCCTAAGTGTTACCTAAGTGTGCCCTAAGTGTTACCCAAGTGTGCCCTAAGTGTAACCTAAGTGTGCCCCAAGTGTTACCTAAGTGTGCCCCAAGTGTTACCTAAGTGTGCCCTAAGTGTTAACTAAGTGTTACCTAAGTGTGCCCTAAGTGTTACCTAAGTGTGCCCTAAGTGTTACCTAAGTGTTACCTAAGTGTTACCTAAGTGTTACCTAAGTGTGCCCTAAGTGTTACCCAAGTGTTACCTAAGTGTTACCTAAGTGTTACCTAAGTGTTACCTAAGTATTACCTAAGTGTTACCTAAGTGTGCCCTAAGTGTTACCTAAGTGTGCCCTAACTGTTACCTAAGTGTGCCCTAACTGTTACCTAAGTGTGCCCTAAGTGTTACCTAAGTGTGCCCTAAGTGTTACCTAAGTGTTACCTAAGTGTTAACTAAGTGTTACTTAAGTGTTACCCAAGTGTGCCCTAAGTGTTACCTAAGTGTGCCCTAAGTGTTACCTAAGTGTGCCCTAAGTGTTACCTAAGTGTTACCTAAGTGTTACCTAAGTGTTACCCAAGTGTTACCTAAGTGTGCCCTAAGTGTGCCCTAAGTGTTACCTAAGTGTGCCCTAAGTGTTACCTAAGTGTGCCCTAAGTGTTACCTAAGTGTGCCCTAAGTGTTACCTAGGTGTGCCCTAAGTGTTACCTAAGTGTGCCCTAAGTGTTACCTAAGTGTGCCCTAAGTGTTACCTAAGTGTGCCCTAAGTGTTACCTAAGTGTGCCCTAAGTGTTACCCAAGTGTTACCTAAGTGTTACCTAAGTGTTACCTAAGTGTTACCTAAGTATTACCTAAGTGTTACCTAAGTGTTACCTAAGTGTTACCTAAGTATTACCTAAGTGTTACCTAAGTGTGCCCTAAGTGTTACCTAAGTGTGCCCTAACTGTTACCTAAGTGTGCCCTAACTGTTACCTAAGTGTGCCCTAAGTGTTACCTAAGTGTGCCCTAAGTGTTACCTAAGTGTTACCTAAGTGTTAACTAAGTGTTACTTAAGTGTTACCCAAGTGTGCCCTAAGTGTTACCTAAGTGTGCCCTAAGTGTTACCTAAGTGTGCCCTAAGTGTTACCTAAGTGTTACCTAAGTGTTACCTAAGAGTTACCTAAGTGTTACATATGTGTTACCTAAGTGTGCCCTAAGTGTTACCTAAGTGTGCGCTAAGTGTTACCTAAGTGTTACCTAAGTGTGCCCTAAGTGTTACCTAAGTGTGCCCTAAGTGTTACTTAAGTGTGGCCTAAGTGTTACCTAAGTGTGCCCTAAGTGTTACCCAAGTGTGCCCTAAGTGTAACCTAAGTGTGCCCCAAGTGTTACCTAAGTGTGCCCCAAGTGTTACCTAAGTGTGCCCTAAGTGTTAACTAAGTGTTACCTAAGTGTGCCCTAAGTGTTACCTAAGTGTGCCCTAAGTGTTACCTAAGTGTTACCTAAGTGTTACCTAAGTGTTACCTAAGTGTGCCCTAAGTGTTACCCAAGTGTTACCTAAGTGTTACCTAAGTGTTACCTAAGTGTTACCTAAGTATTACCTAAGTGTTACCTAAGTGTGCCCTAAGTGTTACCTAAGTGTGCCCTAACTGTTACCTAAGTGTGCCCTAACTGTTACCTAAGTGTGCCCTAAGTGTTACCTAAGTGTGCCCTAAGTGTTACCTAAGTGTTACCTAAGTGTTAACTAAGTGTTACTTAAGTGTTACCCAAGTGTGCCCTAAGTGTTACCTAAGTGTGCCCTAAGTGTTACCTAAGTGTGCCCTAAGTGTTACCTAAGTGTTACCTAAGTGTTACCTAAGTGTTACCCAAGTGTTACCTAAGTGTGCCCTAAGTGTTACCTAAGTGTGCCCTAAGTGTGCCCTAAGTGTTACCTAAGTGTACCCTTAGTGTTACCCAAGTGTTACCTAAGTGTTACCTAAGTGTTACCTAAGTGTGCCCTAAGTGTTACCTAAGTGTGCCCTAAGTGTTACCTAAGTGTGCCCTAAGTGTTACCCAAGTGTGCCCTAAGTGTTACCTAAGTGTGCCCTAAGTGTTACCTAAGTGTGCTCTAAGTGTTACCTAAGTGTGTCCTAAGTGTTACCTAAGTGTGCCCTAAGTGTTACCTAAGTGTGCCCTAATTGTTACCTAAGTGTGCCCTAAGTGTTACCTAAGTGTGCCCTAAGTGTTACCTAAGTGTGCTCTAAGTGTTACCTAAGTGTGCCCTAAGTGTTACCTAAGTGTGCCCTAAGTGTTACCTAAGTGTACCCTAAGTGTTACCTAAGTGTGGCCTAAGTGTTACCTAAGTGTGCCCCAAGTGTTACCTAAGTGTGCCCTAAGTGTTAACTAAGTGTTACCTGAGTGTGCCCTAAGTGTTACCTAAGTGTACCCTAAGTGTTACCTAAGTGTTACCTAAGTGTTACCTAAGTGTTACCTAAGTGTTACCTAAGTATTACCTAAGTGTTACCTAAGTGTGCCCTAAGTGTTACCTAAGTGTGCCCTAACTGTTACCTAAGTGTGCCCTAACTGTTACCTAAGTGTGCCCTAAGTGTTACCTAAGTGTGCCCTAAGTGTTACCTAAGTGTTACCTAAGTGTTAACTAAGTGTTACTTAAGTGTTACCCAAGTGTGCCCTAAGTGTTACCTAAGTGTGCCCTAAGTGTTACCTAAGTGTGCCCTAAGTGTTACCTAAGTGTTACCTAAGTGTTACCTAAGAGTTACCTAAGTGTTACATATGTGTTACCTAAGTGTGCCCTAAGTGTTACCTAAGTGTGCGCTAAGTGTTACCTAAGTGTTACCTAAGTGTGCCCTAAGTGTTACCTAAGTGTGCCCTAAGTGTTACTTAAGTGTGGCCTAAGTGTTACCTAAGTGTGCCCTAAGTGTTACCCAAGTGTGCCCTAAGTGTTACCTAAGTGTGCCCCAAGTGTTACCTAAGTGTGCCCCAAGTGTTACCTAAGTGTGCCCTAAGTGTTAACTAAGTGTTACCTAAGTGTGCCCTAAGTGTTACCTAAGTGTGCCCTAAGTGTTACCTAAGTGTTACCTAAGTGTTACCTAAGTGTTACCTAAGTGTGCCCTAAGTGTTACCCAAGTGTTACCTAAGTGTTACCTAAGTGTTACCTAAGTGTTACCTAAGTATTACCTAAGTGTTACCTAAGTGTGCCCTAAGTGTTACCTAAGTGTGCCCTAACTGTTACCTAAGTGTGCCCTAACTGTTACCTAAGTGTGCCCTAAGTGTTACCTAAGTGTGCCCTAAGTGTTACCTAAGTGTTACCTAAGTGTTAACTAAGTGTTACTTAAGTGTTACCCAAGTGTGCCCTAAGTGTTACCTAAGTGTGCCCTAAGTGTTACCTAAGTGTGCCCTAAGTGTTACCTAAGTGTTACCTAAGTGTTACCTAAGTGTTACCCAAGTGTTACCTAAGTGTGCCCTAAGTGTTACCTAAGTGTGCCCTAAGTGTGCCCTAAGTGTTACCTAAGTGTACCCTTAGTGTTACCCAAGTGTTACCTAAGTGTTACCTAAGTGTTACCTAAGTGTGCCCTAAGTGTTACCTAAGTGTGCCCTAAGTGTTACCTAAGTGTGCCCTAAGTGTTACCCAAGTGTGCCCTAAGTGTTACCTAAGTGTGCCCTAAGTGTTACCTAAGTGTGCTCTAAGTGTTACCTAAGTGTGTCCTAAGTGTTACCTAAGTGTGCCCTAAGTGTTACCTAAGTGTGCCCTAATTGTTACCTAAGTGTGCCCTAAGTGTTACCTAAGTGTGCCCTAAGTGTTACCTAAGTGTGCTCTAAGTGTTACCTAAGTGTGCCCTAAGTGTTACCTAAGTGTGCCCTAAGTGTTACCTAAGTGTACCCTAAGTGTTACCTAAGTGTGGCCTAAGTGTTACCTAAGTGTGCCCTAAGTGTTACCTAAGTGTGCCCTAAGTGTTAACTAAGTGTTACCTGAGTGTGCCCTAAGTGTTACCTAAGTGTACCCTAAGTGTTACCTAAGAGTTACCTAAGTGTTACATAAGTGTTACCTAAGTGTGCCCTAAGTGTTACCTAAGTGTTACCTAAGTGTGCCCTAAGTGTTACCTAAGTGTGCCCTAAGTGTTACCTAAGTGTGCCCTAAATGTTACCCAAGTGTTACCTAAGTGTGCCCTAAGTGTTACCTAAGTGTGCCCTAAGTGTTACCTAAGTGTGTCCTAACTGTTACCTAAGTGTGCCCTAACTGTTACCTAAGTGTGCCCTAAGTGTTACCTAAGTGTGCCCTAAGTGTTACCTAAGTGTGCCCTAAGTGTTACCTAAGTGTGCCCTAAGTGTTACCTAGGTGTGCCCTAAGTGTTACCTAAGTGTGCCCTAAGTGTTACCTAAGTGTGCCCTAAGTGTTACCTAAGTGTGCCCTAAGTGTTACCTAAGTGTGTCCTAACTGTTACCTAAGTGTGCCCTAACTGTTACCTAAGTGTGCCCTAAGTGTTACCTAAGTGTGCCCTAAGTGTTACCTAAGTGTGCCCTAAGTGTTACCTAAGTGTGCCCTAAGTGTTACCTAGGTGTGCCCTAAGTGTTACCTAAGTGTGCCCTAAGTGTTACCTAAGTGTGCGCTAAGTGTTACCTAAGTGTTACCTAAGTGTGCCCTAAGTGTTACCTAAGTGTGCCCTAAGTGTTACTTAAGTGTGGCCTAAGTGTTACCTAAGTGTGCCCTAAGTGTTACCCAAGTGTGCCCTAAGTGTAACCTAAGTGTGCCCCAAGTGTTACCTAAGTGTGCCCCAAGTGTTACCTAAGTGTGCCCTAAGTGTTAACTAAGTGTTACCTAAGTGTGCCCTAAGTGTTACCTAAGTGTGCCCTAAGTGTTACCTAAGTGTTACCTAAGTGTTACCTAAGTGTTACCTAAGTGTGCCCTAAGTGTTACCCAAGTGTTACCTAAGTGTTACCTAAGTGTTACCTAAGTGTTACCTAAGTATTACCTAAGTGTTACCTAAGTGTGCCCTAAGTGTTACCTAAGTGTGCCCTAAGTGTTACCTAAGTGTGCCCTAACTGTTACCTAAGTGTGCCCTAACTGTTACCTAAGTGTGCCCTAAGTGTTACCTAAGTGTGCCCTAAGTGTTACCTAAGTGTTACCTAAGTGTTAACTAAGTGTTACTTAAGTGTTACCCAAGTGTGCCCTAAGTGTTACCTAAGTGTGCCCTAAGTGTTACCTAAGTGTGCCCTAAGTGTTACCTAAGTGTTACCTAAGTGTTACCTAAGTGTTACCCAAGTGTTACCTAAGTGTGCCCTAAGTGTGCCCTAAGTGTTACCTAAGTGTGCCCTAAGTGTTACCTAAGTGTGCCCTAAGTGTTACCTAAGTGTGCCCTAAGTGTTACCTAGGTGTGCCCTAAGTGTTACCTAAGTGTGCCCTAAGTGTTACCTAAGTGTGCCCTAAGTGTTACCTAAGTGTGCCCTAAGTGTTACCTAAGTGTGCCCTAAGTGTTACCCAAGTGTTACCTAAGTGTTACCTAAGTGTTACCTAAGTGTTACCTAAGTATTACCTAAGTGTTACCTAAGTGTGCCCTAAGTGTTACCTAAGTGTGCCCTAACTGTTACCTAAGTGTTACCTAAGTGTGCCCTAAGTGTTACCTAAGTGTGCCCTAAGTGTTACCTAAGTGTTACCTAAGTGTTACCTAAGTGTTACCTAAGTGTGCCCTAAGTGTTACCCAAGTGTTACCTAAGTGTTACCTAAGTGTTACCTAAGTGTTACCTAAGTATTACCTAAGTGTTACCTAAGTGTGCCCTAAGTGTTACCTAAGTGTGCCCTAACTGTTACCTAAGTGTGCCCTAACTGTTACCTAAGTGTGCCCTAAGTGTTACCTAAGTGTGCCCTAAGTGTTACCTAAGTGTTACCTAAGTGTTAACTAAGTGTTACTTAAGTGTTACCCAAGTGTGCCCTAAGTGTTACCTAAGTGTGCCCTAAGTGTTACCTAAGTGTGCCCTAAGTGTTACCTAAGTGTTACCTAAGTGTTACCTAAGAGTTACCTAAGTGTTACATATGTGTTACCTAAGTGTGCCCTAAGTGTTACCTAAGTGTGCGCTAAGTGTTACCTAAGTGTTACCTAAGTGTGCCCTAAGTGTTACCTAAGTGTGCCCTAAGTGTTACTTAAGTGTGGCCTAAGTGTTACCTAAGTGTGCCCTAAGTGTTACCCAAGTGTGCCCTAAGTGTAACCTAAGTGTGCCCCAAGTGTTACCTAAGTGTGCCCCAAGTGTTACCTAAGTGTGCCCTAAGTGTTAACTAAGTGTTACCTAAGTGTGCCCTAAGTGTTACCTAAGTGTGCCCTAAGTGTTACCTAAGTGTTACCTAAGTGTTACCTAAGTGTTACCTAAGTGTGCCCTAAGTGTTACCCAAGTGTTACCTAAGTGTTACCTAAGTGTTACCTAAGTGTTACCTAAGTATTACCTAAGTGTTACCTAAGTGTGCCCTAAGTGTTACCTAAGTGTGCCCTAACTGTTACCTAAGTGTGCCCTAACTGTTACCTAAGTGTGCCCTAAGTGTTACCTAAGTGTGCCCTAAGTGTTACCTAAGTGTTACCTAAGTGTTAACTAAGTGTTACTTAAGTGTTACCCAAGTGTGCCCTAAGTGTTACCTAAGTGTGCCCTAAGTGTTACCTAAGTGTGCCCTAAGTGTTACCTAAGTGTTACCTAAGTGTTACCTAAGTGTTACCCAAGTGTTACCTAAGTGTGCCCTAAGTGTTACCTAAGTGTGCCCTAAGTGTGCCCTAAGTGTTACCTAAGTGTACCCTTAGTGTTACCCAAGTGTTACCTAAGTGTTACCTAAGTGTTACCTAAGTGTGCCCTAAGTGTTACCTAAGTGTGCCCTAAGTGTTACCTAAGTGTGCCCTAAGTGTTACCCAAGTGTGCCCTAAGTGTTACCTAAGTGTGCCCTAAGTGTTACCTAAGTGTGCTCTAAGTGTTACCTAAGTGTGTCCTAAGTGTTACCTAAGTGTGCCCTAAGTGTTACCTAAGTGTGCCCTAATTGTTACCTAAGTGTGCCCTAAGTGTTACCTAAGTGTGCCCTAAGTGTTACCTAAGTGTGCTCTAAGTGTTACCTAAGTGTGCCCTAAGTGTTACCTAAGTGTGCCCTAAGTGTTACCTAAGTGTACCCTAAGTGTTACCTAAGTGTGGCCTAAGTGTTACCTAAGTGTGCCCCAAGTGTTACCTAAGTGTGCCCTAAGTGTTAACTAAGTGTTACCTGAGTGTGCCCTAAGTGTTACCTAAGTGTACCCTAAGTGTTACCTAAGTGTTACCTAAGTGTTACCTAAGTGTTACCTAAGTGTTACCTAAGTATTACCTAAGTGTTACCTAAGTGTGCCCTAAGTGTTACCTAAGTGTGCCCTAACTGTTACCTAAGTGTGCCCTAACTGTTACCTAAGTGTGCCCTAAGTGTTACCTAAGTGTGCCCTAAGTGTTACCTAAGTGTTACCTAAGTGTTAACTAAGTGTTACTTAAGTGTTACCCAAGTGTGCCCTAAGTGTTACCTAAGTGTGCCCTAAGTGTTACCTAAGTGTGCCCTAAGTGTTACCTAAGTGTTACCTAAGTGTTACCTAAGAGTTACCTAAGTGTTACATATGTGTTACCTAAGTGTGCCCTAAGTGTTACCTAAGTGTGCGCTAAGTGTTACCTAAGTGTTACCTAAGTGTGCCCTAAGTGTTACCTAAGTGTGCCCTAAGTGTTACTTAAGTGTGGCCTAAGTGTTACCTAAGTGTGCCCTAAGTGTTACCCAAGTGTGCCCTAAGTGTAACCTAAGTGTGCCCCAAGTGTTACCTAAGTGTGCCCCAAGTGTTACCTAAGTGTGCCCTAAGTGTTAACTAAGTGTTACCTAAGTGTGCCCTAAGTGTTACCTAAGTGTGCCCTAAGTGTTACCTAAGTGTTACCTAAGTGTTACCTAAGTGTTACCTAAGTGTGCCCTAAGTGTTACCCAAGTGTTACCTAAGTGTTACCTAAGTGTTACCTAAGTGTTACCTAAGTATTACCTAAGTGTTACCTAAGTGTGCCCTAAGTGTTACCTAAGTGTGCCCTAACTGTTACCTAAGTGTGCCCTAACTGTTACCTAAGTGTGCCCTAAGTGTTACCTAAGTGTGCCCTAAGTGTTACCTAAGTGTTACCTAAGTGTTAACTAAGTGTTACTTAAGTGTTACCCAAGTGTGCCCTAAGTGTTACCTAAGTGTGCCCTAAGTGTTACCTAAGTGTGCCCTAAGTGTTACCTAAGTGTTACCTAAGTGTTACCTAAGTGTTACCCAAGTGTTACCTAAGTGTGCCCTAAGTGTTACCTAAGTGTGCCCTAAGTGTGCCCTAAGTGTTACCTAAGTGTACCCTTAGTGTTACCCAAGTGTTACCTAAGTGTTACCTAAGTGTTACCTAAGTGTGCCCTAAGTGTTACCTAAGTGTGCCCTAAGTGTTACCTAAGTGTGCCCTAAGTGTTACCCAAGTGTGCCCTAAGTGTTACCTAAGTGTGCCCTAAGTGTTACCTAAGTGTGCTCTAAGTGTTACCTAAGTGTGTCCTAAGTGTTACCTAAGTGTGCCCTAAGTGTTACCTAAGTGTGCCCTAATTGTTACCTAAGTGTGCCCTAAGTGTTACCTAAGTGTGCCCTAAGTGTTACCTAAGTGTGCTCTAAGTGTTACCTAAGTGTGCCCTAAGTGTTACCTAAGTGTGCCCTAAGTGTTACCTAAGTGTACCCTAAGTGTTACCTAAGTGTGGCCTAAGTGTTACCTAAGTGTGCCCCAAGTGTTACCTAAGTGTGCCCTAAGTGTTAACTAAGTGTTACCTAAGTGTGCCCTAAGTGTTACCTAAGTGTACCCTAAGTGTTACCTAAGAGTTACCTAAGTGTTACATAAGTGTTACCTAAGTGTGCCCTAAGTGTTACCTAAGTGTTACCTAAGTGTGCCCTAAGTGTTACCTAAGTGTGCCCTAAGTGTTACCTAAGTGTGCCCTAAATGTTACCCAAGTGTTACCTAAGTGTGCCCTAAGTGTTACCTAAGTGTGCCCTAAGTGTTACCTAAGTGTGTCCTAACTGTTACCTAAGTGTGCCCTAACTGTTACCTAAGTGTGCCCTAAGTGTTACCTAAGTGTGCCCTAAGTGTTACCTAAGTGTGCCCTAAGTGTTACCTAAGTGTGCCCTAAGTGTTACCTAGGTGTGCCCTAAGTGTTACCTAAGTGTGCCCTAAGTGTTACCTAAGTGTGCCCTAAGTGTTACCTAAGTGTGCCCTAAGTGTTACCTAAGTGTGTCCTAACTGTTACCTAAGTGTGCCCTAACTGTTACCTAAGTGTGCCCTAAGTGTTACCTAAGTGTGCCCTAAGTGTTACCTAAGTGTGCCCTAAGTGTTACCTAAGTGTGCCCTAAGTGTTACCTAGGTGTGCCCTAAGTGTTACCTAAGTGTGCCCTAAGTGTTACCTAAGTGTGCGCTAAGTGTTACCTAAGTGTTACCTAAGTGTGCCCTAAGTGTTACCTAAGTGTGCCCTAAGTGTTACTTAAGTGTGGCCTAAGTGTTACCTAAGTGTGCCCTAAGTGTTACCCAAGTGTGCCCTAAGTGTAACCTAAGTGTGCCCCAAGTGTTACCTAAGTGTGCCCCAAGTGTTACCTAAGTGTGCCCTAAGTGTTAACTAAGTGTTACCTAAGTGTGCCCTAAGTGTTACCTAAGTGTGCCCTAAGTGTTACCTAAGTGTTACCTAAGTGTTACCTAAGTGTTACCTAAGTGTGCCCTAAGTGTTACCCAAGTGTTACCTAAGTGTTACCTAAGTGTTACCTAAGTGTTACCTAAGTATTACCTAAGTGTTACCTAAGTGTGCCCTAAGTGTTACCTAAGTGTGCCCTAACTGTTACCTAAGTGTGCCCTAACTGTTACCTAAGTGTGCCCTAAGTGTTACCTAAGTGTGCCCTAAGTGTTACCTAAGTGTTACCTAAGTGTTAACTAAGTGTTACTTAAGTGTTACCCAAGTGTGCCCTAAGTGTTACCTAAGTGTGCCCTAAGTGTTACCTAAGTGTGCCCTAAGTGTTACCTAAGTGTTACCTAAGTGTTACCTAAGTGTTACCCAAGTGTTACCTAAGTGTGCCCTAAGTGTTACCTAAGTGTGCCCTAAGTGTGCCCTAAGTGTTACCTAAGTGTACCCTTAGTGTTACCCAAGTGTTACCTAAGTGTTACCTAAGTGTTACCTAAGTGTGCCCTAAGTGTTACCTAAGTGTGCCCTAAGTGTTACCTAAGTGTGCCCTAAGTGTTACCCAAGTGTGTCCTAAGTGTTACCTAAGTGTGCCCTAAGTGTTACCTAAGTGTGCCCTAATTGTTACCTAAGTGTGCCCTAAGTGTTACCTAAGTGTGCCCTAAGTGTTACCTAAGTGTGCTCTAAGTGTTACCTAAGTGTGCCCTAAGTGTTACCTAAGTGTGCCCTAAGTGTTACCTAAGTGTACCCTAAGTGTTACCTAAGTGTGGCCTAAGTGTTACCTAAGTGTGCCCCAAGTGTTACCTAAGTGTGCCCTAAGTGTTAACTAAGTGTTACCTGAGTGTGCCCTAAGTGTTACCTAAGTGTACCCTAAGTGTTACCTAAGAGTTACCTAAGTGTTACATAAGTGTTACCTAAGTGTGCCCCAAGTGTTACCTAAGTGTTACCTAAGTGTGCCCTAAGTGTTACCTAAGTGTGCCCTAAGTGTTACCTAAGTGTGCCCTAAATGTTACCCAAGTGTTACCTAAGTGTGCCCTAAGTGTTACCTAAGTGTGCCCTAAGTGTTACCTAAGTGTGTCCTAACTGTTACCTAAGTGTGCCCTAACTGTTACCTAAGTGTGCCCTAAGTGTTACCTAAGTGTGCCCTAAGTGTTACCTAAGTGTGCCCTAAGTGTTACCTAGGTGTGCCCTAAGTGTTACCTAAGTGTGCCCTAAGTGTTACCTAAGTGTGCCCTAAGTGTTACCTAAGTGTGCCCTAAGTGTTACCTAAGTGTGCCCTAAGTGTTACCTAAGTGTGCTTTAAGTGTTACCTAAGTGTGCCCTAAGTGTTACCTAAGTGTGCCCTAAGTGTTACCTAAGTGTACCCTAAGTGTTACCCAAGTGTGGCCTAAGTGTTACCTAAGTGTGCCCCAAGTGTTACCTAAGTGTGCCCTAAGTGTTAACTAAGTGTTACCTAAGTGTGCCCTAAGTGTTACCTAAGTGTACCATAAGTGTTACCTAAGTGTTACCTAAGTGTTACCTAAGTGTTACCTAAGAGTTACCTAAGTGTTACATATGTGTTACCTAAGTGTGCCCTAAGTGTTACCTAAGTGTGCGCTAAGTGTTACCTAAGTGTTACCTAAGTGTGCCCTAAGTGTTACCTAAGTGTGCCCTAAGTGTTACCTAAGTGTGCCCTAAGTGTTACCTAAGTGTGCCCTAAGTGTTACCCAAGTGTGCCCTAAGTGTTACCTAAGTGTGCCCCAAGTGTTACCTAAGTGTGCCCCAAGTGTTACCTAAGTGTGCCCTAAGTGTTAACTAAGTGTTACCTAAGTGTGCCCTAAGTGTTACCTAAGTGTGCCCTAAGTGTTACCTAAGTGTTACCTAAGTGTTACCTAAGTGTTACCTAAGTGTTACCTAAGTGTTACCTAAGTGTGCCCTAAGTGTTACCCAAGTGTTACCTAAGTGTTACCTAAGTGTTACCTAAGTGTTACCTAAGTGTTACCTAAGTGTTACCTAAGTGTGCCCTAAGTGTTACCTAAGTGTGCCCTAACTGTTACCTAAGTGTGCCCTAACTGTTACCTAAGTGTGCCCTAAGTGTTACCTAAGTGTGCCCTAAGTGTTACCTAAGTGTACCCTTAGTGTTACCTAAGTGTTACCTAAGTGTTAACTAAGTGTTACTTAAGTGTTACCCAAGTGTGCCCTAAGTGTTACCTAAGTGTGCCCTAAGTGTTACCTAAGTGTGCCCTAAGTGTTACCTAAGTGTACCCTAAGTGTTACCTAAGTGTTACCTAAGTGTTACCCAAGTGTTACCTAAGTGTGCCCTAAGTGTTACCTAAGTGTGCCCTAAGTGTGCCCTAAGTGTTACCTAAGTGTACCCTTAGTGTTACCCAAGTGTTACCTAAGTGTTACCTAAGTGTTACCTAAGTGTGCCCTAAGTGTTACCTAAGTGTGCCCTAAGTGTTACCCAAGTGTGCCCTAAGTGTTACCCAAGTGTGCCCTAAGTGTTACCTAAGTGTGCCCTAAGTGTGCCCTAAGTGTTACCTAAGTGTACCATAAGTGTTACCTAAGTGTTACCTAAGTGTTACCTAAGTGTTACCTAAGTGTTACCTAAGAGTTACCTAAGTGTTACATAAGTGTTACCTAAGTGTGCCCTAAGTGTTACCTAAGTGTGCCCTAAGTGTTACCTAAGTGTGCCCTAAGTGTTACCTAAGTGTGCCCTAAGTGTTACCTAAGTGTGCCCTAAGTGTTACCTAAGTGTGCTTTAAGTGTTACCTAAGTGTGCCCTAAGTGTTACCTAAGTGTGCCCTAAGTGTTACCTAAGTGTACCCTAAGTGTTACCCAAGTGTGGCCTAAGTGTTACCTAAGTGTGCCCCAAGTGTTACCTAAGTGTGCCCTAAGTGTTAACTAAGTGTTACCTAAGTGTGCCCTAAGTGTTACCTAAGTGTACCATAAGTGTTACCTAAGTGTTACCTAAGTGTTACCTAAGTGTTACCTAAGAGTTACCTAAGTGTTACATATGTGTTACCTAAGTGTGCCCTAAGTGTTACCTAAGTGTGCGCTAAGTGTTACCTAAGTGTTACCTAAGTGTGCCCTAAGTGTTACCTAAGTGTGCCCTAAGTGTTACCTAAGTGTGCCCTAAGTGTTACCTAAGTGTGCCCTAAGTGTTACCCAAGTGTGCCCTAAGTGTTACCTAAGTGTGCCCCAAGTGTTACCTAAGTGTGCCCCAAGTGTTACCTAAGTGTGCCCTAAGTGTTAACTAAGTGTTACCTAAGTGTGCCCTAAGTGTTACCTAAGTGTGCCCTAAGTGTTACCTAAGTGTTACCTAAGTGTTACCTAAGTGTTACCTAAGTGTTACCTAAGTGTTACCTAAGTGTGCCCTAAGTGTTACCCAAGTGTTACCTAAGTGTTACCTAAGTGTTACCTAAGTGTTACCTAAGTATTACCTAAGTGTTACCTAAGTGTGCCCTAAGTGTTACCTAAGTGTGCCCTAACTGTTACCTAAGTGTGCCCTAACTGTTACCTAAGTGTGCCCTAAGTGTTACCTAAGTGTGCCCTAAGTGTTACCTAAGTGTACCCTTAGTGTTACCTAAGTGTTACCTAAGTGTTAACTAAGTGTTACTTAAGTGTTACCCAAGTGTGCCCTAAGTGTTACCTAAGTGTGCCCTAAGTGTTACCTAAGTGTGCCCTAAGTGTTACCTAAGTGTACCCTAAGTGTTACCTAAGTGTTACCTAAGTGTTACCCAAGTGTTACCTAAGTGTGCCCTAAGTGTTACCTAAGTGTGCCCTAAGTGTGCCCTAAGTGTTACCTAAGTGTACCCTTAGTGTTACCCAAGTGTTACCTAAGTGTTACCTAAGTGTTACCTAAGTGTGCCCTAAGTGTTACCTAAGTGTGCCCTAAGTGTTACCCAAGTGTGCCCTAAGTGTTACCCAAGTGTGCCCTAAGTGTTACCTAAGTGTGCCCTAAGTGTGCCCTAAGTGTTACCTAAGTGTACCATAAGTGTTACCTAAGTGTTACCTAAGTGTTACCTAAGTGTTACCTAAGTGTTACCTAAGAGTTACCTAAGTGTTACATAAGTGTTACCTAAGTGTGCCCTAAGTGTTACCTAAGTGTGCCCTAAGTGTTACCTAAGTGTGCCCTAAGTGTTACCTAAGTGTGCCCTAAGTGTTACCTAAGTGTGCCCTAAGTGTGCCCTAAGTGTTACCTAAGTGTACCATAAGTGTTACCCAAGTGTTACCTAAGTGTGCCCTAAGTGTTACCTAAGTGTGCCCTAAGTGTGCCCTAAGTGTTACCTAAGTGTTACCTAAGTGTTACCCAAGTGTTACCTAAGTGTGCCCTAAGTGTTACCTAAGTGTGCCCTAAGTGTGCCCTAAGTGTTACCTAAGTGTACCCTTAGTGTTACCCAAGTGTTAACTAAGTGTTACCTAAGTGTGCCCAAAGTGTTACCTAAGTGTGCCCTAAGTGTTACCTAAGTGTGCCCTAAGTGTTACCCAAGTGTGCCCTAAGTGTTACCTAAGTGTGCCCTAAGTGTTACCTAAGTGTGCCCTAAGTGTTACCTAAATGTGCCCTAATTGTTACCTAAGTGTGCCCTAAGTGTTACCTAAGTGTGCCCTAAGTGTTACCTAAGTGTGCCCTAAGTGTTACCTAAGTGTGCTCTAAGTGTTACCTAAGTGTGCCCTATGTGTTACCTAAGTGTGCCCTAAGTGTTACCTAAGTGTACCCTAAGTGTTACCTAAGTGTGGCCTAAGTGTTACCTAAGTGTGCCCCAAGTGTTACCTAAGTGTGCCCTAAGTGTTAACTAAGTGTTACCTGAGTGTGCCCTAAGTGTTACCTAAGTGTACCCTAAGTGTTACCTAAGAGTTACCTAAGTGTTACATAAGTGTTACCTAAGTGTGCCCTAAGTGTTACCTAAGTGTTACCTAAGTGTGCCCTAAGTGTTACCTAAGTGTGCCCTAAGTGTTACCTAAGTGTGCCCTAAATGTTACCCAAGTGTTACCTAAGTGTGCCCTAAGTGTTACCTAAGTGTGCCCTAAGTGTTACCTAAGTGTGTCCTAACTGTTACCTAAGTGTGCCCTAACTGTTACCTAAGTGTGCCCTAAGTGTTACCTAAGTGTGCCCTAAGTGTTACCTAAGTGTGCCCTAAGTGTTACCTAAGTGTGCCCTAAGTGTTACCTAGGTGTGCCCTAAGTGTTACCTAAGTGTGCCCTAAGTGTTACCTAAGTGTGCCCTAAGTGTTACCTAAGTGTGCCCTAAGTGTTACCTAAGTGTGCCCTAAGTGTTACCTAAGTGTGCTTTAAGTGTTACCTAAGTGTGCCCTAAGTGTTACCTAAGTGTGCCCTAAGTGTTACCTAAGTGTACCCTAAGTGTTACCCAAGTGTGGCCTAAGTGTTACCTAAGTGTGCCCCAAGTGTTACCTAAGTGTGCCCCAAGTGTTAACTAAGTGTTACCTAAGTGTGCCCTAAGTGTTACCTAAGTGTACCATAAGTGTTACCTAAGTGTTACCTAAGTGTTACCTAAGTGTTACCTAAGAGTTACCTAAGTGTTACATATGTGTTACCTAAGTGTGCCCTAAGTGTTACCTAAGTGTGCGCTAAGTGTTACCTAAGTGTTACCTAAGTGTGCCCTAAGTGTTACCTAAGTGTGCCCTAAGTGTTACCTAAGTGTGCCCTAAGTGTTACCTAAGTGTGCCCTAAGTGTTACCCAAGTGTGCCCTAAGTGTTACCTAAGTGTGCCCCAAGTGTTACCTAAGTGTGCCCCAAGTGTTACCTAAGTGTGCCCTAAGTGTTAACTAAGTGTTACCTAAGTGTGCCCTAAGTGTTACCTAAGTGTGCCCTAAGTGTTACCTAAGTGTTACCTAAGTGTTACCTAAGTGTTACCTAAGTGTGCCCTAAGTGTTACCCAAGTGTTACCTAAGTGTTACCTAAGTGTTACCTAAGTGTTACCTAAGTATTACCTAAGTGTTACCTAAGTGTGCCCTAAGTGTTACCTAAGTGTGCCCTAACTGTTACCTAAGTGTGCCCTAACTGTTACCTAAGTGTGCCCTAAGTGTTACCTAAGTGTGCCCTAAGTGTTACCTAAGTGTACCCTTAGTGTTACCTAAGTGTTACCTAAGTGTTAACTAAGTGTTACTTAAGTGTTACCCAAGTGTGCCCTAAGTGTTACCTAAGTGTGCCCTAAGTGTTACCTAAGTGTGCCCTAAGTGTTACCTAAGTGTACCCTAAGTGTTACCTAAGTGTTACCTAAGTGTTACCCAAGTGTTACCTAAGTGTGCCCTAAGTGTTACCTAAGTGTGCCCTAAGTGTGCCCTAAGTGTTACCTAAGTGTACCCTTAGTGTTACCCAAGTGTTACCTAAGTGTTACCTAAGTGTTACCTAAGTGTGCCCTAAGTGTTACCTAAGTGTGCCCTAAGTGTTACCTAAGTGTGCCCTAAGTGTTACCCAAGTGTGCCCTAAGTGTTACCCAAGTGTGCCCTAAGTGTTACCTAAGTGTGCCCCAAGTGTTACCTAAGTGTGCCCTAAGTGTTAACTAAGTGTTACCTAAGTGTGCCCTAAGTGTTACCTAAGTGTACCATAAGTGTTACCTAAGTGTTACCTAAGTGTTACCTAAGTGTTACCTAAGAGTTACCTAAGTGTTACATATGTGTTACCTAAGTGTGCCCTAAGTGTTACCTAAGTGTGCGCTAAGTGTTACCTAAGTGTTACCTAAGTGTGCCCTAAGTGTTACCTAAGTGTGCCCTAAGTGTTACCTAAGTGTGCCCTAAGTGTTACCTAAGTGTGCCCTAAGTGTTACCCAAGTGTGCCCTAAGTGTTACCTAAGTGTGCCCCAAGTGTTACCTAAGTGTGCCCCAAGTGTTACCTAAGTGTGCCCTAAGTGTTAACTAAGTGTTACCTAAGTGTGCCCTAAGTGTTACCTAAGTGTGCCCTAAGTGTTACCTAAGTGTTACCTAAGTGTTACCTAAGTGTTACCTAAGTGTGCCCTAAGTGTTACCTAAGTGTACCATAAGTGTTACCTAAGTGTTACCTAAGTGTTACCTAAGTGTTACCTAAGAGTTACCTAAGTGTTACATATGTGTTACCTAAGTGTGCCCTAAGTGTTACCTAAGTGTGCGCTAAGTGTTACCTAAGTGTTACCTAAGTGTTACCTAAGTATTACCTAAGTGTTACCTAAGTGTGCCCTAAGTGTTACCTAAGTGTGCCCTAACTGTTACCTAAGTGTGCCCTAACTGTTACCTAAGTGTGCCCTAAGTGTTACCTAAGTGTGCCCTAAGTGTTACCTAAGTGTACCCTTAGTGTTACCTAAGTGTTACCTAAGTGTTAACTAAGTGTTACTTAAGTGTTACCCAAGTGTGCCCTAAGTGTTACCTAAGTGTGCCCTATGTGTTACCTAAGTGTGCCCTAAGTGTTACCTAAGTGTACCCTAAGTGTTACCTAAGTGTTACCTAAGTGTTACCCAAGTGTTACCTAAGTGTGCCCTAAGTGTTACCTAAGTGTGCCCTAAGTGTGCCCTAAGTGTTACCTAAGTGTACCCTTAGTGTTACCCAAGTGTTACCTAAGTGTTACCTAAGTGTTACCTAAGTGTGCCCTAAGTGTTACCTAAGTGTGCCCTAAGTGTTACCTAAGTGTGCCCTAAGTGTTACCCAAGTGTGCCCTAAGTGTTACCCAAGTGTGCCCTAAGTGTTACCTAAGTGTGCCCTAAGTGTGCCCTAAGTGTTACCTAAGTGTACCATAAGTGTTACCTAAGTGTTACCTAAGTGTTACCTAAGTGTTACCTAAGTGTTACCTAAGAGTTACCTAAGTGTTACATAAGTGTTACCTAAGTGTGCCCTAAGTGTTACCTAAGTGTGCCCTAAGTGTTACCTAAGTGTGCCCTAAGTGTTACCTAAGTGTGCCCTAAGTGTTACCTAAGTGTGCCCTAAGTGTGCCCTAAGTGTTACCTAAGTGTACCATAAGTGTTACCTAAGTGTTACCTAAGTGTTACCTAAGTGTTACCTAAGTGTTACCTAAGTGTTACCCAAGTGTTACCTAAGTGTGCCCTAAGTGTTAGCTAAGTGTGCCCTAAGTGTGCCCTAAGTGTTACCTAAGTGTACCCTTAGTGTTACCCAAGTGTTACCTAAGTGTTAACTAAGTGTTACCTAAGTGTGCCCAAAGTGTTACCTAAGTGTGCCCTAAGTGTTACCCAAGTGTGCCCTAAGTGTTACCTAAGTGTGCCCTAAGTGTTACCTAAGTGTGCCCTAAGTGTTACCTAAGTGTGCCCTAATTGTTACCTAAGTGTGCCCTAAGTGTTACCTAAGTGTGCCCTAAGTGTTACCTAAGTGCGCCCTAAGTGTTACCTAAGTGTGCTCTAAGTGTTACCTAAGTGTGCCCTAAGTGTTACCTAAGTGTGCCCTAAGTGTTACCTAAGTGTACCCTAAGTGTTACCTAAGTGTGGCCTAAGTGTTACCTAAGTGTGCCCCAAGTGTTACCTAAGTGTGCCCTAAGTGTTAACTAAGTGTTACCTGAGTGTGCCCTAAGTGTTACCTAAGTGTACCCTAAGTGTTACCTAAGAGTTACCTAAGTGTTACATAAGTGTTACCTAAGTGTGCCCTAAGTGTTACCTAAGTGTTACCTAAGTGTACCATAAGTGTTACCTAAGTGTTACCTAAGTGTTACCTAAGTGTTACCTAAGAGTTACCTAAGTGTACCATAAGTGTTACCTAAGTGTTACCTAAGTGTTACCTAAGTGTTACCTAAGAGTTACCTAAGTGTTACATATGTGTTACCTAAGTGTGCCCTAAGTGTTACCTAAGTGTGCGCTAAGTGTTACCTAAGTGTTACCTAAGTGTGCCCTAAGTGTTACCTAAGTGTGCCCTAAGTGTTACCTAAGTGTACCATAAGTGTTACCTAAGTGTTACCTAAGTGTTACCTAAGTGTTACCTAAGAGTTACCTAAGTGTTACATATGTGTTACCTAAGTGTGCCCTAAGTGTTACCTAAGTGTGCGCTAAGTGTTACCTAAGTGTTACCTAAGTGTGCCCTAAGTGTTACCTAAGTGTGCCCTAAGTGTTACCTAAGTGTGCCCTAAGTGTTACCCAAGTGTGCCCTAAGTGTTACCCAAGTGTGCCCTAAGTGTTACCTAAGTGTGCCCCAAGTGTTACCTAAGTGTGCCCTAAGTGTTAACTAAGTGTTACCTAAGTGTGCCCTAAGTGTTACCTAAGTGTACCATAAGTGTTACCTAAGTGTTACCTAAGTGTTACCTAAGTGTTACCTAAGAGTTACCTAAGTGTTACATATGTGTTACCTAAGTGTGCCCTAAGTGTTACCTAAGTGTGCGCTAAGTGTTACCTAAGTGTTACCTAAGTGTGCCCTAAGTGTTACCTAAGTGTGCCCTAAGTGTTACCTAAGTGTGCCCTAAGTGTTACCTAAGTGTGCCCTAAGTGTTACCCAAGTGTGCCCTAAGTGTTACCTAAGTGTGCCCCAAGTGTTACCTAAGTGTGCCCCAAGTGTTACCTAAGTGTGCCCTAAGTGTTAACTAAGTGTTACCTAAGTGTGCCCTAAGTGTTACCTAAGTGTGCCCTAAGTGTTACCTAAGTGTTACCTAAGTGTTACCTAAGTGTTACCTAAGTGTGCCCTAAGTGTTACCCAAGTGTTACCTAAGTGTTACCTAAGTGTTACCTAAGTGTTACCTAAGTATTACCTAAGTGTTACCTAAGTGTGCCCTAAGTGTTACCTAAGTGTGCCCTAACTGTTACCTAAGTGTGCCCTAACTGTTACCTAAGTGTGCCCTAAGTGTTACCTAAGTGTGCCCTAAGTGTTACCTAAGTGTACCCTTAGTGTTACCTAAGTGTTACCTAAGTGTTAACTAAGTGTTACTTAAGTGTTACCCAAGTGTGCCCTAAGTGTTACCTAAGTGTGCCCTATGTGTTACCTAAGTGTGCCCTAAGTGTTACCTAAGTGTACCCTAAGTGTTACCTAAGTGTTACCTAAGTGTTACCCAAGTGTTACCTAAGTGTGCCCTAAGTGTTACCTAAGTGTGCCCTAAGTGTGCCCTAAGTGTTACCTAAGTGTACCCTTAGTGTTACCCAAGTGTTACCTAAGTGTTACCTAAGTGTTACCTAAGTGTGCCCTAAGTGTTACCTAAGTGTGCCCTAAGTGTTACCTAAGTGTGCCCTAAGTGTTACCCAAGTGTGCCCTAAGTGTTACCCAAGTGTGCCCTAAGTGTTACCTAAGTGTGCCCTAAGTGTTCCCTAAGTGTTACCTAAGTGTACCATAAGTGTTACCTAAGTGTTACCTAAGTGTTACCTAAGTGTTACCTAAGTGTTACCTAAGAGTTACCTAAGTGTTACATAAGTGTTACCTAAGTGTGCCCTAAGTGTTACCTAAGTGTGCCCTAAGTGTTACCTAAGTGTGCCCTAAGTGTTACCTAAGTGTGCCCTAAGTGTTACCTAAGTGTGCCCTAAGTGTGCCCTAAGTGTTACCTAAGTGTACCATAAGTGTTACCTAAGTGTTACCTAAGTGTTACCTAAGTGTTACCTAAGTGTTACCTAAGTGTTACCCAAGTGTTACCTAAGTGTGCCCTAAGTGTTAGCTAAGTGTGCCCTAAGTGTGCCCTAAGTGTTACCTAAGTGTACCCTTAGTGTTACCCAAGTGTTACCTAAGTGTTAACTAAGTGTTACCTAAGTGTGCCCAAAGTGTTACCTAAGTGTGCCCTAAGTGTTACCCAAGTGTGCCCTAAGTGTTACCTAAGTGTGCCCTAAGTGTTACCTAAGTGTGCCCTAAGTGTTACCTAAGTGTGCCCTAATTGTTACCTAAGTGTGCCCTAAGTGTTACCTAAGTGTGCCCTAAGTGTTACCTAAGTGCGCCCTAAGTGTTACCTAAGTGTGCTCTAAGTGTTACCTAAGTGTGCCCTAAGTGTTACCTAAGTGTGCCCTAAGTGTTACCTAAGTGTACCCTAAGTGTTACCTAAGTGTGGCCTAAGTGTTACCTAAGTGTGCCCCAAGTGTTACCTAAGTGTGCCCTAAGTGTTAACTAAGTGTTACCTGAGTGTGCCCTAAGTGTTACCTAAGTGTACCCTAAGTGTTACCTAAGAGTTACCTAAGTGTTACATAAGTGTTACCTAAGTGTGCCCTAAGTGTTACCTAAGTGTTACCTAAGTGTACCATAAGTGTTACCTAAGTGTTACCTAAGTGTTACCTAAGTGTTACCTAAGAGTTACCTAAGTGTACCATAAGTGTTACCTAAGTGTTACCTAAGTGTTACCTAAGTGTTACCTAAGAGTTACCTAAGTGTTACATATGTGTTACATATGTGTTACCTAAGTGTGCCCTAAGTGTTACCTAAGTGTGCGCTAAGTGTTACCTAAGTGTTACCTAAGTGTGCCCTAAGTGTTACCTAAGTGTGCCCTAAGTGTTACCTAAGTGTACCATAAGTGTTACCTAAGTGTTACCTAAGTGTTACCTAAGTGTTACCTAAGAGTTACCTAAGTGTTACATATGTGTTACCTAAGTGTGCCCTAAGTGTTACCTAAGTGTGCGCTAAGTGTTACCTAAGTGTTACCTAAGTGTGCCCTAAGTGTTACCTAAGTGTGCCCTAAGTGTTACCTAAGTGTGCCCTAAGTGTTACCTAAGTGTGCCCTAAGTGTTACCCAAGTGTGCCCTAAGTGTTACCTAAGTGTGCCCCAAGTGTTACCTAAGTGTGCCCCAAGTGTTACCTAAGTGTGCCCTAAGTGTTAACTAAGTGTTACCTAAGTGTGCCCTAAGTGTTACCTAAGTGTGCCCTAAGTGTTACCTAAGTGTTACCTAAGTGTGCCCTAAGTGTTACCCAAGTGTTACCTAAGTGTTACCTAAGTGTTACCTAAGTGTTACCTAAGTATTACCTAAGTGTTACCTAAGTGTGCCCTAAGTGTTACCTAAGTGTGCCCTAACTGTTACCTAAGTGTGCCCTAACTGTTACCTAAGTGTGCCCTAAGTGTTACCTAAGTGTGCCCTAAGTGTTACCTAAGTGTACCCTTAGTGTTACCTAAGTGTTACCTAAGTGTTAACTAAGTGTTACTTAAGTGTTACCCAAGTGTGCCCTAAGTGTTACCTAAGTGTGCCCTATGTGTTACCTAAGTGTGCCCTAAGTGTTACCTAAGTGTACCCTAAGTGTTACCTAAGTGTTACCTAAGTGTTACCCAAGTGTTACCTAAGTGTGCCCTAAGTGTTACCTAAGTGTGCCCTAAGTGTGCCCTAAGTGTTACCTAAGTGTACCCTTAGTGTTACCCAAGTGTTACCTAAGTGTTACCTAAGTGTTACCTAAGTGTGCCCTAAGTGTTACCTAAGTGTGCCCTAAGTGTTACCTAAGTGTGCCCTAAGTGTTACCCAAGTGTGCCCTAAGTGTTACCCAAGTGTGCCCTAAGTGTTACCTAAGTGTGCCCTAAGTGTGCCCTAAGTGTTACCTAAGTGTACCATAAGTGTTACCTAAGTGTTACCTAAGTGTTACCTAAGTGTTACCTAAGTGTTACCTAAGAGTTACCTAAGTGTTACATAAGTGTTACCTAAGTGTGCCCTAAGTGTTACCTAAGTGTGCCCTAAGTGTTACCTAAGTGTGCCCTAAGTGTTACCTAAGTGTGCCCTAAGTGTTACCTAAGTGTGCCCTAAGTGTGCCCTAAGTGTTACCTAAGTGTACCATAAGTGTTACCTAAGTGTTACCTAAGTGTTACCTAAGTGTTACCTAAGTGTTACCTAAGTGTTACCCAAGTGTTACCTAAGTGTGCCCTAAGTGTTAGCTAAGTGTGCCCTAAGTGTGCCCTAAGTGTTACCTAAGTGTACCCTTAGTGTTACCCAAGTGTTACCTAAGTGTTAACTAAGTGTTACCTAAGTGTGCCCAAAGTGTTACCTAAGTGTGCCCTAAGTGTTACCCAAGTGTGCCCTAAGTGTTACCTAAGTGTGCCCTAAGTGTTACCTAAGTGTGCCCTAAGTGTTACCTAAGTGTGCCCTAATTGTTACCTAAGTGTGCCCTAAGTGTTACCTAAGTGTGCCCTAAGTGTTACCTAAGTGCGCCCTAAGTGTTACCTAAGTGTGCTCTAAGTGTTACCTAAGTGTGCCCTAAGTGTTACCTAAGTGTGCCCTAAGTGTTACCTAAGTGTACCCTAAGTGTTACCTAAGTGTGGCCTAAGTGTTACCTAAGTGTACCCTAAGTGTTACCTAAGTGTGCCCTAAGTGTTACATAAGTGTTACCTGAGTGTGCCCTAAGTGTTACCTAAGTGTTACCTAAGTGTGCCCTAAGTGTTACCTAAGTGTGCCCTAAGTGTTACCTAAGTGTGCCCTAAATGTTACCCAAGTGTTACCTAAGTGTGCCCTAAGTGTTACCTAAGTGTGCCCTAAGTGTTACCTAAGTGTGTCCTAACTGTTACCTAAGTGTGCCCTAACTGTTACCTAAGTGTGCCCTAAGTGTTACCTAAGTGTGCCCTAAGTGTTACCTAAGTGTGCCCTAAGTGTGCCCTAAGTGTTACCTAAGTGTACCATAAGTGTTACCTAAGTGTTACCTAAGTGTTACCTAAGTGTTACCTAAGTGTTACCTAAGAGTTACCTAAGTGTTACATAAGTGTTACCTAAGTGTGCCCTAAGTGTTACCTAAGTGTGCCCTAAGTGTTACCTAAGTGTGCCCTAAGTGTTACCTAAGTGTGCCCTAAGTGTTACCTAAGTGTGCCCTAAGTGTGCCCTAAGTGTTACCTAAGTGTACCATAAGTGTTACCTAAGTGTTACCTAAGTGTTACCTAAGTGTTACCTAAGTGTTACCTAAGTGTTACCCAAGTGTTACCTAAGTGTGCCCTAAGTGTTAGCTAAGTGTGCCCTAAGTGTGCCCTAAGTGTTACCTAAGTGTACCCTTAGTGTTACCCAAGTGTTACCTAAGTGTTAACTAAGTGTTACCTAAGTGTGCCCAAAGTGTTACCTAAGTGTGCCCTAAGTGTTACCCAAGTGTGCCCTAAGTGTTACCTAAGTGTGCCCTAAGTGTTACCTAAGTGTGCCCTAAGTGTTACCTAAGTGTGCCCTAATTGTTACCTAAGTGTGCCCTAAGTGTTACCTAAGTGTGCCCTAAGTGTTACCTAAGTGCGCCCTAAGTGTTACCTAAGTGTGCTCTAAGTGTTACCTAAGTGTGCCCTAAGTGTTACCTAAGTGTGCCCTAAGTGTTACCTAAGTGTACCCTAAGTGTTACCTAAGTGTGGCCTAAGTGTTACCTAAGTGTACCCTAAGTGTTACCTAAGTGTGCCCTAAGTGTTACATAAGTGTTACCTGAGTGTGCCCTAAGTGTTACCTAAGTGTTACCTAAGTGTGCCCTAAGTGTTACCTAAGTGTGCCCTAAGTGTTACCTAAGTGTGCCCTAAATGTTACCCAAGTGTTACCTAAGTGTGCCCTAAGTGTTACCTAAGTGTGCCCTAAGTGTTACCTAAGTGTGTCCTAACTGTTACCTAAGTGTGCCCTAACTGTTACCTAAGTGTGCCCTAAGTGTTACCTAAGTGTGCCCTAAGTGTTACCTAAGTGTGCCCTAAGTGTGCCCTAAGTGTTACCTAAGTGTACCATAAGTGTTACCTAAGTGTTACCTAAGTGTTACCTAAGTGTTACCTAAGTGTTACCTAAGAGTTACCTAAGTGTTACATAAGTGTTACCTAAGTGTGCCCTAAGTGTTACCTAAGTGTGCCCTAAGTGTTACCTAAGTGTGCCCTAAGTGTTACCTAAGTGTGCCCTAAGTGTTACCTAAGTGTGCCCTAAGTGTGCCCTAAGTGTTACCTAAGTGTACCATAAGTGTTACCTAAGTGTTACCTAAGTGTTACCTAAGTGTTACCTAAGTGTTACCTAAGTGTTACCCAAGTGTTACCTAAGTGTGCCCTAAGTGTTAGCTAAGTGTGCCCTAAGTGTGCCCTAAGTGTTACCTAAGTGTACCCTTAGTGTTACCCAAGTGTTACCTAAGTGTTAACTAAGTGTTACCTAAGTGTGCCCAAAGTGTTACCTAAGTGTGCCCTAAGTGTTACCCAAGTGTGCCCTAAGTGTTACCTAAGTGTGCCCTAAGTGTTACCTAAGTGTGCCCTAAGTGTTACCTAAGTGTGCCCTAATTGTTACCTAAGTGTGCCCTAAGTGTTACCTAAGTGTGCCCTAAGTGTTACCTAAGTGCGCCCTAAGTGTTACCTAAGTGTGCTCTAAGTGTTACCTAAGTGTGCCCTAAGTGTTACCTAAGTGTGCCCTAAGTGTTACCTAAGTGTACCCTAAGTGTTACCTAAGTGTGGCCTAAGTGTTACCTAAGTGTGCCCCAAGTGTTACCTAAGTGTGCCCTAAGTGTTAACTAAGTGTTACCTGAGTGTGCCCTAAGTGTTACCTAAGTGTACCCTAAGTGTTACCTAAGAGTTACCTAAGTGTTACATAAGTGTTACCTAAGTGTGCCCTAAGTGTTACCTAAGTGTTACCTAAGTGTGCCCTAAGTGTTACCTAAGTGTGCCCTAAGTGTTACCTAAGTGTGCCCTAAATGTTACCCAAGTGTTACCTAAGTGTGCCCTAAGTGTTACCTAAGTGTGCCCTAAGTGTTACCTAAGTGTGTCCTAACTGTTACCTAAGTGTGCCCTAACTGTTACCTAAGTGTGCCCTAAGTGTTACCTAAGTGTGCCCTAAGTGTTACCTAAGTGTGCCCTAAGTGTTACCTAAGTGTGCCCTAAGTGTTACCTAGGTGTGCCCTAAGTGTTACCGAAGTGTGCCCTAAGTGTTACCTAAGTGTGCCCTAAGTGTTACCTAAGTGTGCCCTAAGTGTTACCTAAGTGTGCCCTAAGTGTTACCTAAGTGTGCTTTAAGTGTTACCTAAGTGTGCCCTAAGTGTTACCTAAGTGTGCCCTAAGTGTTACCTAAGTGTACCCTAAGTGTTACCCAAGTGTGCCCTAAGTGTTACCTAAGTGTGACCCAAGTGTTACCTAAGTGTGCCCTAAGTGTTAACTAAGTGTTACCTAAGTGTGCCCTAAGTGTTACCTAAGTGTACCATAAGTGTTACCTAAGTGTTACCTAAGTGTTACCTAAGTGTTACCTAAGAGTTACCTAAGTGTTACATATGTGTTACCTAAGTGTGCCCTAAGTGTTACCTAAGTGTGCGCTAAGTGTTACCTAAGTGTTACCTAAGTGTGCCCTAAGTGTTACCTAAGTGTGCCCTAAGTGTTACCTAAGTGTGCCCTAAGTGTTACCTAAGTGTGCCCTAAGTGTTACCCAAGTGTGCCCTAAGTGTTACCTAAGTGTGCCCCAAGTGTTACCTAAGTGTGCCCTAAGTGTTACCTAGGTGTGCCCTAAGTGTTACCGAAGTGTGCCCTAAGTGTTACCTAAGTGTGCCCTAAGTGTTACCTAAGTGTGCCCCAAGTGTTACCTAAGTGTGCCCTAAGTGTTAACTAAGTGTTACCTAAGTGTGCCCTAAGTGTTACCTAAGTGTGCCCTAAGTGTTACCTAAGTGTTACCTAAGTGTTACCTAAGTGTTACCTAAGTGTGCCCTAAGTGTTACCCAAGTGTTACCTAAGTGTTACCTAAGTGTTACCTAAGTGTTACCTAAGTATTACCTAAGTGTTACCTAAGTGTGCCCTAAGTGTTACCTAAGTGTGCCCTAACTGTTACCTAAGTGTGCCCTAACTGTTACCTAAGTGTGCCCTAAGTGTTACCTAAGTGTGCCCTAAGTGTTACCTAAGTGTACCCTTAGTGTTACCTAAGTGTTACCTAAGTGTTAACTAAGTGTTACTTAAGTGTTACCCAAGTGTGCCCTAAGTGTTACCTAAGTGTGCCCTAAGTGTTACCTAAGTGTGCCCTAAGTGTTACCTAAGTGTACCCTAAGTGTTACCTAAGTGTTACCTAAGTGTTACCCAAGTGTTACCTAAGTGTGCCCTAAGTGTTACCTAAGTGTGCCCTAAGTGTGCCCTAAGTGTTACCTAAGTGTACCCTTAGTGTTACCCAAGTGTTACCTAAGTGTTACCTAAGTGTTACCTAAGTGTGCCCTAAGTGTTACCTAAGTGTGCCCCAAGTGTTACCTAAGTGTGCCCTAAGTGTTACCCAAGTGTGCCCTAAGTGTTACCCAAGTGTGCCCTAAGTGTTACCTAAGTGTGCCCTAAGTGTGCCCTAAGTGTTACCTAAGTGTACCATAAGTGTTACCTAAGTGTTACCTAAGTGTTACCTAAGTGTTACCTAAGTGTTACCTAAGAGTTACCTAAGTGTTACATAAGTGTTACCTAAGTGTGCCCTAAGTGTTACCTAAGTGTGCCCTAAGTGTTACCTAAGTGTGCCCTAAGTGTTACCTAAGTGTGCCATAAGTGTTACCTAAGTGTGCCCTAAGTGTGCCCTAAGTGTTACCTAAGTGTACCATAAGTGTTACCTAAGTGTTACCTAAGTGTTACCTAAGTGTTACCTAAGTGTTACCTAAGTGTTACCTAAGTGTTACCCAAGTGTTACCTAAGTGTGCCCTAAGTGTTACCTAAGTGTGCCCTAAGTGTGCCCTAAGTGTTACCTAAGTGTACCCTTAGTGTTACCCAAGTGTTACCTAAGTGTTAACTAAGTGTTACCTAAGTGTGCCCAAAGTGTTACCTAAGTGTGCCCTAAGTGTTACCTAAGTGTGCCCTAAGTGTTACCCAAGTGTGCCCTAAGTGTTACCTAAGTGTGCCCTAAGTGTTACCTAAGTGTGCCCCAAGTGTTACCTAAGTGTGCCCTAAGTGTTACCTAAGTGTACCCTAAGTGTTACCTAAGTGTTACCTAAGTGTGCCCTAAGTGTTACCCAAGTTTTCCCTAAGTGTTACCTAAGTGTGCCCCAAGTGTTACCTAAGTGTGCCCTAAGCGTTAACTAAGTGTTACCTAAGTGTGCCCTAAGTGTTACCTAAGTGTGCCCTAAGTGTTACCTAAGTGTTACCTAAGTGTTACCTAAGTGTCACCTAAGTGTGCCCTAAGTGTTACCCAAGTGTTACCTAAGTGTTACCTAAGTGTTACCTAAGTGTTACCTAAGTATTACCTAAGTGTTACCTAAGTGTGCCCTAAGTGTTACCTAAGTGTGCCCTAACTGTTACCTAAGTGTGCCCTAACTGTTACCTAAGTGTGCCCTAAGTGTTACCTAAGTGTGCCCTAAGTGTTACCTAAGTGTACCCTTAGTGTTACCTAAGTGTTACCTAAGTGTTAACTAAGTGTTACTTAAGTGTTACCTAAGTGTTACCTAAGTGTTACCTAAGTGTGCCCTAAGTGTTACCTAAGTGTACCCTTAGTGTTACCTAAGTGTTACCTAAGTGTTAACTAAGTGTTACTTAAGTGTTACCTAAGTGTTACCTAAGTGTTACCTAAGTGTGCCCTAAGTGTTACCTAAGTGTTACCTAAGTGTTACCTAAGTGTTAACTAAGTGTTACTTAAGTGTTACCTAAGTGTGCCCTAAGTGTTAACTAAGTGTGCCCTAAATGTTACCCAAGTGTTACCTAAGTGTGCCCTAAGTGTTACCTAAGTGTGCCCCAAGTGTTACCTAAGTGTGCCCTAAGTGTTAACTAAGTGTTACCTAAGTGTGCCCCAAGTGTTACCTAAGTGTGCCCTAAGTGTTAACTAAGTGTTACCTAAGTGTGCCCTAAGTGTTACCTAAGTGTGCCCTAAGTGTTACCTAAGTGTTACCTAAGTGTTACCTAAGTGTTACCTAAGTGTGCCCTAAGTGTTACCCAAGTGTTACCTAAGTGTTACCTAAGTGTTAACTAAGTGTTACTTAAGTGTTACCTAAGTGTTACCTAAGTGTTACCTAAGTGTGCCCTAAGTGTTACCTAAGTGTTACCTAAGTGTTACCTAAGTGTTAACTAAGTGTTACTTAAGTGTTACCTAAGTGTGCCCTAAGTGTTAACTAAGTGTGCCCTAAATGTTACCCAAGTGTTACCTAAGTGTGCCCTAAGTGTTACCTAAGTGTGCCCCAAGTGTTACCTAAGTGTGCCCTAAGTGTTAACTAAGTGTTACCTAAGTGTGCCCTAAGTGTTACCTAAGTGTGCCCTAAGTGTTACCTAAGTGTTACCTAAGTGTTACCTAAGTGTTACCTAAGTGTTCCCTAAGTGTTACCTAAGTGTACCCTAAGTGTTACCTAAGTGTTACCTAAGTGTTAACTAAGTGTTAACTAAGTGTTACTTAAGTGTTACCTAAGTGTTACCTAAGTGTTACCTAAGTGTGCCCTAAGTGTTACCTAAGTGTGCCCTAAGTGTTACCTAAGTGTGCCCTAAGTGTTACCTAAGTGTTACCTAAGTGTTACCTAAGTGTTACCTAAGAGTTACCTAAGTGTTACATAAGTGTTACCTAAGTGTGCCCTAAGTGTTACCTAAGTGTTACCTAAGTGTGCCCTAAGTGTTACCTAAGTGTGCCCTAAGTGTTACCTAAGTGTGCCCTAAATGTTACCCAAGTGTGCCCTAAGTGTTACCTAAGTGTGCCCTAAGTGTTACCTAAGTGTGCCCCAAGTGTTACCTAAGTGTGCCCTAAGTGTTACCTAAGTGTACCCTAAGTGTTACCTAAGTGTTACCTAAGTGTTACCTAAGTGTTACCTAAGTGTGCCCTAAGTGTTACCCAAGTGTTACCTAAGTGTTACCTAAGTGTTACCTAAGTATTACCTAAGTGTTACCTAAGTGTGCCCTAAGTGTTACCTAAGTGTGCCCTAACTGTTACCTAAGTGTGCCCTAACTGTTACCTAAGTGTGCCCTAAGTGTTACCTAAGTGTGCCCTAAGTGTTACCTAAGTGTACCCTTAGTGTTACCTAAGTGTTACCTAAGTGTTAACTAAGTGTTACTTAAGTGTTACCCAAGTGTGCCCTAAGTGTTACCTAAGTGTGCCCTAAGTGTTACCTAAGTGTACCCTAAGTGTTACCTAAGTGTTACCTAAGTGTTACCTAAGTGTTACCCAAGTGTTACCTAAGTGTGCCCTAAGTGTTACCTAAGTGTGCCCTAAGTGTGCCCTAAGTGTTACCTAAGTGTACCCTTAGTGTTACCCAAGTGTTACATAAGTGTTACCTAAGTGTTACCTAAGTGTGCCCTAAGTGTTACCTAAGTGTGCCCTAAGTGTTACCTAAGTGTGCCCTAAGTGTTACCTAAGTGTTACCTAAGTGTTACCTAAGTGTGCCCTAAGTGTTACCCAAGTGTTACCTAAGTGTTACCTAAGTGTTACCTAAGTGTTACCTAAGTATTACCTAAGTGTTACCTAAGTGTGCCCTAAGTGTTACCTAAGTGTGCCCTAACTGTTACCTAAGTGTGCCCTAACTGTTACCTAAGTGTGCCCTAAGTGTTACCTAAGTGTGCCCTAAGTGTTACCTAAGTGTACCCTTAGTGTTACCTAAGTGTTACCTAAGTGTTAACTAAGTGTTACTTAAGTGTTACCCAAGTGTGCCCTAAGTGTTACCTAAGTGTGCCCTAAGTGTTACCTAAGTGTGCCCTAAGTGTTACCTAAGTGTACCCTAAGTGTTACCTAAGTGTTACCTAAGTGTTACCTAAGTGTTACCCAAGTGTTACCTAAGTGTGCCCTAAGTGTTACCTAAGTGTGCCCTAAGTGTGCCCTAAGTGTTACCTAAGTGTACCCTTAGTGTTACCCAAGTGTTACCTAAGTGTTACCTAAGTGTTACCTAAGTGTGCCCTAAGTGTTACCTAAGTGTGCCCTAAGTGTTACCTAAGTGTACCCTTAGTGTTACCTAAGTGTTACCTAAGTGTTAACTAAGTGTTACTTAAGTGTTACCTAAGTGTTACCTAAGTGTTACCTAAGTGTGCCCTAAGTGTTACCTAAGTGTGCCCTAAGTGTTACCTAAGTGTGCCCTAAGTGTTACCTAAGTGTTACCTAAGTGTTACCTAAGTGTTACCTAAGTGTGCCCTAAGTGTTACCTAAGTGTGCCCTAAGTGTTACCTAAGTGTGCCCTGAGTGTTACCTAAGTGTGCCCTAATTGTTACCTAAGTGTGCCCTAAGTGTTACCTAAGTGTGCCCTAAGTGTTACCTAAGTGTGCCCCAAGTGTTACCTAAGTGTGCCCTAAGTGTTAACTAAGTGTTACCTGAGTGTGCCCTAAGTGTTACCTAAGTGTACCCTAAGTGTTACCTAAGAGTTACCTAAGTGTTACATAAGTGTTACCTAAGTGTGCCCTAAGTGTTACCTAAGTGTTACCTAAGTGTGCCCTAAGTGTTACCTAAGTGTGCCCTAAGTGTTACCTAAGTGTGCCCTAAATGTTACCCAAGTGTTACCTAAGTGTGCCCTAAGTGTTACCTAAGTGTGCCCTAAGTGTTACCTAAGTGTGTCCTAACTGTTACCTAAGTGTGCCCTAACTGTTACCTAAGTGTGCCCTAAGTGTTACCTAAGTGTGCCCTAAGTGTTACCTAAGTGTGCCCTAAGTGTTACCTAAGTGTGCCCTAAGTGTTACCTAAGTGTGCCCTAAGTGTTACCTAAGTGTGCCCTAAGTGTTACCTAAGTGTGCCCTAAGTGTTACCTAAGTGTGCCCTAAGTGTTACCTAAGTGTGCCCTAAGTGTTACCTAAGTGTGCTTTAAGTGTTACCTAAGTGTGCCCTAAGTGTTACCTAAGTGTGCCCTAAGTGTTACCTAAGTGTACCCTAAGTGTTACCTAAGTGTGGCCTAAGTGTTACCTAAGTGTGCCCCAAGTGTTACCTAAGTGTGCCCTAAGTGTTAACTAAGTGTTACCTAAGTGTGCCCTAAGTGTTACCTAAGTGTACCATAAGTGTTACCTAAGTGTTACCTAAGTGTTACCTAAGTGTTACCTAAGTGTGCCCTAAGTGTTACCTAAGTGTGCGCTAAGTGTTACCTAAGTGTTACCTAAGTGTGCCCTAAGTGTTACCTAAGTGTGCCCTAAGTGTTACCTAAGTGTGCCCTAAGTGTTACCTAAGTGTGCCCTAAGTGTTACCCAAGTGTGCCCTAAGTGTTACCTAAGTGTGCCCCAAGTGTTACCTAAGTGTGCCCCAAGTGTTACCTAAGTGTGCCCTAAGTGTTAACTAAGTGTTACCTAAGTGTGCCCTAAGTGTTACCTAAGTGTGCCCTAAGTGTTACCTAAGTGTTACCTAAGTGTTACCTAAGTGTTACCTAAGTGTGCCCTAAGTGTTACCCAAGTGTTACCTAAGTGTTACCTAAGTGTTACCTAAGTGTTACCTAAGTATTACCTAAGTGTTACCTAAGTGTGCCCTAAGTGTTACCTAAGTGTGCCCTAACTGTTACCTAAGTGTGCCCTAACTGTTACCTAAGTGTGCCCTAAGTGTTACCTAAGTGTGCCCTAAGTGTTACCTAAGTGTACCCTTAGTGTTACCTAAGTGTTACCTAAGTGTTAACTAAGTGTTACTTAAGTGTTACCCAAGTGTGCCCTAAGTGTTACCTAAGTGTGCCCTAAGTGTTACCTAAGTGTGCCCTAAGTGTTACCTAAGTGTACCCTAAGTGTTACCTAAGTGTTACCTAAGTGTTACCCAAGTGTTACCTAAGTGTGCCCTAAGTGTTACCTAAGTGTGCCCTAAGTGTGCCCTAAGTGTTACCTAAGTGTACCCTTAGTGTTACCCAAGTGTTACCTAAGTGTTACCTAAGTGTTACCTAAGTGTGCCCTAAGTGTTACCTAAGTGTGCCCCAAGTGTTACCTAAGTGTGCCCTAAGTGTTACCCAAGTGTGCCCTAAGTGTTACCCAAGTGTGCCCTAAGTGTTACCTAAGTGTGCCCTAAGTGTGCCCTAAGTGTTACCTAAGTGTACCATAAGTGTTACCTAAGTGTTACCTAAGTGTTACCTAAGTGTTACCTAAGTGTTACCTAAGAGTTACCTAAGTGTTACATAAGTGTTACCTAAGTGTGCCCTAAGTGTTACCTAAGTGTGCCCTAAGTGTTACCTAAGTGTGCCCTAAGTGTTACCTAAGTGTGCCCTAAGTGTTACCTAAGTGTGCCCTAAGTGTGCCCTAAGTGTTATCTAAGTGTACCATAAGTGTTACCTAAGTGTTACCTAAGTGTTACCTAAGTGTTACCTAAGTGTTACCTAAGTGTTACCTAAGTGTTACCCAAGTGTTACCTAAGTGTGCCCTAAGTGTTACCTAAGTGTGCCCTAAGTGTGCCCTAAGTGTTACCTAAGTGTACCCTTAGTGTTACCCAAGTGTTACCTAAGTGTTAACTAAGTGTTACCTAAGTGTGCCCAAAGTGTTACCTAAGAGTTACCTAAGTGTTACATATGTGTTACCTAAGTGTGCCCTAAGTGTTACCTAAGTGTGCGCTAAGTGTTACCTAAGTGTTACCTAAGTGTGCCCTAAGTGTTACCTAAGTGTGCCCTAAGTGTTACCCAAGTGTGCCCTAAGTGTTACCTAAGTGTGCCCTAAGTGTTACCTAAGTGTGCCCTAAGTGTTACCTAAGTGTACCCTAAGTGTTACCTAAGTGTTACCTAAGTGTTACCCAAGTGTTACCTAAGTGTGCCCTAAGTGTTACCTAAGTGTGCCCTAAGTGTGCCCTAAGTGTTACCTAAGTGTACCCTTAGTGTTACCTAAGTGTGCCCTAAGTGTTAACTAAGTGTGCCCTAAATGTTACCCAAGTGTTACCTAAGTGTGCCCTAAGTGTTACCTAAGTGTGCCCCAAGTGTTACCTAAGTGTGCCCTAAGTGTTAACTAAGTGTTACCTAAGTGTGCCCCAAGTGTTACCTAAGTGTGCCCTAAGTGTTAACTAAGTGTTACCTAAGTGTGCCCTAAGTGTTACCTAAGTGTGCCCTAAGTGTTACCTAAGTGTTACCTAAGTGTGCCCTAAGTGTTACCCAAGTGTTACCTAAGTGTTACCCAAGTGTTAACTAAGTGTTACTTAAGTGTTACCTAAGTGTTACCTAAGTGTTACCTAAGTGTTACCTAAGTGTTACCTAAGTGTGCCCTAAGTGTTACCTAAGTGTTACCTAAGTGTTACCTAAGTGTTAACTAAGTGTTACTTAAGTGTTACCTAAGTGTGCCCTAAGTGTTAACTAAGTGTGCCCTAAATGTTACCCAAGTGTTACCTAAGTGTGCCCTAAGTGTTACCTAAGTGTGCCCCAAGTGTTACCTAAGTGTGCCCTAAGTGTTAACTAAGTGTTACCTAAGTGTGCCCTAAGTGTTACCTAAGTGTGCCCTAAGTGTTACCTAAGTGTTACCTAAGTGTTACCTAAGTGTTACCTAAGTGTTCCCTAAGTGTTACCTAAGTGTACCCTAAGTGTTACCTAAGTGTTACCTAAGTGTTAACTAAGTGTTAACTAAGTGTTACTTAAGTGTTACCTAAGTGTTACCTAAGTGTTACCTAAGTGTGCCCTAAGTGTTACCTAAGTGTGCCCTAAGTGTTACCTAAGTGTGCCCTAAGTGTTACCTAAGTGTTACCTAAGTGTTACCTAAGTGTTACCTAAGTGTGCCCTAAGTGTTACCTAATTGTGCCCTAAGTGTTACCTAAGTGTGCCCAAAGTGTTACCTAAGTGTGCCCTAATTGTTACCTAAGTGTGCCCTAAGTGTTACCTAAGTGTGCCCTAAGTGTTACCTAAGTGTGCCCTAAGTGTTACCTAAGTGTGCTCTAAGTGTTACCTAAGTGTGCCCTAAGTGTTACCTAAGTGTGCCCTAAGTGTTACCTAAGTGTACCCTAAGTGTTACCTAAGTGTGGCCTAAGTGTTACCTAAGTGTGCCCCAAGTGTTACCTAAGTGTGCCCTAAGTGTTAACTAAGTGTTACCTGAGTGTGCCCTAAGTGTTACCTAAGTGTACCCTAAGTGTTACCTAAGAGTTACCTAAGTGTTACATAAGTGTTACCTAAGTGTGCCCTAAGTGTTACCTAAGTGTTACCTAAGTGTGCCCTAAGTGTTACCTAAGTGTGCCCTAAGTGTTACCTAAGTGTGCCCTAAGTGTTACCTAAGTGTTACCTAAGTGTTACCTAAGTGTTACCTAAGTGTGCCCTAAGTGTTACCTAAGTGTGCCCTAAGTGTTACCTAAGTGTGCCCCAAGTGTTACCTAAGTGTGCCCTAAGTGTTACCTAAGTGTACCCTAAGTGTTACCTAAGTGTTACCTAAGTGTTACCTAAGTGTTACCTAAGTGTGCCCTAAGTGTTACCCAAGTGTTACCTAAGTGTTACCTAAGTGTTACCTAAGTGTTACCTAAGTATTACCTAAGTGTTACCTAAGTGTGCCCTAAGTGTTACCTAAGTGTGCCCTAACTGTTACCTAAGTGTGCCCTAACTGTTACCTAAGTGTGCCCTAAGTGTTACCTAAGTGTGCCCTAAGTGTTACCTAAGTGTACCCTTAGTGTTACCTAAGTGTTACCTAAGTGTTAACTAAGTGTTACTTAAGTGTTACCCAAGTGTGCCCTAAGTGTTACCTAAGTGTGCCCTAAGTGTTACCTAAGTGTACCCTAAGTGTTACCTAAGTGTTACCTAAGTGTTACCTAAGTGTTACCCAAGTGTTACCTAAGTGTGCCCTAAGTGTTACCTAAGTGTGCCCTAAGTGTGCCCTAAGTGTTACCTAAGTGTACCCTTAGTGTTACCCAAGTGTTACATAAGTGTTACCTAAGTGTTACCTAAGTGTGCCCTAAGTGTTACCTAAGTGTGCCCTAAGTGTTACCTAAGTGTGCCCTAAGTGTTACCTAAGTGTTACCTAAGTGTTACCTAAGTGTGCCCTAAGTGTTACCCAAGTGTTACCTAAGTGTTACCTAAGTGTTACATAAGTGTTACCTAAGTATTACCTAAGTGTTACCTAAGTGTGCCCTAAGTGTTACCTAAGTGTGCCCTAACTGTTACCTAAGTGTGCCCTAACTGTTACCTAAGTGTGCCCTAAGTGTTACCTAAGTGTGCCCTAAGTGTTACCTAAGTGTACCCTTAGTGTTACCTAAGTGTTACCTAAGTGTTAACTAAGTGTTACTTAAGTGTTACCCAAGTGTGCCCTAAGTGTTACCTAAGTGTGCCCTAAGTGTTACCTAAGAGTGCCCTAAGTGTTACCTAAGTGTACCCTAAGTGTTACCTAAGTGTTACCTAAGTGTTACCTAAGTGTTACCCAAGTGTTACCTAAGTGTGCCCTAAGTGTTACCTAAGTGTGCCCTAAGTGTGCCCTAAGTGTTACCTAAGTGTACCCTTAGTGTTACCCAAGTGTTACCTAAGTGTTACCTAAGTGTTACCTAAGTGTGCCCTAAGTGTTACCTAAGTGTGCCCTAAGTGTTACCTAAGTGTACCCTTAGTGTTACCTAAGTGTTACCTAAGTGTTAACTAAGTGTTACTTAAGTGTTACCTAAGTGTTACCTAAGTGTTACCTAAGTGTGCCCTAAGTGTTACCTAAGTGTGCCCTAAGTGTTACCTAAGTGTTACCTAAGTGTTACCTAAGTGTTACCTAAGTGTGCCCTAAGTGTTACCTAAGTGTGCCCTAAGTGTTACCTAAGTGTGCCCTGAGTGTTACCTAAGTGTGCCCTAATTGTTACCTAAGTGTGCCCTAAGTGTTACCTAAGTGTGCCCTAAGTGTTACCTAAGTGTGCCCTAAGTGTTACCTAAGTGTGCTCTAAGTGTTACCTAAGTGTGCCCTAAGTGTTACCTAAGTGTACCCTAAGTGTTACCTAAGTGTTACCTAAGTGTTACCTAAGTGTTACCTAAGTGTGCCCTAAGTGTTACCCAAGTGTTACCTAAGTGTTACCTAAGTGTTACCTAAGTGTTACCTAAGTATTACCTAAGTGTTACCTAAGTGTGCCCTAAGTGTTACCTAAGTGTGCCCTAACTGTTACCTAAGTGTGCCCTAACTGTTACCTAAGTGTGCCCTAAGTGTTACCTAAGTGTGCCCTAAGTGTTACCTAAGTGTACCCTTAGTGTTACCTAAGTGTTACCTAAGTGTTAACTAAGTGTTACTTAAGTGTTACCCAAGTGTGCCCTAAGTGTTACCTAAGTGTGCCCTAAGTGTTACCTAAGTGTACCCTAAGTGTTACCTAAGTGTTACCTAAGTGTTACCTAAGTGTTACCCAAGTGTTACCTAAGTGTGCCCTAAGTGTTACCTAAGTGTGCCCTAAGTGTGCCCTAAGTGTTACCTAAGTGTACCCTTAGTGTTACCCAAGTGTTACATAAGTGTTACCTAAGTGTTACCTAAGTGTGCCCTAAGTGTTACCTAAGTGTGCCCTAAGTGTTACCTAAGTGTGCCCTAAGTGTTACCTAAGTGTTACCTAAGTGTTACCTAAGTGTGCCCTAAGTGTTACCCAAGTGTTACCTAAGTGTTACCTAAGTGTTACATAAGTGTTACCTAAGTATTACCTAAGTGTTACCTAAGTGTGCCCTAAGTGTTACCTAAGTGTGCCCTAACTGTTACCTAAGTGTGCCCTAACTGTTACCTAAGTGTGCCCTAAGTGTTACCTAAGTGTGCCCTAAGTGTTACCTAAGTGTACCCTTAGTGTTACCTAAGTGTTACCTAAGTGTTAACTAAGTGTTACTTAAGTGTTACCCAAGTGTGCCCTAAGTGTTACCTAAGTGTGCCCTAAGTGTTACCTAAGTGTGCCCTAAGTGTTACCTAAGTGTACCCTAAGTGTTACCTAAGTGTTACCTAAGTGTTACCTAAGTGTTACCCAAGTGTTACCTAAGTGTGCCCTAAGTGTTACCTAAGTGTGCCCTAAGTGTGCCCTAAGTGTTACCTAAGTGTACCCTTAGTGTTACCCAAGTGTTACCTAAGTGTTACCTAAGTGTTACCTAAGTGTGCCCTAAGTGTTACCTAAGTGTGCCCTAAGTGTTACCTAAGTGTACCCTTAGTGTTACCTAAGTGTTACCTAAGTGTTAACTAAGTGTTACTTAAGTGTTACCTAAGTGTTACCTAAGTGTTACCTAAGTGTGCCCTAAGTGTTACCTAAGTGTGCCCTAAGTGTTACCTAAGTGTTACCTAAGTGTTACCTAAGTGTTACCTAAGTGTGCCCTAAGTGTTACCTAAGTGTGCCCTAAGTGTTACCTAAGTGTGCCCTGAGTGTTACCTAAGTGTGCCCTAATTGTTACCTAAGTGTGCCCTAAGTGTTACCTAAGTGTGCCCTAAGTGTTACCTAAGTGTGCCCTAAGTGTTACCTAAGTGTGCTCTAAGTGTTACCTAAGTGTGCCCTAAGTGTTACCTAAGTGTGCCCTAAGTTTTACCTAAGTGTACCCTAAGTGTTACCTAAGTGTGGCCTAAGTGTTACCTAAGTGTGCCCCAAGTGTTACCTAAGTGTGCCCTAAGTGTTAACTAAGTGTTACCTGAGTGTGCCCTAAGTGTTACCTAAGTGTACCCTAAGTGTTACCTAAGAGTTACCTAAGTGTTACATAAGTGTTACCTAAGTGTGCCCTAAGTGTTACCTAAGTGTTACCTAAGTGTGCCCTAAGTGTTACCTAAGTGTACCCTTAGTGTTACCTAAGTGTTACCTAAGTGTTAACTAAGTGTTACTTAAGTGTTACCTAAGTGTTACCTAAGTGTTACCTAAGTGTGCCCTAAGTGTTACCTAAGTGTACCCTTAGTGTTACCTAAGTGTTACCTAAGTGTTAACTAAGTGTTACTTAAGTGTTACCTAAGTGTTACCTAAGTGTTACCTAAGTGTGCCCTAAGTGTTACCTAAGTGTTACCTAAGTGTTACCTAAGTGTTAACTAAGTGTTACTTAAGTGTTACCTAAGTGTGCCCTAAGTGTTAACTAAGTGTGCCCTAAATGTTACCCAAGTGTTACCTAAGTGTGCCCTAAGTGTTACCTAAGTGTGCCCCAAGTGTTACCTAAGTGTGCCCTAAGTGTTAACTAAGTGTTACCTAAGTGTGCCCCAAGTGTTACCTAAGTGTGCCCTAAGTGTTAACTAAGTGTTACCTAAGTGTGCCCTAAGTGTTACCTAAGTGTGCCCTAAGTGTTACCTAAGTGTTACCTAAGTGTTACCTAAGTGTTACCTAAGTGTGCCCTAAGTGTTACCCAAGTGTTACCTAAGTGTTACCTAAGTGTTAACTAAGTGTTACTTAAGTGTTACCTAAGTGTTACCTAAGTGTTACCTAAGTGTGCCCTAAGTGTTACCTAAGTGTTACCTAAGTGTTACCTAAGTGTTAACTAAGTGTTACTTAAGTGTTACCTAAGTGTGCCCTAAGTGTTAACTAAGTGTGCCCTAAATGTTACCCAAGTGTTACCTAAGTGTGCCCTAAGTGTTACCTAAGTGTGCCCCAAGTGTTACCTAAGTGTGCCCTAAGTGTTACCTAAGTGTTACCTAAGTGTGCCCTAAGTGTTACCTAAGTGTGCCCTAAGTGTTACCTAAGTGTTACCTAAGTGTTACCTAAGTGTTACCTAAGTGTTCCCTAAGTGTTACCTAAGTGTACCCTAAGTGTTACCTAAGTGTTACCTAAGTGTTAACTAAGTGTTAACTAAGTGTTACTTAAGTGTTACCTAAGTGTTACCTAAGTGTTACCTAAGTGTGCCCTAAGTGTTACCTAAGTGTGCCCTAAGTGTTACCTAAGTGTGCCCTAAGTGTTACCTAAGTGTTACCTAAGTGTTACCTAAGTGTTACCTAAGTGTGCCCTAAGTGTTACCTAATTGTGCCCTAAGTGTTACCTAAGTGTGCCCAAAGTGTTACCTAAGTGTGCCCTAATTGTTACCTAAGTGTGCCCTAAGTGTTACCTAAGTGTGCCCTAAGTGTTACCTAAGTGTGCCCTAAGTGTTACCTAAGTGTGCTCTAAGTGTTACCTAAGTGTGCCCTAAGTGTTACCTAAGTGTGCCCTAAGTGTTACCTAAGTGTACCCTAAGTGTTACCTAAGTGTGGCCTAAGTGTTACCTAAGTGTGCCCCAAGTGTTACCTAAGTGTGCCCTAAGTGTTAACTAAGTGTTACCTGAGTGTGCCCTAAGTGTTACCTAAGTGTACCCTAAGTGTTACCTAAGTGTTACCTAAGTGTTACATAAGTGTTACCTAAGTGTGCCCTAAGTGTTACCTAAGTGTTACCTAAGTGTGCCCTAAGTGTTACCTAAGTGTGCCCTAAGTGTTACCTAAGTGTGCCCTAAATGTTACCCAAGTGTGCCCTAAGTGTTACCTAAGTGTGCCCTAAGTGTTACCTAAGTGTGCCCCAAGTGTTACCTAAGTGTGCCCTAAGTGTTACCTAAGTGTACCCTAAGTGTTACCTAAGTGTTACCTAAGTGTTACCTAAGTGTTACCTAAGTGTGCCCTAAGTGTTACCCAAGTGTTACCTAAGTGTTACCTAAGTGTTACCTAAGTGTTACCTAAGTATTACCTAAGTGTTACCTAAGTGTGCCCTAAGTGTTACCTAAGTGTGCCCTAACTGTTACCTAAGTGTGCCCTAACTGTTACCTAAGTGTGCCCTAAGTGTTACCTAAGTGTGCCCTAAGTGTTACCTAAGTGTACCCTTAGTGTTACCTAAGTGTTACCTAAGTGTTAACTAAGTGTTACTTAAGTGTTACCCAAGTGTGCCCTAAGTGTTACCTAAGTGTGCCCTAAGTGTTACCTAAGTGTACCCTAAGTGTTACCTAAGTGTTACCTAAGTGTTACCTAAGTGTTACCCAAGTGTTACCTAAGTGTGCCCTAAGTGTTACCTAAGTGTGCCCTAAGTGTGCCCTAAGTGTTACCTAAGTGTACCCTTAGTGTTACCCAAGTGTTACATAAGTGTTACCTAAGTGTTACCTAAGTGTGCCCTAAGTGTTACCTAAGTGTGCCCTAAGTGTTACCTAAGTGTGCCCTAAGTGTTACCTAAGTGTTACCTAAGTGTTACCTAAGTGTGCCCTAAGTGTTACCCAAGTGTTACCTAAGTGTTACCTAAGTGTTACATAAGTGTTACCTAAGTATTACCTAAGTGTTACCTAAGTGTGCCCTAAGTGTTACCTAAGTGTGCCCTAACTGTTACCTAAGTGTGCCCTAAGTGTTACCTAAGTGTGCCCTAAGTGTTACCTAAGTGTGCCCTAAGTGTTACCTAAGTGTACCCTTAGTGTTACCTAAGTGTTACCTAAGTGTTAACTAAGTGTTACTTAAGTGTTACCCAAGTGTGCCCTAAGTGTTACCTAAGTGTGCCCTAAGTGTTACCTAAGTGTGCCCTAAGTGTTACCTAAGTGTACCCTAAGTGTTACCTAAGTGTTACCTAAGTGTTACCTAAGTGTTACCCAAGTGTTACCTAAGTGTGCCCTAAGTGTTACCTAAGTGTGCCCTAAGTGTGCCCTAAGTGTTACCTAAGTGTACCCTTAGTGTTACCCAAGTGTTACCTAAGTGTTACCTAAGTGTTACCTAAGTGTGCCCTAAGTGTTACCTAAGTGTGCCCTAAGTGTTACCTAAGTGTACCCTTAGTGTTACCTAAGTGTTACCTAAGTGTTAACTAAGTGTTACTTAAGTGTTACCTAAGTGTTACCTAAGTGTTACCTAAGTGTGCCCTAAGTGTTACCTAAGTGTGCCCTAAGTGTTACCTAAGTGTTACCTAAGTGTTACCTAAGTGTTACCTAAGTGTGCCCTAAGTGTTACCTAAGTGTGCCCTAAGTGTTACCTAAGTGTGCCCTGAGTGTTACCTAAGTGTGCCCTAATTGTTACCTAAGTGTGCCCTAAGTGTTACCTAAGTGTGCCCTAAGTGTTACCTAAGTGTGCCCTAAGTGTTACCTAAGTGTGCTCTAAGTGTTACCTAAGTGTGCCCTAAGTGTTACCTAAGTGTGCCCTAAGTTTTACCTAAGTGTACCCTAAGTGTTACCTAAGTGTGGCCAAAGTGTTACCTAAGTGTGCCCCAAGTGTTACCTAAGTGTGCCCTAAGTGTTAACTAAGTGTTACCTGAGTGTGCCCTAAGTGTTACCTAAGTGTACCCTAAGTGTTACCTAAGAGTTACCTAAGTGTTACATAAGTGTTACCTAAGTGTGCCCTAAGTGTTACCTAAGTGTTACCTAAGTGTGCCCTAAGTGTTACCTAAGTGTGCCCTAAGTGTTACCTAAGTGTGCCCTAAATGTTACCCAAGTGTTACCTAAGTGTGCCCTAAGTGTTACCTAAGTGTGCCCTAAGTGTTACCTAAGTGTGTCCTAACTGTTACCTAAGTGTGCCCTAACTGTTACCTAAGTGTGCCCTAAGTGTTACCTAAGTGTGCCCTAAGTGTTACCTAAGTGTGCCCTAAGTGTTACCTAAGTGTGCCCTAAGTGTTACCTAAGTGTGCCCTAAGTGTTACCTAAGTGTGCCCTAAGTGTTACCTAAGTGTGCCCTAAGTGTTACCTAAGTGTGCCCTAAGTGTTACCTAAGTGTGCCCTAAGTGTTACCTAAGTGTGCTTTAAGTGTTACCTAAGTGTGCCCTAAGTGTTACCTAAGTGTGCCCTAAGTGTTACCTAAGTGTACCCTAAGTGTTACCTAAGTGTGGCCTAAGTGTTACCTAAGTGTGCCCCAAGTGTTACCTAAGTGTGCCCTAAGTGTTAACTAAGTGTTACCTAAGTGTGCCCTAAGTGTTACCTAAGTGTACCATAAGTGTTACCTAAGTGTTACCTAAGTGTTACCTAAGTGTTACCTAAGAGTTACCTAAGTGTTACATATGTGTTACCTAAGTGTGCCCTAAGTGTTACCTAAGTGTGCGCTAAGTGTTACCTAAGTGTGCCCTAAGTGTTACCTAAGTGTGCCCTAAGTGTTACCTAAGTGTGCCCTAAGTGTTACCTAAGTGTGCCCTAAGTGTTACCTAAGTGTGCTCTAAGTGTTACCTAAGTGTGCCCTAAGTGTTACCTAAGTGTGCCCTAAGTGTTACCTAAGTGTACCCTAAGTGTTACCTAAGTGTGGCCTAAGTGTTACCTAAGTGTGCCCCAAGTGTTACCTAAGTGTGCCCTAAGTGTTAACTAAGTGTTACCTGAGTGTGCCCTAAGTGTTACCTAAGTGTACCCTAAGTGTTACCTAAGAGTTACCTAAGTGTTACATAAGTGTTACCTAAGTGTGCCCTAAGTGTTACCTAAGTGTTACCTAAGTGTGCCCTAAGTGTTACCTAAGTGTGCCCTAAGTGTTACCTAAGTGTGCCCTAAATGTTACCCAAGTGTGCCCTAAGTGTTACCTAAGTGTGCCCTAAGTGTTACCTAAGTGTGCCCCAAGTGTTACCTAAGTGTGCCCTAAGTGTTACCTAAGTGTACCCTAAGTGTTACCTAAGTGTTACCTAAGTGTTACCTAAGTGTTACCTAAGTGTGCCCTAAGTGTTACCCAAGTGTTACCTAAGTGTTACCTAAGTGTTACCTAAGTGTTACCTAAGTATTACCTAAGTGTTACCTAAGTGTGCCCTAAGTGTTACCTAAGTGTGCCCTAACTGTTACCTAAGTGTGCCCTAACTGTTACCTAAGTGTGCCCTAAGTGTTACCTAAGTGTGCCCTAAGTGTTACCTAAGTGTACCCTTAGTGTTACCTAAGTGTTACCTAAGTGTTAACTAAGTGTTACTTAAGTGTTACCCAAGTGTGCCCTAAGTGTTACCTAAGTGTGCCCTAAGTGTTACCTAAGTGTACCCTAAGTGTTACCTAAGTGTTACCTAAGTGTTACCTAAGTGTTACCCAAGTGTTACCTAAGTGTGCCCTAAGTGTTACCTAAGTGTGCCCTAAGTGTGCCCTAAGTGTTACCTAAGTGTACCCTTAGTGTTACCCAAGTGTTACATAAGTGTTACCTAAGTGTTACCTAAGTGTGCCCTAAGTGTTACCTAAGTGTGCCCTAAGTGTTACCTAAGTGTGCCCTAAGTGTTACCTAAGTGTTACCTAAGTGTTACCTAAGTGTGCCCTAAGTGTTACCCAAGTGTTACCTAAGTGTTACCTAAGTGTTACCTAAGTGTTACCTAAGTATTACCTAAGTGTTACCTAAGTGTGCCCTAAGTGTTACCTAAGTGTGCCCTAACTGTTACCTAAGTGTGCCCTAACTGTTACCTAAGTGTGCCCTAAGTGTTACCTAAGTGTGCCCTAAGTGTTACCTAAGTGTACCCTTAGTGTTACCTAAGTGTTACCTAAGTGTTAACTAAGTGTTACTTAAGTGTTACCCAAGTGTGCCCTAAGTGTTACCTAAGTGTGCCCTAAGTGTTACCTAAGTGTGCCCTAAGTGTTACCTAAGTGTACCCTAAGTGTTACCTAAGTGTTACCTAAGTGTTACCTAAGTGTTACCCAAGTGTTACCTAAGTGTGCCCTAAGTGTTACCTAAGTGTGCCCTAAGTGTGCCCTAAGTGTTACCTAAGTGTACCCTTAGTGTTACCCAAGTGTTACCTAAGTGTTACCTAAGTGTTACCTAAGTGTGCCCTAAGTGTTACCTAAGTGTGCCCTAAGTGTGCCCTAAGTGTTACCTAAGTGTACCCTTAGTGTTACCCAAGTGTTACATAAGTGTTACCTAAGTGTTACCTAAGTGTGCCCTAAGTGTTACCTAAGTGTGCCCTAAGTGTTACCTAAGTGTGCCCTAAGTGTTACCTAAGTGTTACCTAAGTGTTACCTAAGTGTGCCCTAAGTGTTACCTAAGTGTGCCCTAAGTGTGCCCTAAGTGTTACCTAAGTGTACCCTTAGTGTTACCCAAGTGTTACATAAGTGTTACCTAAGTGTTACCTAAGTGTGCCCTAAGTGTTACCTAAGTGTGCCCTAAGTGTTACCTAAGTGTGCCCTAAGTGTTACCTAAGTGTTACCTAAGTGTTACCCAAGTGTGCCCTAAGTGTTACCTAAGTGTGCCCTAAGTGTTACCTAAGTGTGCCCTAAGTGTTACCTAAGTGTACCCTAAGTGTTACCTAAGTGTTACCTAAGTGTTACCTAAGTGTTACCCAAGTGTTACCTAAGTGTGCCCTAAGTGTTACCTAAGTGTGCCCTAAGTGTGCCCTAAGTGTTACCTAAGTGTACCCTTAGTGTTACCCAAGTGTTACCTAAGTGTTACCTAAGTGTTACCTAAGTGTGCCCTAAGTGTTACCTAAGTGTGCCCTAAGTGTTACCTAAGTGTACCCTTAGTGTTACCTAAGTGTTACCTAAGTGTTAACTAAGTGTTACTTAAGTGTTACCTAAGTGTTACCTAAGTGTTACCTAAGTGTGCCCTAAGTGTTACCTAAGTGTGCCCTAAGTGTTACCTAAGTGTTACCTAAGTGTGCCCCAAGTGTTACCTAAGTGTGCCCTAAGTGTTAACTAAGTGTTACCTAAGTGTGCCCCAAGTGTTACCTAAGTGTGCCCTAAGTGTTAACTAAGTGTTACCTAAGTGTGCCCTAAGTGTTACCTAAGTGTGCCCTAAGTGTTACCTAAGTGTTACCTAAGTGTTACCTAAGTGTTACCTAAGTGTGCCCTAAGTGTTACCCAAGTGTTACCTAAGTGTGCCCTAAGTGTTACCTAAGTGTGCTCTAAGTGTTACCTAAGTGTGCCCTAAGTGTTACCTAAGTGTGCCCTAAGTGTTACCTAAGTGTACCCTAAGTGTTACCTAAGTGTGGCCTAAGTGTTACCTAAGTGTGCCCCAAGTGTTACCTAAGTGTGCCCTAAGTGTTAACTAAGTGTTACCTGAGTGTGCCCTAAGTGTTACCTAAGTGTACCCTAAGTGTTACCTAAGAGTTACCTAAGTGTTACATAAGTGTTACCTAAGTGTGCCCTAAGTGTTACCTAAGTGTTACCTAAGTGTGCCCTAAGTGTTACCTAAGTGTGCCCTAAGTGTTACCTAAGTGTGCCCTAAATGTTACCCAAGTGTGCCCTAAGTGTTACCTAAGTGTGCCCTAAGTGTTACCTAAGTGTGCCCCAAGTGTTACCTAAGTGTGCCCTAAGTGTTACCTAAGTGTACCCTAAGTGTTACCTAAGTGTTACCTAAGTGTTACCTAAGTGTTACCTAAGTGTGCCCTAAGTGTTACCCAAGTGTTACCTAAGTGTTACCTAAGTGTTACCTAAGTGTTACCTAAGTATTACCTAAGTGTTACCTAAGTGTGCCCTAAGTGTTACCTAAGTGTGCCCTAACTGTTACCTAAGTGTGCCCTAACTGTTACCTAAGTGTGCCCTAAGTGTTACCTAAGTGTGCCCTAAGTGTTACCTAAGTGTACCCTTAGTGTTACCTAAGTGTTACCTAAGTGTTAACTAAGTGTTACTTAAGTGTTACCCAAGTGTGCCCTAAGTGTTACCTAAGTGTGCCCTAAGTGTTACCTAAGTGTACCCTAAGTGTTACCTAAGTGTTACCTAAGTGTTACCTAAGTGTTACCCAAGTGTTACCTAAGTGTGCCCTAAGTGTTACCTAAGTGTGCCCTAAGTGTGCCCTAAGTGTTACCTAAGTGTACCCTTAGTGTTACCCAAGTGTTACATAAGTGTTACCTAAGTGTTACCTAAGTGTGCCCTAAGTGTTACCTAAGTGTGCCCTAAGTGTTACCTAAGTGTGCCCTAAGTGTTACCTAAGTGTTACCTAAGTGTTACCTAAGTGTGCCCTAAGTGTTACCCAAGTGTTACCTAAGTGTTACCTAAGTGTTACCTAAGTGTTACCTAAGTATTACCTAAGTGTTACCTAAGTGTGCCCTAAGTGTTACCTAAGTGTGCCCTAACTGTTACCTAAGTGTGCCCTAACTGTTACCTAAGTGTGCCCTAAGTGTTACCTAAGTGTGCCCTAAGTGTTACCTAAGTGTACCCTTAGTGTTACCTAAGTGTTACCTAAGTGTTAACTAAGTGTTACTTAAGTGTTACCCAAGTGTGCCCTAAGTGTTACCTAAGTGTGCCCTAAGTGTTACCTAAGTGTGCCCTAAGTGTTACCTAAGTGTACCCTAAGTGTTACCTAAGTGTTACCTAAGTGTTACCTAAGTGTTACCCAAGTGTTACCTAAGTGTGCCCTAAGTGTTACCTAAGTGTGCCCTAAGTGTGCCCTAAGTGTTACCTAAGTGTACCCTTAGTGTTACCCAAGTGTTACCTAAGTGTTACCTAAGTGTGCCCTAAGTGTTACCTAAGTGTGCCCTAAGTGTGCCCTAAGTGTTACCTAAGTGTACCCTTAGTGTTACCCAAGTGTTACATAAGTGTTACCTAAGTGTTACCTAAGTGTGCCCTAAGTGTTACCTAAGTGTGCCCTAAGTGTTACCTAAGTGTGCCCTAAGTGTTACCTAAGTGTTACCTAAGTGTTACCTAAGTGTGCCCTAAGTGTTACCTAAGTGTGCCCTAAGTGTGCCCTAAGTGTTACCTAAGTGTACCCTTAGTGTTACCCAAGTGTTACATAAGTGTTACCTAAGTGTTACCTAAGTGTGCCCTAAGTGTTACCTAAGTGTGCCCTAAGTGTTACCTAAGTGTGCCCTAAGTGTTACCTAAGTGTTACCTAAGTGTTACCCAAGTGTGCCCTAAGTGTTACCTAAGTGTGCCCTAAGTGTTACCTAAGTGTGCCCTAAGTGTTACCTAAGTGTACCCTAAGTGTTACCTAAGTGTTACCTAAGTGTTACCTAAGTGTTACCCAAGTGTTACCTAAGTGTGCCCTAAGTGTTACCTAAGTGTGCCCTAAGTGTGCCCTAAGTGTTACCTAAGTGTACCCTTAGTGTTACCCAAGTGTTACCTAAGTGTTACCTAAGTGTTACCTAAGTGTGCCCTAAGTGTTACCTAAGTGTGCCCTAAGTGTTACCTAAGTGTACCCTTAGTGTTACCTAAGTGTTACCTAAGTGTTAACTAAGTGTTACTTAAGTGTTACCTAAGTGTTACCTAAGTGTTACCTAAGTGTGCCCTAAGTGTTACCTAAGTGTGCCCTAAGTGTTACCTAAGTGTTACCTAAGTGTGCCCCAAGTGTTACCTAAGTGTGCCCTAAGTGTTAACTAAGTGTTACCTAAGTGTGCCCCAAGTGTTACCTAAGTGTGCCCTAAGTGTTAACTAAGTGTTACCTAAGTGTGCCCTAAGTGTTACCTAAGTGTGCCCTAAGTGTTACCTAAGTGTTACCTAAGTGTTACCTAAGTGTTACCTAAGTGTGCCCTAAGTGTTACCCAAGTGTTACCTAAGTGTTACCTAAGTGTTAACTAAGTGTTACTTAAGTGTTACCTAAGTGTTACCTAAGTGTTACCTAAGTGTGCCCTAAGTGTTACCTAAGTGTTACCTAAGTGTTACCTAAGTGTTAACTAAGTGTTACTTAAGTGTTACCTAAGTGTGCCCTAAGTGTTAACTAAGTGTGCCCTAAATGTTACCCAAGTGTTACCTAAGTGTGCCCTAAGTGTTACCTAAGTGTGCCCCAAGTGTTACCTAAGTGTGCCCTAAGTGTTAACTAAGTGTTACCTAAGTGTGCCCTAAGTGTTACCTAAGTGTGCCCTAAGTGTTACCTAAGTGTTACCTAAGTGTTACCTAAGTGTTACCTAAGTGTTCCCTAAGTGTTACCTAAGTGTACCCTAAGTGTTACCTAAGTGTTACCTAAGTGTTAACTAAGTGTTAACTAAGTGTTACTTAAGTGTTACCTAAGTGTTACCTAAGTGTTACCTAAGTGTGCCCTAAGTGTTACCTAAGTGTGCCCTAAGTGTTACCTAAGTGTGCCCTAAGTGTTACCTAAGTGTTACCTAAGTGTTACCTAAGTGTTACCTAAGTGTGCCCTAAGTGTTACCTAATTGTGCCCTAAGTGTTACCTAAGTGTGCCCAAAGTGTTACCTAAGTGTGCCCTAATTGTTACCTAAGTGTGCCCTAAGTGTTACCTAAGTGTGCCCTAAGTGTTACCTAAGTGTGCCCTAAGTGTTACCTAAGTGTGCTCTAAGTGTTACCTAAGTGTGCCCTAAGTGTTACCTAAGTGTGCCCTAAGTGTTACCTAAGTGTACCCTAAGTGTTACCTAAGTGTGGCCTAAGTGTTACCTAAGTGTGCCCCAAGTGTTACCTAAGTGTGCCCTAAGTGTTAACTAAGTGTTACCTGAGTGTGCCCTAAGTGTTACCTAAGTGTACCCTAAGTGTTACCTAAGAGTTACCTAAGTGTTACATAAGTGTTACCTAAGTGTGCCCTAAGTGTTACCTAAGTGTTACCTAAGTGTGCCCTAAGTGTTACCTAAGTGTGCCCTAAGTGTTACCTAAGTGTGCCCTAAATGTTACCCAAGTGTGCCCTAAGTGTTACCTAAGTGTGCCCTAAGTGTTACCTAAGTGTGCCCCAAGTGTTACCTAAGTGTGCCCTAAGTGTTACCTAAGTGTACCCTAAGTGTTACCTAAGTGTTACCTAAGTGTTACCTAAGTGTTACCTAAGTGTGCCCTAAGTGTTACCCAAGTGTTACCTAAGTGTTACCTAAGTGTTACCTAAGTGTTACCTAAGTATTACCTAAGTGTTACCTAAGTGTGCCCTAAGTGTTACCTAAGTGTGCCCTAACTGTTACCTAAGTGTGCCCTAACTGTTACCTAAGTGTGCCCTAAGTGTTACCTAAGTGTGCCCTAAGTGTTACCTAAGTGTACCCTTAGTGTTACCTAAGTGTTACCTAAGTGTTAACTAAGTGTTACTTAAGTGTTACCCAAGTGTGCCCTAAGTGTTACCTAAGTGTGCCCTAAGTGTTACCTAAGTGTACCCTAAGTGTTACCTAAGTGTTACCTAAGTGTTACCTAAGTGTTACCCAAGTGTTACCTAAGTGTGCCCTAAGTGTTACCTAAGTGTGCCCTAAGTGTGCCCTAAGTGTTACCTAAGTGTACCCTTAGTGTTACCCAAGTGTTACATAAGTGTTACCTAAGTGTTACCTAAGTGTGCCCTAAGTGTTACCTAAGTGTGCCCTAAGTGTTACCTAAGTGTGCCCTAAGTGTTACCTAAGTGTTACCTAAGTGTTACCTAAGTGTGCCCTAAGTGTTACCCAAGTGTTACCTAAGTGTTACCTAAGTGTTACATAAGTGTTACCTAAGTATTACCTAAGTGTTACCTAAGTGTGCCCTAAGTGTTACCTAAGTGTGCCCTAACTGTTACCTAAGTGTGCCCTAACTGTTACCTAAGTGTGCCCTAAGTGTTACCTAAGTGTGCCCTAAGTGTTACCTAAGTGTACCCTTAGTGTTACCTAAGTGTTACCTAAGTGTTAACTAAGTGTTACTTAAGTGTTACCCAAGTGTGCCCTAAGTGTTACCTAAGTGTGCCCTAAGTGTGCCCTAAGTGTTACCTAAGTGTTACCTAAGTGTTACCTAAGTGTGCCCTAAGTGTTACCTAAGTGTGCCCTAAGTGTTACCTAAGTGTGCCCTGAGTGTTACCTAAGTGTGCCCTAATTGTTACCTAAGTGTGCCCTAAGTGTTACCTAAGTGTGCCCTAAGTGTTACCTAAGTGTGCCCTAAGTGTTACCTAAGTGTGCTCTAAGTGTTACCTAAGTGTGCCCTAAGTGTTACCTAAGTGTGCCCTAAGTTTTACCTAAGTGTACCCTAAGTGTTACCTAAGTGTGGCCTAAGTGTTACCTAAGTGTGCCCCAAGTGTTACCTAAGTGTGCCCTAAGTGTTAACTAAGTGTTACCTGAGTGTGCCCTAAGTGTTACCTAAGTGTACCCTAAGTGTTACCTAAGAGTTACCTAAGTGTTACATAAGTGTTACCTAAGTGTGCCCTAAGTGTTACCTAAGTGTTACCTAAGTGTGCCCTAAGTGTTACCTAAGTGTGCCCTAAGTGTTACCTAAGTGTGCCCTAAATGTTACCCAAGTGTTACCTAAGTGTGCCCTAAGTGTTACCTAAGTGTGCCCTAAGTGTTACCTAAGTGTGTCCTAACTGTTACCTAAGTGTGCCCTAACTGTTACCTAAGTGTGCCCTAAGTGTTACCTAAGTGTGCCCTAAGTGTTACCTAAGTGTGCCCTAAGTGTTACCTAAGTGTGCCCTAAGTGTTACCTAAGTGTGCCCTAAGTGTTACCTAAGTGTGCCCTAAGTGTTACCTAAGTGTGCCCTAAGTGTTACCTAAGTGTGCCCTAAGTGTTACCTAAGTGTGCCCTAAGTGTTACCTAAGTGTGCTTTAAGTGTTACCTAAGTGTGCCCTAAGTGTTACCTAAGTGTGCCCTAAGTGTTACCTAAGTGTACCCTAAGTGTTACCTAAGTGTGGCCTAAGTGTTACCTAAGTGTGCCCCAAGTGTTACCTAAGTGTGCCCTAAGTGTTAACTAAGTGTTACCTAAGTGTGCCCTAAGTGTTACCTAAGTGTACCATAAGTGTTACCTAAGTGTTACCTAAGTGTTACCTAAGTGTTACCTAAGAGTTACCTAAGTGTTACATATGTGTTACCTAAGTGTGCCCTAAGTGTTACCTAAGTGTGCGCTAAGTGTTACCTAAGTGTGCCCTAAGTGTTACCTAAGTGTGCCCTAAGTGTTACCTAAGTGTGCCCTAAGTGTTACCTAAGTGTGCCCTAAGTGTTACCTAAGTGTGCTCTAAGTGTTACCTAAGTGTGCCCTAAGTGTTACCTAAGTGTGCCCTAAGTGTTACCTAAGTGTACCCTAAGTGTTACCTAAGTGTGGCCTAAGTGTTACCTAAGTGTGCCCCAAGTGTTACCTAAGTGTGCCCTAAGTGTTAACTAAGTGTTACCTGAGTGTGCCCTAAGTGTTACCTAAGTGTACCCTAAGTGTTACCTAAGAGTTACCTAAGTGTTACATAAGTGTTACCTAAGTGTGCCCTAAGTGTTACCTAAGTGTTACCTAAGTGTGCCCTAAGTGTTACCTAAGTGTGCCCTAAGTGTTACCTAAGTGTGCCCTAAATGTTACCCAAGTGTGCCCTAAGTGTTACCTAAGTGTGCCCTAAGTGTTACCTAAGTGTGCCCCAAGTGTTACCTAAGTGTGCCCTAAGTGTTACCTAAGTGTACCCTAAGTGTTACCTAAGTGTTACCTAAGTGTTACCTAAGTGTTACCTAAGTGTGCCCTAAGTGTTACCCAAGTGTTACCTAAGTGTTACCTAAGTGTTACCTAAGTGTTACCTAAGTATTACCTAAGTGTTACCTAAGTGTGCCCTAAGTGTTACCTAAGTGTGCCCTAAGTGTTACCTAAGTGTGCCCTAACTGTTACCTAAGTGTGCCCTAAGTGTTACCTAAGTGTGCCCTAAGTGTTACCTAAGTGTACCCTTAGTGTTACCTAAGTGTTACCTAAGTGTTAACTAAGTGTTACTTAAGTGTTACCCAAGTGTGCCCTAAGTGTTACCTAAGTGTGCCCTAAGTGTTACCTAAGTGTACCCTAAGTGTTACCTAAGTGTTACCTAAGTGTTACCTAAGTGTTACCCAAGTGTTACCTAAGTGTGCCCTAAGTGTTACCTAAGTGTGCCCTAAGTGTGCCCTAAGTGTTACCTAAGTGTACCCTTAGTGTTACCCAAGTGTTACATAAGTGTTACCTAAGTGTTACCTAAGTGTGCCCTAAGTGTTACCTAAGTGTGCCCTAAGTGTTACCTAAGTGTGCCCTAAGTGTTACCTAAGTGTTACCTAAGTGTTACCTAAGTGTGCCCTAAGTGTTACCCAAGTGTTACCTAAGTGTTACCTAAGTGTTACCTAAGTGTTACCTAAGTATTACCTAAGTGTTACCTAAGTGTGCCCTAAGTGTTACCTAAGTGTGCCCTAACTGTTACCTAAGTGTGCCCTAACTGTTACCTAAGTGTGCCCTAAGTGTTACCTAAGTGTGCCCTAAGTGTTACCTAAGTGTACCCTTAGTGTTACCTAAGTGTTACCTAAGTGTTAACTAAGTGTTACTTAAGTGTTACCCAAGTGTGCCCTAAGTGTTACCTAAGTGTGCCCTAAGTGTTACCTAAGTGTGCCCTAAGTGTTACCTAAGTGTACCCTAAGTGTTACCTAAGTGTTACCTAAGTGTTACCTAAGTGTTACCCAAGTGTTACCTAAGTGTGCCCTAAGTGTTACCTAAGTGTGCCCTAAGTGTGCCCTAAGTGTTACCTAAGTGTACCCTTAGTGTTACCCAAGTGTTACCTAAGTGTTACCTAAGTGTTACCTAAGTGTGCCCTAAGTGTTACCTAAGTGTGCCCTAAGTGTGCCCTAAGTGTTACCTAAGTGTACCCTTAGTGTTACCCAAGTGTTACATAAGTGTTACCTAAGTGTTACCTAAGTGTGCCCTAAGTGTTACCTAAGTGTGCCCTAAGTGTTACCTAAGTGTGCCCTAAGTGTTACCTAAGTGTTACCTAAGTGTTACCTAAGTGTGCCCTAAGTGTTACCTAAGTGTGCCCTAAGTGTGCCCTAAGTGTTACCTAAGTGTACCCTTAGTGTTACCCAAGTGTTACATAAGTGTTACCTAAGTGTTACCTAAGTGTGCCCTAAGTGTTACCTAAGTGTGCCCTAAGTGTTACCTAAGTGTGCCCTAAGTGTTACCTAAGTGTTACCTAAGTGTTACCCAAGTGTGCCCTAAGTGTTACCTAAGTGTGCCCTAAGTGTTACCTAAGTGTGCCCTAAGTGTTACCTAAGTGTACCCTAAGTGTTACCTAAGTGTTACCTAAGTGTTACCTAAGTGTTACCCAAGTGTTACCTAAGTGTGCCCTAAGTGTTACCTAAGTGTGCCCTAAGTGTGCCCTAAGTGTTACCTAAGTGTACCCTTAGTGTTACCCAAGTGTTACCTAAGTGTTACCTAAGTGTTACCTAAGTGTTACCTAAGTGTGCCCTAAGTGTTACCTAAGTGTGCTCTAAGTGTTACCTAAGTGTGCCCTAAGTGTTACCTAAGTGTGCCCTAAGTTTTACCTAAGTGTACCCTAAGTGTTACCTAAGTGTGGCCTAAGTGTTACCTAAGTGTGCCCCAAGTGTTACCTAAGTGTGCCCTAAGTGTTAACTAAGTGTTACCTAAGAGTTACCTAAGTGTTACATAAGTGTTACCTAAGTGTGCCCTAAGTGTTACCTAAGTGTTACCTAAGTGTGCCCTAAGTGTTACCTAAGTGTGCCCTAAGTGTGCCCTAAGTGTTACCTAAGTGTACCCTTAGTGTTACCCAAGTGTTACCTAAGTGTTACCTAAGTGTTACCTAAGTGTGCCCTAAGTGTTACCTAAGTGTGCCCTAAGTGTGCCCTAAGTGTTACCTAAGTGTACCCTTAGTGTTACCCAAGTGTTACATAAGTGTTACCTAAGTGTTACCTAAGTGTGCCCTAAGTGTTACCTAAGTGTGCCCTAAGTGTGCCCTAAGTGTTACCTAAGTGTACCCTTAGTGTTACCCAAGTGTTACATAAGTGTTACCTAAGTGTTACCTAAGTGTGCCCTAAGTGTTACCTAAGTGTGCCCTAAGTGTTACCTAAGTGTGCCCTAAGTGTTACCTAAGTGTTACCTAAGTGTTACCTAAGTGTGCCCTAAGTGTTACCCAAGTGTTACCTAAGTGTTACCTAAGTGTTACCTAAGTGTTACCTAAGTATTACCTAAGTGTTACCTAAGTGTGCCCTAAGTGTTACCTAAGTGTGCCCTAACTGTTACCTAAGTGTGCCCTAACTGTTACCTAAGTGTGCCCTAAGTGTTACCTAAGTGTGCCCTAAGTGTTACCTAAGTGTACCCTTAGTGTTACCTAAGTGTTACCTAAGTGTTAACTAAGTGTTACTTAAGTGTTACCCAAGTGTGCCCTAAGTGTTACCTAAGTGTTACCTAAGTGTTACCTAAGTGTGCCCTAAGTGTTACCTAAGTGTGCCCTAAGTGTGCCCTAAGTGTTACCTAAGTGTACCCTTAGTGTTACCCAAGTGTTACATAAGTGTTACCTAAGTGTTACCTAAGTGTGCCCTAAGTGTTACCTAAGTGTGCCCTAAGTGTTACCTAAGTGTGCCCTAAGTGTTACCTAAGTGTTACCTAAGTGTTACCTAAGTGTGCCCTAAGTGTTACCTAAGTGTGCCCTAAGTGTGCCCTAAGTGTTACCTAAGTGTACCCTTAGTGTTACCCAAGTGTTACATAAGTGTTACCTAAGTGTTACCTAAGTGTGCCCTAAGTGTTACCTAAGTGTGCCCTAAGTGTTACCTAAGTGTGCCCTAAGTGTTACCTAAGTGTTACCTAAGTGTTACCCAAGTGTGCCCTAAGTGTTACCTAAGTGTGCCCTAAGTGTTACCTAAGTGTGCCCTAAGTGTTACCTAAGTGTACCCTAAGTGTTACCTAAGTGTTACCTAAGTGTTACCTAAGTGTTACCCAAGTGTTACCTAAGTGTGCCCTAAGTGTTACCTAAGTGTGCCCTAAGTGTGCCCTAAGTGTTACCTAAGTGTACCCTTAGTGTTACCCAAGTGTTACCTAAGTGTTACCTAAGTGTTACCTAAGTGTTACCTAAGTGTGCCCTAAGTGTTACCTAAGTGTACCCTTAGTGTTACCTAAGTGTTACCTAAGTGTTAACTAAGTGTTACTTAAGTGTTACCTAAGTGTTACCTAAGTGTTACCTAAGTGTGCCCTAAGTGTTACCTAAGTGTGCCCTAAGTGTTACCTAAGTGTTACCTAAGTGTTACCTAAGTGTTACCTAAGTGTGCCCTAAGTGTTACCTAAGTGTGCCCTAAGTGTTACCTAAGTGTGCCCTGAGTGTTACCTAAGTGTGCCCTAATTGTTACCTAAGTGTGCCCTAAGTGTTACCTAAGTGTGCCCTAAGTGTTACCTAAGTGTGCCCTAAGTGTTACCTAAGTGTGCTCTAAGTGTTACCTAAGTGTGCCCTAAGTGTTACCTAAGTGTGCCCTAAGTTTTACCTAAGTGTACCCTAAGTGTTACCTAAGTGTGGCCTAAGTGTTACCTAAGTGTGCCCCAAGTGTTACCTAAGTGTGCCCTAAGTGTTAACTAAGTGTTACCTGAGTGTGCCCTAAGTGTTACCTAAGTGTACCCTAAGTGTTACCTAAGAGTTACCTAAGTGTTACATAAGTGTTACCTAAGTGTGCCCTAAGTGTTACCTAAGTGTTACCTAAGTGTGCCCTAAGTGTTACCTAAGTGTGCCCTAAGTGTTACCTAAGTGTGCCCTAAATGTTACCCAAGTGTTACCTAAGTGTGCCCTAAGTGTTACCTAAGTGTGCCCTAAGTGTTACCTAAGTGTGTCCTAACTGTTACCTAAGTGTGCCCTAACTGTTACCTAAGTGTGCCCTAAGTGTTACCTAAGTGTGCCCTAAGTGTTACCTAAGTGTGCCCTAAGTGTTACCTAAGTGTGCCCTAAGTGTTACCTAAGTGTGCCCTAAGTGTTACCTAAGTGTGCCCTAAGTGTTACCTAAGTGTGCCCTAAGTGTTACCTAAGTGTGCCCTAAGTGTTACCTAAGTGTGCCCTAAGTGTTACCTAAGTGTGCTTTAAGTGTTACCTAAGTGTGCCCTAAGTGTTACCTAAGTGTGCCCTAAGTGTTACCTAAGTGTACCCTAAGTGTTACCTAAGTGTGGCCTAAGTGTTACCTAAGTGTGCCCCAAGTGTTACCTAAGTGTGCCCTAAGTGTTAACTAAGTGTTACCTAAGTGTGCCCTAAGTGTTACCTAAGTGTACCATAAGTGTTACCTAAGTGTTACCTAAGTGTTACCTAAGTGTTACCTAAGAGTTACCTAAGTGTTACATATGTGTTACCTAAGTGTGCCCTAAGTGTTACCTAAGTGTGCGCTAAGTGTTACCTAAGTGTGCCCTAAGTGTTACCTAAGTGTGCCCTAAGTGTTACCTAAGTGTGCCCTAAGTGTTACCTAAGTGTGCCCTAAGTGTTACCTAAGTGTGCTCTAAGTGTTACCTAAGTGTGCCCTAAGTGTTACCTAAGTGTGCCCTAAGTGTTACCTAAGTGTACCCTAAGTGTTACCTAAGTGTGGCCTAAGTGTTACCTAAGTGTGCCCCAAGTGTTACCTAAGTGTGCCCTAAGTGTTAACTAAGTGTTACCTGAGTGTGCCCTAAGTGTTACCTAAGTGTACCCTAAGTGTTACCTAAGAGTTACCTAAGTGTTACATAAGTGTTACCTAAGTGTGCCCTAAGTGTTACCTAAGTGTTACCTAAGTGTGCCCTAAGTGTTACCTAAGTGTGCCCTAAGTGTTACCTAAGTGTGCCCTAAATGTTACCCAAGTGTGCCCTAAGTGTTACCTAAGTGTGCCCTAAGTGTTACCTAAGTGTGCCCCAAGTGTTACCTAAGTGTGCCCTAAGTGTTACCTAAGTGTACCCTAAGTGTTACCTAAGTGTTACCTAAGTGTTACCTAAGTGTTACCTAAGTGTGCCCTAAGTGTTACCCAAGTGTTACCTAAGTGTTACCTAAGTGTTACCTAAGTGTTACCTAAGTATTACCTAAGTGTTACCTAAGTGTGCCCTAAGTGTTACCTAAGTGTGCCCTAACTGTTACCTAAGTGTGCCCTAACTGTTACCTAAGTGTGCCCTAAGTGTTACCTAAGTGTGCCCTAAGTGTTACCTAAGTGTACCCTTAGTGTTACCTAAGTGTTACCTAAGTGTTAACTAAGTGTTACTTAAGTGTTACCCAAGTGTGCCCTAAGTGTTACCTAAGTGTGCCCTAAGTGTTACCTAAGTGTACCCTAAGTGTTACCTAAGTGTTACCTAAGTGTTACCTAAGTGTTACCCAAGTGTTACCTAAGTGTGCCCTAAGTGTTACCTAAGTGTGCCCTAAGTGTGCCCTAAGTGTTACCTAAGTGTACCCTTAGTGTTACCCAAGTGTTACATAAGTGTTACCTAAGTGTTACCTAAGTGTGCCCTAAGTGTTACCTAAGTGTGCCCTAAGTGTTACCTAAGTGTGCCCTAAGTGTTACCTAAGTGTTACCTAAGTGTTACCTAAGTGTGCCCTAAGTGTTACCCAAGTGTTACCTAAGTGTTACCTAAGTGTTACCTAAGTGTTACCTAAGTATTACCTAAGTGTTACCTAAGTGTGCCCTAAGTGTTACCTAAGTGTGCCCTAACTGTTACCTAAGTGTGCCCTAACTGTTACCTAAGTGTGCCCTAAGTGTTACCTAAGTGTGCCGTAAGTGTTACCTAAGTGTACCCTTAGTGTTACCTAAGTGTTACCTAAGTGTTAACTAAGTGTTACTTAAGTGTTACCCAAGTGTGCCCTAAGTGTTACCTAAGTGTGCCCTAAGTGTTACCTAAGTGTGCCCTAAGTGTTACCTAAGTGTACCCTAAGTGTTACCTAAGTGTTACCTAAGTGTTACCTAAGTGTTACCCAAGTGTTACCTAAGTGTGCCCTAAGTGTTACCTAAGTGTGCCCTAAGTGTGCCCTAAGTGTTACCTAAGTGTACCCTTAGTGTTACCCAAGTGTTACCTAAGTGTTACCTAAGTGTTACCTAAGTGTGCCCTAAGTGTTACCTAAGTGTGCCCTAAGTGTTACCTAAGTGTACCCTTAGTGTTACCTAAGTGTTACCTAAGTGTTAACTAAGTGTTACTTAAGTGTTACCTAAGTGTTACCTAAGTGTTACCTAAGTGTGCCCTAAGTGTTACCTAAGTGTGCCCTAAGTGTTACCTAAGTGTGCCCTAAGTGTTACCTAAGTGTTACCTAAGTGTTACCTAAGTGTTACCTAAGTGTGCCCTAAGTGTTACCTAAGTGTGCCCTAAGTGTTACCTAAGTGTGCCCTGAGTGTTACCTAAGTGTGCCCTAATTGTTACCTAAGTGTGCCCTAAGTGTTACCTAAGTGTGCCCTAAGTGTTACCTAAGTGTGCCCTAAGTGTTACCTAAGTGTGCTCTAAGTGTTACCTAAGTGTGCCCTAAGTGTTACCTAAGTGTGCCCTAAGTTTTACCTAAGTGTACCCTAAGTGTTACCTAAGTGTGGCCTAAGTGTTACCTAAGTGTGCCCCAAGTGTTACCTAAGTGTGCCCTAAGTGTTAACTAAGTGTTACCTGAGTGTGCCCTAAGTGTTACCTAAGTGTACCCTAAGTGTTACCTAAGAGTTACCTAAGTGTTACATAAGTGTTACCTAAGTGTGCCCTAAGTGTTACCTAAGTGTTACCTAAGTGTGCCCTAAGTGTTACCTAAGTGTGCCCTAAGTGTTACCTAAGTGTGCCCTAAATGTTACCCAAGTGTTACCTAAGTGTGCCCTAAGTGTTACCTAAGTGTGCCCTAAGTGTTACCTAAGTGTGTCCTAACTGTTACCTAAGTGTGCCCTAACTGTTACCTAAGTGTGCCCTAAGTGTTACCTAAGTGTGCCCTAAGTGTTACCTAAGTGTGCCCTAAGTGTTACCTAAGTGTGCCCTAAGTGTTACCTAAGTGTGCCCTAAGTGTTACCTAAGTGTGCCCTAAGTGTTACCTAAGTGTGCCCTAAGTGTTACCTAAGTGTGCCCTAAGTGTTACCTAAGTGTGCCCTAAGTGTTACCTAAGTGTGCTTTAAGTGTTACCTAAGTGTGCCCTAAGTGTTACCTAAGTGTGCCCTAAGTGTTACCTAAGTGTACCCTAAGTGTTACCTAAGTGTGGCCTAAGTGTTACCTAAGTGTGCCCCAAGTGTTACCTAAGTGTGCCCTAAGTGTTAACTAAGTGTTACCTAAGTGTGCCCTAAGTGTTACCTAAGTGTACCATAAGTGTTACCTAAGTGTTACCTAAGTGTTACCTAAGTGTTACCTAAGAGTTACCTAAGTGTTACATGTGTTACCTAAGTGTCCCCTAAGTGTTACCTAAGTGTGCGCTAAGTGTTACCTAAGTGTTACCTAAGTGTGCCCTAAGTGTTACCTAAGTGTGCCCTAAGTGTTACCTAAGTGTGCCCTAAGTGTGCCCTAAGTGTTACCTAAGTGTACCCTTAGTGTTACCCAAGTGTTACCTAAGTGTTACCTAAGTGTTACCTAAGTGTGCCCTAAGTGTTACCTAAGTGTGCCCTAAGTGTTACCTAAGTGTACCCTTAGTGTTACCTAAGTGTTACCTAAGTGTTAACTAAGTGTTACTTAAGTGTTACCTAAGTCTTACCTAAGTGTTACCTAAGTGTGCCCTAAGTGTTACCTAAGTGTGCCCTAAGTGTTACCTAAGTGTGCCCTAAGTGTTACCTAAGTGTTACCTAAGTGTTACCTAAGTGTTACCTAAGTGTGCCCTAAGTGTTACCTAAGTGTGCCCTAAGTGTTACCTAAGTGTGCCCTGAGTGTTACCTAAGTGTGCCCTAATTGTTACCTAAGTGTGCCCTAAGTGTTACCTAAGTGTGCCCTAAGTGTTACCTAAGTGTGCCCTAAGTGTTACCTAAGTGTGCTCTAAGTGTTACCTAAGTGTGCCCTAAGTGTTACCTAAGTGTGCCCTAAGTTTTACCTAAGTGTACCCTAAGTGTTACCTAAGTGTGGCCTAAGTGTTACCTAAGTGTGCCCCAAGTGTTACCTAAGTGTGCCCTAAGTGTTAACTAAGTGTTACCTGAGTGTGCCCTAAGTGTTACCTAAGTGTACCCTAAGTGTTACCTAAGAGTTACCTAAGTGTTACATAAGTGTTACCTAAGTGTGCCCTAAGTGTTACCTAAGTGTTACCTAAGTGTGCCCTAAGTGTTACCTAAGTGTGCCCTAAGTGTTACCTAAGTGTGCCCTAAATGTTACCCAAGTGTTACCTAAGTGTGCCCTAAGTGTTACCTAAGTGTGCCCTAAGTGTTACCTAAGTGTGTCCTAACTGTTACCTAAGTGTACCCTAAGTGTTACCTAAGTGTTACCTAAGTGTTACCTAAGTGTTACCCAAGTGTTACCTAAGTGTGCCCTAAGTGTTACCTAAGTGTGCCCTAAGTGTGCCCTAAGTGTTACCTAAGTGTGCCCTAAGTGTTACCTAAGTGTGCCCTAAGTGTTACCTAAGTGTTACCTAAGTGTTACCTAAGTGTGCCCTAAGTGTTACCTAAGTGTGCCCTAAGTGTGCCCTAAGTGTTACCTAAGTGTACCCTTAGTGTTACCCAAGTGTTACATAAGTGTTACCTAAGTGTTACCTAAGTGTGCCCTAAGTGTTACCTAAGTGTGCCCTAAGTGTTACCTAAGTGTGCCCTAAGTGTTACCTAAGTGTTACCTAAGTGTTACCCAAGTGTGCCCTAAGTGTTACCTAAGTGTGCCCTAAGTGTTACCTAAGTGTGCCCTAAGTGTTACCTAAGTGTACCCTAAGTGTTACCTAAGTGTTACCTAAGTGTTACCTAAGTGTTACCCAAGTGTTACCTAAGTGTGCCCTAAGTGTTACCTAAGTGTGCCCTAAGTGTGCCCTAAGTGTTACCTAAGTGTACCCTTAGTGTTACCCAAGTGTTACCTAAGTGTTACCTAAGTGTTACCTAAGTGTGCCCTAAGTGTTACCTAAGTGTGCCCTAAGTGTTACCTAAGTGTACCCTTAGTGTTACCTAAGTGTTACCTAAGTGTTAACTAAGTGTTACTTAAGTGTTACCTAAGTGTTACCTAAGTGTTACCTAAGTGTGCCCTAAGTGTTACCTAAGTGTGCCCTAAGTGTTACCTAAGTGTTACCTAAGTGTTACCTAAGTGTTACCTAAGTGTGCCCTAAGTGTTACCTAAGTGTGCCCTAAGTGTTACCTAAGTGTGCCCTGAGTGTTACCTAAGTGTGCCCTAATTGTTACCTAAGTGTGCCCTAAGTGTTACCTAAGTGTGCCCTAAGTGTTACCTAAGTGTGCCCTAAGTGTTACCTAAGTGTGCTCTAAGTGTTACCTAAGTGTGCCCTAAGTGTTACCTAAGTGTGCCCTAAGTTTTACCTAAGTGTACCCTAAGTGTTACCTAAGTGTGGCCTAAGTGTTACCTAAGTGTGCCCCAAGTGTTACCTAAGTGTGCCCTAAGTGTTAACTAAGTGTTACCTGAGTGTGCCCTAAGTGTTACCTAAGTGTGCCCTAAGTGTTACCTAAGAGTTACCTAAGTGTTACATAAGTGTTACCTAAGTGTGCCCTAAGTGTTACCTAAGTGTTACCTAAGTGTGCCCTAAGTGTTACCTAAGTGTGCCCTAAGTGTTACCTAAGTGTGCCCTAAATGTTACCCAAGTGTTACCTAAGTGTGCCCTAAGTGTTACCTAAGTGTGCCCTAAGTGTTACCTAAGTGTGTCCTAACTGTTACCTAAGTGTGCCCTAACTGTTACCTAAGTGTGCCCTAAGTGTTACCTAAGTGTGCCCTAAGTGTTACCTAAGTGTGCCCTAAGTGTTACCTAAGTGTGCCCTAAGTGTTACCTAAGTGTGCCCTAAGTGTTACCTAAGTGTGCCCTAAGTGTTACCTAAGTGTGCCCTAAGTGTTACCTAAGTGTGCCCTAAGTGTTACCTAAGTGTGCCCTAAGTGTTACCTAAGTGTGCTTTAAGTGTTACCTAAGTGTGCCCTAAGTGTTACCTAAGTGTGCCCTAAGTGTTACCTAAGTGTACCCTAAGTGTTACCTAAGTGTGGCCTAAGTGTTACCTAAGTGTGCCCCAAGTGTTACCTAAGTGTGCCCTAAGTGTTAACTAAGTGTTACCTAAGTGTGCCCTAAGTGTTACCTAAGTGTACCATAAGTGTTACCTAAGTGTTACCTAAGTGTTACCTAAGTGTTACCTAAGAGTTACCTAAGTGTTACATATGTGTTACCTAAGTGTGCCCTAAGTGTTACCTAAGTGTGCGCTAAGTGTTACCTAAGTGTGCCCTAAGTGTTACCTAAGTGTGCCCTAAGTGTTACCTAAGTGTGCCCTAAGTGTTACCTAAGTGTGCCCTAAGTGTTACCTAAGTGTGCTCTAAGTGTTACCTAAGTGTGCCCTAAGTGTTACCTAAGTGTGCCCTAAGTGTTACCTAAGTGTACCCTAAGTGTTACCTAAGTGTGGCCTAAGTGTTACCTAAGTGTGCCCCAAGTGTTACCTAAGTGTGCCCTAAGTGTTAACTAAGTGTTACCTGAGTGTGCCCTAAGTGTTACCTAAGTGTACCCTAAGTGTTACCTAAGAGTTACCTAAGTGTTACATAAGTGTTACCTAAGTGTGCCCTAAGTGTTACCTAAGTGTTACCTAAGTGTGCCCTAAGTGTTACCTAAGTGTGCCCTAAGTGTTACCTAAGTGTGCCCTAAATGTTACCCAAGTGTGCCCTAAGTGTTACCTAAGTGTGCCCTAAGTGTTACCTAAGTGTGCCCCAAGTGTTACCTAAGTGTGCCCTAAGTGTTACCTAAGTGTACCCTAAGTGTTACCTAAGTGTTACCTAAGTGTTACCTAAGTGTTACCTAAGTGTGCCCTAAGTGTTACCCAAGTGTTACCTAAGTGTTACCTAAGTGTTACCTAAGTGTTACCTAAGTATTACCTAAGTGTTACCTAAGTGTGCCCTAAGTGTTACCTAAGTGTGCCCTAACTGTTACCTAAGTGTGCCCTAACTGTTACCTAAGTGTGCCCTAAGTGTTACCTAAGTGTGCCCTAAGTGTTACCTAAGTGTACCCTTAGTGTTACCTAAGTGTTACCTAAGTGTTAACTAAGTGTTACTTAAGTGTTACCCAAGTGTGCCCTAAGTGTTACCTAAGTGTGCCCTAAGTGTTACCTAAGTGTACCCTAAGTGTTACCTAAGTGTTACCTAAGTGTTACCTAAGTGTTACCCAAGTGTTACCTAAGTGTGCCCTAAGTGTTACCTAAGTGTGCCCTAAGTGTGCCCTAAGTGTTACCTAAGTGTACCCTTAGTGTTACCCAAGTGTTACATAAGTGTTACCTAAGTGTTACCTAAGTGTGCCCTAAGTGTTACCTAAGTGTGCCCTAAGTGTTACCTAAGTGTGCCCTAAGTGTTACCTAAGTGTTACCTAAGTGTTACCTAAGTGTGCCCTAAGTGTTACCCAAGTGTTACCTAAGTGTTACCTAAGTGTTACCTAAGTGTTACCTAAGTATTACCTAAGTGTTACCTAAGTGTGCCCTAAGTGTTACCTAAGTGTGCCCTAACTGTTACCTAAGTGTGCCCTAACTGTTACCTAAGTGTGCCCTAAGTGTTACCTAAGTGTGCCGTAAGTGTTACCTAAGTGTACCCTTAGTGTTACCTAAGTGTTACCTAAGTGTTAACTAAGTGTTACTTAAGTGTTACCCAAGTGTGCCCTAAGTGTTACCTAAGTGTGCCCTAAGTGTTACCTAAGTGTGCCCTAAGTGTTACCTAAGAGTACCCTAAGTGTTACCTAAGTGTTACCTAAGTGTTACCTAAGTGTTACCCAAGTGTTACCTAAGTGTGCCCTAAGTGTTACCTAAGTGTGCCCTAAGTGTGCCCTAAGTGTTACCTAAGTGTACCCTTAGTGTTACCCAAGTGTTACCTAAGTGTTACCTAAGTGTTACCTAAGTGTGCCCTAAGTGTTACCTAAGTGTGCCCTAAGTGTTACCTAAGTGTACCCTTAGTGTTACCTAAGTGTTACCTAAGTGTTAACTAAGTGTTACTTAAGTGTTACCTAAGTGTTACCTAAGTGTTACCTAAGTGTGCCCTAAGTGTTACCTAAGTGTGCCCTAAGTGTTACCTAAGTGTGCCCTAAGTGTTACCTAAGTGTTACCTAAGTGTTACCTAAGTGTTACCTAAGTGTGCCCTAAGTGTTACCTAAGTGTGCCCTAAGTGTTACCTAAGTGTGCCCTGAGTGTTACCTAAGTGTGCCCTAATTGTTACCTAAGTGTGCCCTAAGTGTTACCTAAGTGTGCCCTAAGTGTTACCTAAGTGTGCCCTAAGTGTTACCTAAGTGTGCTCTAAGTGTTACCTAAGTGTGCCCTAAGTGTTACCTAAGTGTGCCCTAAGTTTTACCTAAGTGTACCCTAAGTGTTACCTAAGTGTGGCCTAAGTGTTACCTAAGTGTGCCCCAAGTGTTACCTAAGTGTGCCCTAAGTGTTAACTAAGTGTTACCTGAGTGTGCCCTAAGTGTTACCTAAGTGTACCCTAAGTGTTACCTAAGAGTTACCTAAGTGTTACATAAGTGTTACCTAAGTGTGCCCTAAGTGTTACCTAAGTGTTACCTAAGTGTGCCCTAAGTGTTACCTAAGTGTGCCCTAAGTGTTACCTAAGTGTGCCCTAAATGTTACCCAAGTGTTACCTAAGTGTGCCCTAAGTGTTACCTAAGTGTGCCCTAAGTGTTACCTAAGTGTGTCCTAACTGTTACCTAAGTGTGCCCTAACTGTTACCTAAGTGTGCCCTAAGTGTTACCTAAGTGTGCCCTAAGTGTTACCTAAGTGTTACCTAAGTGTTACCTAAGTGTTACCTAAGTGTGCCCTAAGTGTTACCTAAGTGTGCCCTAAGTGTTACCTAAGTGTGCCCTGAGTGTTACCTAAGTGTGCCCTAATTGTTACCTAAGTGTGCCCTAAGTGTTACCTAAGTGTGCCCTAAGTGTTACCTAAGTGTGCCCTAAGTGTTACCTAAGTGTGCTCTAAGTGTTACCTAAGTGTGCCCTAAGTGTTACCTAAGTGTGCCCTAAGTTTTACCTAAGTGTACCCTAAGTGTTACCTAAGTGTGGCCTAAGTGTTACCTAAGTGTGCCCCAAGTGTTACCTAAGTGTGCCCTAAGTGTTAACTAAGTGTTACCTGAGTGTGCCCTAAGTGTTACCTAAGTGTACCCTAAGTGTTACCTAAGAGTTACCTAAGTGTTACATAAGTGTTACCTAAGTGTGCCCTAAGTGTTACCTAAGTGTTACCTAAGTGTGCCCTAAGTGTTACCTAAGTGTGCCCTAAGTGTTACCTAAGTGTGCCCTAAATGTTACCCAAGTGTTACCTAAGTGTGCCCTAAGTGTTACCTAAGTGTGCCCTAAGTGTTACCTAAGTGTGTCCTAACTGTTACCTAAGTGTGCCCTAACTGTTACCTAAGTGTGCCCTAAGTGTTACCTAAGTGTGCCCTAAGTGTTACCTAAGTGTGCCCTAAGTGTTACCTAAGTGTGCCCTAAGTGTTACCTAAGTGTGCCCTAAGTGTTACCTAAGTGTGCCCTAAGTGTTACCTAAGTGTGCCCTAAGTGTTACCTAAGTGTGCCCTAAGTGTTACCTAAGTGTGCCCTAAGTGTTACCTAAGTGTGCTTTAAGTGTTACCTAAGTGTGCCCTAAGTGTTACCTAAGTGTGCCCTAAGTGTTACCTAAGTGTACCCTAAGTGTTACCTAAGTGTGGCCTAAGTGTTACCTAAGTGTGCCCCAAGTGTTACCTAAGTGTGCCCTAAGTGTTAACTAAGTGTTACCTAAGTGTGCCCTAAGTGTTACCTAAGTGTACCATAAGTGTTACCTAAGTGTTACCTAAGTGTTACCTAAGTGTTACCTAAGAGTTACCTAAGTGTTACATATGTGTTACCTAAGTGTGCCCTAAGTGTTACCTAAGTGTGCGCTAAGTGTTACCTAAGTGTTACCTAAGTGTGCCCTAAGTGTTACCTAAGTGTGCCCTAAGTGTTACCTAAGTGTGCCCTAAGTGATACCTAAGTGTGCCCTAAGTGTTACCCAAGTGTGCCCTAAGTGTTACCTAAGTGTGCCCTAAGTGTTACCTAAGTGTGCCCCAAGTGTTACCTAAGTGTGCCCTAAGTGTTAACTAAGTGTTACCTAAGTGTGCCCTAAGTGTTACCTAAGTGTGCCCTAAGTGTTACCTAAGTGTTACCTAAGTGTTACCTAAGTGTGCCCTAAGTGTTACCCAAGTGTTACCTAAGTGTTACCTAAGTGTTACCTAAGTCTTACCTAAGTATTACCTAAGTGTTACCTAAGTGTGCCCTAAGTGTTACCTAAGTGTGCCCTAACTGTTACCTAAGTGTGCCCTAACTGTTACCTAAGTGTGCCCTAAGTGTTACCTAAGTGTGCCCTAAGTGTTACCTAAGTGTACCCTTAGTGTTACCTAAGTGTTACCTAAGTGTTAACTAAGTGTTACTTAAGTGTTACCTAAGTGTTACCTAAGTGTTACCTAAGTGTGCCCTAAGTGTTACCTAAGTGTACCCTTAGTGTTACCTAAGTGTTACCTAAGTGTTAACTAAGTGTTACTTAAGTGTTACCTAAGTTACCTTAGGAATATATATATGAACAACACCATTAGCAATTGAGGAACTGTTTGACAATAAACGTTTAACTTTGTTGGATAACACGTGCAAATTAACATATCTGAAACACATACGCAATCACCCTTTCATCAGGCCCGATCCGTACCTGCATGTACCTATAAAACCGTGTTTGATGCGTGGAATGGCTACCACAGCATCCCGCTGGACAAGGAGGATCGTCATCTCACCACATTCATCACCCCATGGGGCAGATATAGGTACTGTGTGGCACCACAGGGATACATTTCGTCAGGCGACTGTTACACGAGGCGATTCGACGAAATCGTGTCGGATACCCAGAACTTCACCAAATGCGTTGACGACGCTCTGTTATGGTCCGACTCTATCGAAGCAGCATTCTTCCAGGCAGTTGACTGGCTGAACAAATGTGGTCAGAACGGCGTGACTCTGAATCCTGACAAATTCAAATTTGCCAAAGCTACAGTCGACTTCGCCGGTTTCACGATCTCACCTACCAAAGTGACACCCAGCGCCAACTACACGGACGCGATTCAACATTTTCCATCTCCGAGAAATGTCACTGATGTCCGCAGCTGGTTCGGTCTCGTGAACCAAGTATCATTCTCGTTCGCAACAGCACCGAAAATGCTCCCATTCCGAGACTTACTCAAAAACAAGACGAAATTCATCTGGAACGAACAACTAGAAGAACTCTTCCAAGAATCGAAAAGAGTCATTTTGAGGGGCATCGCTGAAGGTGTGGAAATTTTCGACCTAAAACGACCCACCTGCCTACTCACAGATTGGTCGAAAACTGGAATTGGGTTTTGGCTCCTACAGAAACGATGCAAGTGTCCCTCCACAGCCCCGTTCTGCTGCAAAGAAGGATGGACCGTCACCCTGGTTGGCAGTCGCTTCACCTCTCCAGCGGAATCTCGGTACGCACCAATCGAGGGCGAAGCTTTAGCAGTAGTCGACGCCTTGAATAAAGCGCGCCACTTCATTCTTGGCTGCCCAAACTTGGTCATCGCGGTGGATCACAAGCCACTACTCAAAGTCTTCGGAGACCGATCACTTGGTGACATCTACAACCCACGTCTCCGCAACCTGAAAGAGAAGACTTTGCGCTATCGATTCACCATGGTTCACATTCCTGGATCCCGTCACAAGGCTGCCGATGCCATTTCCCGTTATCCTGTCAACAGTCCAGAGTCGTTACACCTACCAGACGACATCGCCTTCACAGGAGACGTCTACCAATCCGTTACATGGGACAACGTCCGAACTGCGACCACTAGTGACGAAAATTTCCGGCAACTTCAGGAGTTCATCGAATGGGGTTTCCCCTCATCCTCAGAGAAAATGCCCTCCGAAATCAGAAACTTCCATAAGTTCAGAGCCGATCTCACCAGCCATGATGGCGTCCTGCTGTACAAAGACCGCGTCGTCATGCCGCCATCCCTACGAACACGCATCCTACAGGCACTGCACTCCGCCCACCAAGGCGTCACGCAAATGTGTTCTCGAGCGGAATCATCGGTTTTCTGGCCGGGACTGACTCTTGACATAACAAACGTGCGTTCACGATGTCAAGCGTGCAATCGAATGGCACCATCCCAGCCACACTCTCCACCAACGCCACCAACTGCTCCATCATACCCGTTCCAGCAAATAGTCAGTGACTATTTCAGTTATCGTGGCAACACGTATCTTGTCATTGTCGACAGATACAGCAATTGGCCGATCGTCGAAAAGGCCAACGACGGAGCCTCAGGGCTGATCTCCGCCCTGCGCTGCACGTTTGTAACATACGGAATCAGCGATGAGATTAACTCAGACGGCGGCCCGGAATTTACGTCGAAACAGACACAACAGTTTCTCCGAAGCTGGGGTGTCTCACACCGCGTCTCATCGGTAGCACACCCACACAGTAACTGCCGAGCGGAGGTCGGTGTGAAAACGGTAAAACGTCTAATAACACAGAACACTGATAACTATGGACGCCTCGACACAGATCAATTCCAAAAAGCAATTCTGCAATACCGCAACACCCCCGATCCCATCACTCATGTCTCCCCCGCCATGTGCATATTTGGCAGACAGATCAGAGATGCCATACCCATACACCCCGGTAAATACGAACCTCACCCCACCTGGAGAGAAACACTTCAGGCTAGAGAAGAAGCATTGCGAAAGCGTCACATGGTCATGGCGGAACGCCTCACCGAACATACACGACACCTCCCACCTCTGGTCGTCGGTGATCATGTGCGCATTCAAAACCAGACAGGTCCACATCCCACCAAATGGGACAAAACTGGTATCGTAGTCGAGGTCCGCCAGTTCGACCAATACGTAATTCGTGTTGACGGGTCAGGCCGTGTCACGTTGAGAAACCGCCGATTCCTTCGCAAATACATACCCTTCATACAGCGCTATCCGTTAACGTTCACTCCGGACACCCCATCTAACAGTGGACCAAGCGAGTTCCGTCAACCAATGGAGTCAAACAGGCCAACCACGCCCGACCATTCGACGGACCAACCAACCGCACCAAACCAAACATCCACACCTGACAGGACAATCGCGTCTGATCAGCCGACGGCGTCACACAGGCCAACTGCACCTGACCTACCGAACGTGGTTGCATCACCGATGCCGGCCACGACACCGTTGGCACGACCCTCAGAGTCGGAGGGACCATCACCAGAATATGGTGAACTACCGGCCCGTTGCAACGAGCGTCCCACAAGACACCGTCGTCCACCGGCGTGGATGCTCACTGGTGATTACGTCCTCTGATAACCAGCGCTTACATGGCCAATATCAGTCTCCCGACAGTCGACTTGGGGGGCGTAGAGAAGTATTGAGAAGGCATATGCTGCGCGGCGAGCACGTTCACTCTGGTTTATTTTAGTAAAACGTGGAATGCACTCGTTCATGTACGATAAGTACTTTTCAATGTAAATTACTTGTATTAAGTGTGTTTCAGATATGTTAATTTGCACGTGTTATCCAACAAAGTTAAACGTTTATTGTCAAACAGTTCCTCAATTGCTAATGGTGTTGTTCATATATATATTCGCAGATATTGTGATCATTGCTGGTGAATACATTAGCAAATGGTGAATACTTATTTAGCCTTCTTAAACGATGATTAACTCAATAATTGAATACAAAACTGTACTGTACATAGAAGTGCCGCACAGTACCGTGCAAACAATGATATTAGGGCTTTCAGACACATTATAACGATTTTATTGTGCATATTTAATGATAATTTAACTTGATAAGGTCACTAATAGCATGAATAACCCATGTGTTGATAAAATAATTCATTTAACATCCCAAATATATCATTTCCATAGTTTGAATTTGTTGCATGACGCTTCAAAAAAGGTGTTTTTAGGTCAAGGTTTTTTGTGGCCCTTTTTTAGACCATCGGTTTTTGTTTGAGGTCGCATCTCTACACAAGCATACGAGTGACGTTTGATACTTAATATATCGTTGTTACCATTACAGATACTCAGTGTATTGTTAGAGTGTCGTTGAAGCAAGGGATATGTGCAGACAAGAATTTGTACAACAAGAGTGAAACGTGGCCAAATACAGCAGATTCTAGGCACAGTGCGAGCATGATTGGTATTAGTGATGCGTCCGCACAAACTGCATCACTTGTTGATGTAATTGTTATGTTTTTGTGTATTCATGTAATATGGTGATTCAGCCATCGAACTGTATATTTACTTTTTGTATTATTTCAGCGAAAAGCTCATGTGTAATTGTGAGCTCATTTCGACGTATTGAATATCTTGCATATAATTATAATCATGTATTTGAGCACAGCAGTGAAGAAGGCTGTGTTCACGTGTAACTTCAACTCCCGGTCCTGGCTGACACACAGCAGAATCGACCGGGGTCACGTGATAACTGCTAATAAACTACATCATTATAAATGGTTCCATTATCTCGAAAGCAATACCGACTTGCTCTTTATCGCCCTCTATACACGTAAACTGACAGCAGTGGTTTAAGCAGCGAAAGTCACAGAGAAGTCGCTACCTGACATTGCGTCGATGAATCGTGTTTATAACTGCAACAAGTCGCCGCTCAAACTGATCAAGAAAGATGAGTTTGGTCGTACCTAACCTCACCTAACCGTGTATGAGTGTTTGAGCGTTGGTGACATTATCAGTTGTGGTCGGTCACAGCGTTGAGCAGCGCGACTCTCCTCCACCTCGACTAAAAAGCTCTGTCGATCAAACACGTGTAAAAGCCACCATAATATGCAAAATGTGTAGCTTAAAACATCAAGTGTATATTTTCAGCTCAGCAAGAAAAAATACTTGGTTAACCGGTTAATTTGTCCTGTTTTGCTAACAGCTGTTTCCAAATATCTAATTCAATACATTTTCCTCCAAAAATTAACTGTTTCGTTGTTTGTTCAAAAATGTTTGTTGGTAAATAATGCGAGAAAATAATTGGTGGACCGCGTGTTTGAGACCCCTGGCGTAGATAATCTCAAGCTTCTGATTACAACCTATGATCGAATCGGGTCATTTTGTGATCACAAACTAATAAGTTAGATCACCTCTGATTAGGCTGGGCTAGGTCAAGATGGGTTTCTGTTAATTCATGACAGGCTGAAAGTCACCGAAACCTTATATAGTTAATCAAGCCTAACAAGCTGTATCAAGAAGACCAGTATTTGTGATGGAACATTAAGCCCTCCCCCCTAAGCCTACCAAAAATCATAATCATGGACAGTAATATTTCTTACCACTGTAAATGAAGCCCTGAAATTTTGGCTCAAGTTCGAGGACTGAATCAGTGTGCCCCAGTCACTTATTATGTGATCAGTGTACTTCTTCATGTTTCGCCAGGCCCCCTATACTTTTTCCTTAACCCCCCCTCCATCGGAAGAATCCTGGCGCCACCACTGATCAAAGTGGAGATGCAGTTTTTGCGCTGATTACGAATATGATATAGCTTAAATCTCTATACTGAAGCAATTTTTCAACAAATGCATTCGTAAAATAGAAAAAGCATAAAATAACATCAATTTTGTAATGGACCAATTTTGTTATATAATTTTAATAATGTGAAAGCGCTTTGAGATGCATATTAAAACAAATTTTTATGTCCAAGTCCAATTTCCAAGTCCAATAACCAATTTTTGAGGAAGTTACTTTGAAATACAATAATCGCAAAGACGTTCCATAGTGATACAATCCAGAGTGCAATTTTGGGAGGGGCTGAATTAATTTCGGGGAACGTCTTTGTGATAATGCGTATTTGCGAATTATATAAACAAATTCTATAAGCAAATTATTGTCCTCTTTTGGTGAATCTCTTGGTTATGACGAGTTAATGAAAGCATTTGGGGCTGGATTCAGCCCCCTGAGCCCCCCCCCCTGGATCCGCCATTGATTAAGCTAATGACAGTTCAGTACACAGTAGATTTAACTTTTGTGTCAACTTTTGTGTTTTGACAATTTATAATTGCATTTGCTGAAAATTGACAAAAGATGGAAACTTTATTTTGTCATATTCTTAATCAGCGCAAAAAACTGCATCCATTGTGACATATATGAAATCCAAAGACAGTTGAAAATCGACCCACCCTGATACCATTAGGGTGCTTTGGTGCTTGTGGTGTTACAGGTCGGCCGTGTAAATATTGTACCCTCTATTGTGGACTTCCCTGTGGAACTCCGGACACAATGTTGTGTTAGCCGCTGCAGGGCTCAATACACGGCAACACGCTGTACCAACGCCACATAGACTACCTAGACACCTAGACACCTAGTAGTCTAGGTGGCATTGGTTGTCCGCAATTGGATAAGAACTGATGCAAGGATTCCACATGCTGCCACCTATTCCAGTGTTCTTCATTTTTTGCCCTGGTGGTTCACACGCTGCTGCGGAAAAACTGCACAATCCAGGCTTCACTTCATTTGTCTAGCACTTGATGGAGCTTGAGGAATAACATGTTTTTGTTATAGCACTGGCAAAACACAAGCGCGAAAAAAGAAAAACAGCAAAGTGACAAAAAATAAAATAAAACAAATACAAAATTGTAGAGAATAAGGGAGAAATTTGAAGGTAAGAGAGCGTGAAGTCACAAAACAAAATGGTTAACAGCAGCCACAAAACAAAGTGAGTAAAATAGCGAAAAAGGCACAACACAAATTACAACAGAGTAAATTGACAACCAAAAAAGAAGAGCACAAATCACAATTTCCGGAATCAAGTGAGAGGCTCACACAACAATAAAATCGTCATAGGAATCCGTCTGAGGAACTTAATTACAAAGATAACATTTTCAATAGAAAAAAGAAAAGGAAGCAGCAGCTGTGCTCAAGACAGGGAAAGGAAGAGAACGACGGGAATTTAGGCAAACATGACACGCAGAATAGTGAAAACATAAGAGAGGCGAAAGAAGAGAGAGTAATAGCCAGGATCAAATGGAATGTCAAAAAGGTGTAGGCGAAGCCGACGGCGGAATAGTGATGCAAAAAAAACGTTTTTTTTGGTTGCGGTTTTTTTTTGCAAAAAAAACATGTTTTTTTTAGGTCTTTTTGTTTTTTTTGTTTTTTTTTAGAATTAGCCCCAATTGTCATCGGATGTTAGATTTTAGTACATAGAAATGAGTTCAATTGATGTTTTGTACATCTTTACGTGTCTTATTTCAAAGATAATTTGATAATAGTATAAAAAACAAGAATATTTATCAATAAATACCTCAGGAGACTGTTTGAAAGTGCATCCGGGTCCGGTGGTTTAGGTTTTTTTCATTGAGAAAACCCATGTTTTTAAAGATGGTTTTAATTATGTGGATATTTGAAATAATTTGTCAGCATAACAAAACAAATTCATTGAATAATCTTGTTTTTTTAAAAGAAACCATGTTTTTTATGAAAAATGCAATGATGTTTTTCAAACTGGTTTTAAATTCGTTTTATTAATGTACAGGTCCAGAAAATGTTGGCAGCAGAACAAGACAAGCTAATTGGTTGGTCAAGTGTTTTTTTTGACAAACGCTCATTTAAACTAACGCTTTTTTAATGAAACAATGTTTTCTAAAACAGTATCTATGTAAGATAAATTTGATTGATGTACGTTCAAATAACTTTTGTATAGCAAGTAGCCTGTAGCTGTAGGTAGTTTGTAGGTAGCTGCAGGTAGCTGTAGGTAGGTTCTAGCCAAGTAGCTGGTAGGTATAAGCGGCTGGTTAAACCACTTAATTTAAACTGTTCTTTTAAACCATGTTTTTTTTCAAAATATATATCTTGGAAAAACTGTTTTCGTAGATGTAGAGATTGCGAAAAAAATTGGCGGCAGATCAAGAAAAGTTTAACCAATTTAACTGTTTTTTTTATTAGTAACCTGTTTTAAAACTGGTTTTATGGATGATGGTTTCTTTGATGTAGTTATTTGTGTTCAAATACTTTTTTGTACATCAAATATATTTCCTCAGTTGTTTTTTTCCTACACGAAAATATTTTCCGTTTTTCTGGTTAGGATTGCCACTCTGATTAATGCGACTCGATTTTATTCGTAGTCTCATTAGGGACACTGAGTTTGTTTGCATATTCGTAGTATTTGTGTAAATATTTGCAGTGTTTGTACTCTTATATTTGCAAATAATTGATCCGCTGAATGAAATGATGAAACTTATTATAACCAACGTAGTTAATTTCTGGCTGTAAAAAGTTAAGGTGTAAAAAATAAAATAAAATTATGCCACCTGTTGTTTTTAAACAGTTTCACATTTTAGCATAAGAAACGGTTCTCAAACCCTGCTTTCTTACACAATGATTAACTCAATAATTGAATGCAAAATTGTATTGTACATAGAAGTGCCGCACAGTGCCGTGCAAACAATGATATTAGGCCTTTCAGACACATTATAACAATTATATTGTGCATATTTAATGATAATTCAATTTGTTAGGGTCACTAATAGCATGAATAACCCATGTGTTGATGAAAATAATTCATTTAACATCACAAATATATCATTTCCATAATTTGAATTCTTTGCATGACTCTTCAAAAAAAAACAAAAAAAATGTGTTTTTTTTGGTCGCGGTTTTTTTTGGCAAAAAACTTCTTTTTTTATAAAAAAACCGTCGGTTTTTTTTGAGGTCGCATCTCTACGGCGGAAGGATCAAAATGTAGAGGCGCGGATGATATGAGAGAGAAAAGAGTTGTGTAAGCGTGGGATGTAAAACAAGAGTCAGAAAATCAGCAAGGCAATAAGGAGGGTGAGGATCATGAAGGAGTTTGTAAATGAGGCAACAAGGACCATAGTGAATTCGTCGCATGATAGGAAACCAGTGGAGTTGGAAAAGGAGTTGAGAACTGTGGCGACAAAAGGTAGAATGAAAGACGGAGTGACACGATTGTTGATCACACGTTGAAGGATTAAGAGATGAGAACGAGGAGCAATCAAATATAGCGAGTTGCAATAGGGAAAAGTCTAGGGAGAGTATGAACAAGAGTGATAGGGGAATTTTTATCAAGATAGGGACGGATAGTGAAGAGAGAACGCAAATTAAGACAATGGCGAGAGACAGAAATGATATTGTCAAAGCAGGAGAGAGAAGAGACAAAGACAGAGCCGAGATTGTAGTAGTAGATTGTAGTGTGACAGTAGTAGAGCTAGGAAATGGGAGAAGAGGAGGAGACATACGAGGTGGATGGAGGACAATTTACTCAGACTTAACAGTATTCAAATACAACCGCCGAAAGGCAGTCCATAAGAAAATATCAGAAAGTATATCAGAGAGAAAGGAGGTAGTATCAAGAGTGAGAGGAATGAGGATGTCATCGGCATAAATTTTGAAAGTTAAGGGATGTTTTCGGAGGATAAGGCAGAAAGAAGATAAATATTAAATATTAGAGGGCCAAGGACGGAAAGTGGAGGACTTCAAGGTAACTGAGTAACTACGATCAATGAGGTAAGATTTCAGAAGAGAAAGGGCGGAATAAGATAGACACAGACAGGAGAGATCACGAATAAGAATAGAGTGACTAACAAGATCAAAAGCCGAGGACAGATCAAGTAATACCAATAGGACAGATTGACGGTAGGAGAAGTGTGAAAGGGAGTCATTACACAAGGAAAAGTACAGATTCAGTAGAGTGAGCTGAGTGGAAGCCAGATTGACACGGGTCAAGGAATTTAGAGATGTAAGGCAAGAGTTGCAATGAAATAGCGGATTCGAGGAGTTTGGAGGGAAGACTAGGGAGAAAGATAGGACGGTAATTGGATAGCAGTGGGAAGAAGAGAAGTTTTTTACAATGGGGCGGACAATTGTGGACAAAAGGGAATTTAGACGATTTTTATATTTCGATGTACTTTTGGACGTGACTACTTCACTCTTTTCGTAAAATCTATTTTTATTTCAGTGTATTATCAAATTTTACGTTAATTTATTTTATTGTTAAGTATTCGATCTTTGAGACGAGTATTTTGTGTGTACTCAGATATGAGTTTTGTGGTGGCAATTGTTCGAAATGACACTGATAATTGTGTTTGATTGCTGGTATATGCTGGATATTTGTTAGATAATGTAAATTGTGGTATTAGTCAAGCTGTTTAAATTGTGCTAGTCTGTGTATATTATCTGTAGTGTTTGGTGGATGTGTGTCTGTGCGTTCGTGCGGAGGGTTGTATGTGAGAGTACGCGCGTGTATACGCCAATACACACGTGTGTTGTGCTGTGAGACCGTGTATGCTTGTGTGTATGTACGCGACTGTATGTCAGTATATGGGCGTATGAGCCATGTATGTTGGAATATATGCGGGTGGTATCGTCGGTGTTGAGACCTGTGTTATGGTGTGATTAGTTCGAGCATTGGCCGCAAGATGGCAGTCAGATCTAGCGCGTCATTGGTCGCCACACAGCTCCGTCGCACCAACATATAACGCTACTATTACCTTGGACTGACTTGCTCAGGCGAGAAGTACTGCGCATGCGCGGATTGGGTAATGCTCTGTTCCTCTGCTGGCCAGCGGCGCCCCAACCCTGTATTTCATTAGCATTTTGCCTGTCTGCTTGTACGGTTGTGACGCTGCTGTACGTGTGCGAAATACCGGTTAGTGTGTTATCCTGGCTTCAGTTTGCACTTAGAAGCATGGTGGGAGATGAGTAGCTTGCAGGTTAGTGCTGATCTTCAACTTGCATTATCCAAACACCTCATACACCATGTGTCATAGCACGTTTTAGAATCTTTCAAAACCAGGCTCAATCACCAGGAATTGTGCGCTTGTATCTCAAAAAACACTCATTATCACACTCGTCCACGATCAATTGTACATTTTCATTCGACACAAACAAAACAAACCTTGAGCAAACAGGCGAAACAATGTAAATATTACCAATAACACAAACTAATTATACACCCACCTTAGCACTCAATTAAACTCACCTAGTTAATCCAAATCGTCATATATTAGCACAATTAGTTTGTGTAGAATTAGTTTGTGTTATTGGTAATATTTACATTGTTTCGCCTGTTTGCTCAAGGTTTGTTTTGTTTGTGTCGCTCAACAAATTATCATTCACACTGTTCATGGCATTTACACTGTTCAGTGTGTTTATTGAGATCTGAAGTATTTAATTTTTTCATGTGCATTTATCTAAAATATTACATTTTCTGACACTTATTGCCTGCTAGAAATAAGGTTTCGTTGTAGGTCTCTGGGCTCATTATACTATATATACGTAGCATGTTATTATACGTAACGATTTCTCGGTGTTTGCGCATGATATTGTCACGTGTATTTGTTGTTCATCTGCTCTTCATGTCGGTCAGTATCGTGCACTGTGGCAGCTCGCGCTTATATTTACTGACCACGTGGTTGATAGTAGCCCGCTCCTCCAACCACACCCACTTATTGTCGTGTGTGTTCATTGTGTCATCCTCATGTGTGTGTGTGTGTGTGTGTGTGTTCGATCTGTATGTGATTTTGCGTCGAGCGTCAACAAGCATGATTTACACACTCGGACTGCTACTGTGTTCACAGCATAACACTTTTGTCTCCTATTTATTCATTGGAGGTGTATAGATGGCAAATGGGAATGTATATTTTAACTGTTTTGTGAAGTTTAACAGCTGAGGTGGCACGATTTAATATTGCAATTTATTGTGCGTAAGGATGTTCTACTGATCAAGCAATGCTACGAACAGTTGGGGTTTGTTGGGATTCGTGTGCCATTTTTTTGCATGTTCGTGTATCGCAAATTATGCTTGTACCGTTATATGTTTTATGCTAAATGATGTTTCTACTGTTATATGTTTTATGCTAAATTATGCTTCTACTGTTAATTTTTTGTGACAATTTGTGAAGTCAACGTTGTTTTCTCACTTGATACACCATGTTATTTTATGTTGATGTTGTGTTGATGTTATGTTGATGGGCATGTTATTTTAGTCTTTTACTGGCATTTATGGGTATCTACTCCTAGTACCTTTTACTAGTATTTTCAGCAAGATCGAAGCTTTAAACTCAAATAGGAAAGTATGTTTCAAAGTGGGATTACGTATTTCAACACCGCACTATGACAAGGACAAATTTCATATCGCCCAAGCTGTTAGCAAGACGCAAGCGTGAGTACGTAAAATGGCTGAGATAAATTGCTTCCTTATGTCATGTTAACATAGCACGTGCATGATACACAGGTGTGATCGCTTATAGCTTCAAGCTTGTATTTGAGTTACTGGTGTTTTGAAGATTATCAATAATCTTCGCACGTGCTAAATATTTGTCATTTAACGCGTGTGCGAATTGTGGATCACGCTCGAGTTGTAGACGGGGTTTATATACCCTTGTTTGGTTGTTTCTGTGCATATATCTACCGTAAACAGTGAATTTGTGTTTAATTTATGAATTTGTGTATAATTTATGAATTTGTGAATAACCAAAATTGTAAGCATTATTTCTGGTTTAATGGTGTATTTTTCATACACAATCTAGCACAAGTTAATAAAATACAATGTTCTATTCAAATTTATTGGTTTAAAATATTGTGAATTACACTTAAATCGCCCCTTAAATTCTTAATTTAAAAATAGTCCGAGTTTATAATATTCAATAATAGCTCATGATTAAAATTCGAGATTTAATCAAGGCTGAATTTAATCTCGAACTGCAGATAAATATATTTAAGGCAACGTCTGTGTAACATAACGCGATACTCGTTTGTACAACACTTGTTCCCGACAACTAAAAGAAGCGTGTGTTTGCACCCTGCTTGCACGTGACGATGTTGCTTTGTTGTCGTTCAATTTACCAATGATCTTGGTCGAAATTCTAGACTTGGTGCATCCTGTGTTCTTGGTGTTTCATTGCTTTGAATATTTGCCGCCTGTTTCTTGATTCGTAGCAATATTAGAATATATTGGATGATATATATAGATATATATATATATGTGTGTGTGTGTGTGTGTGTTGTATATATACTGGGTGATGCTTTCTCAAATAAATGGATTATTTGCCTATTAAGTTCGTTGAGAACGGTATAGTTTGTGGATAGTTGTAAGCGTGTTATGTTGGGGAATACTTAATTCACGTTCTTCGTGCGACAATACTGCGTAACATTCATGCTAAACCCATGAAAAAATGATTCTACTCTAGTGAACATTTTGTTTGACGAACAAGTGATTTTTTTCGACAACGAAGGGGGCATTTACCCCAATTTCTGGTTTAAGTGCACATAACACATGCAATATCGCATTATCGCTACAAAAGACAAATAGTACAACAAATGATTATTTCGACGAATTTTATTTTGATATTTCACTCGGATTCGTGCGGATTTTCATCACTTAACTGATGGAATCGAAATATTCATAGGTATATTACTATTCGTTTTCTATCGGTCTTATTTCACAATGCAAGGCTCATTTTTAAAATTATAATGTGGGCAATGTTATCAAACGGAGCTGTTTTGGATAAATTGTGGCATTTTTATCATTAGAGTTGTTTGCTATGGGTGGTGACATCTAGCGAAGAAATTTGTGGTTGTGAAAACACGTCATACACACCAGTGTGTGTGTGTGTGTGTCAGTCTGCTGCATGTAATCGTTGAGGAGTATACTAGCGCCGCCTGGCGGGTTGTGATCTAACTAAAAACTCGATGGTGCGTCACTGCTTTCTGTCTCACACGCACGATGCTACATCGCCAGATCTGGCAGCGTTAGTCGCCTAGCCTAGTTTGTTCAATTATTTTAAACTCACGGCATGTTTAGTTTAATTATCCTCGGCATTCATTGTTTGACTTTGTTCATGATAAATGCATCTTACTGCGACACTTCCTTTGATTGCTTCTTGCTAAGAGAGCATAAACCGGCTAACTTAAGACGGGGTTTTTTCGTTACCTAGAAGTTAGCGTTTGGTTGGTTGTTGATGCTGCTCATTTTTGGAGATGGTGCTCCAGCGTGGGGTTGTTTGAGGAGTTACGTCAAAATGCGGAGTAGAGTCAAATGAGCAAATGTCATGATCAAATACTTACACTTGAAAGATATTACTGCTGTTCACCAATTGTACTGGTTTTCTTGTTTTCGTTTCACAAATTCGGTCTGTATTGACGTGTTATAAGAATGTCTTAGTCCGCCAAGCATAAACGCTACTATTTTGGGATGTGCGGAGACCCATGCTCAACCCTCCGTGGAATCATGATAGTGTGAAATCGGAGGGCCGAGGAACTCTTTTACACGTGAAATCTGGAGGATGTTTTAGGTCCCAGAAATCAACGACTCAATTTGTTTTTCAGGTGCATTTTTCGCAAATCCGGGTTATTCGGGGTAGGTTCTGATTAGTATGGGTGGACCCTATTTTAACACCTGAATCTGACGAATATGTTCACGCGCTCGTGTACAATGCTGAATGCGAACTGTTCTCTGCATTTGAGCAGTATTCGACGTCACTTTGTCATTCGCTTCTGCATTATTCGTGTATATTCTATCACTTGTAGTTGCTTCATTTAATATCGCACATGCACTAGCAATGTGCAACTAACGCATAATCGGTGTTTTCTTTGTTATTCACTTTATTCCCGTATTTTGCAGCTTGTATTGCTTGTTTATAATCGAATAAAAATGTGTTTTTTGCGAGGAGGGGTTGTGGTGCCCCCTATTTGTATCTGTTTGCACGTGCATGTGCGTGTGTGTGCTGTACAACCTTGATGGTGAACGAGCCGTGCGCACACGGACATACACACGTATATGAACGTTGTGCCTGTACTCTGGTGGTCGGCGGCGAGCGAAGGGACGCCTTTCACCGCCGCCCGTCGTCGTCGCTGGGGCTCGGGAGCGCTTTCACGACTAACCTCACCATCACTTGCTTCGTTCCAATTTCAAAAGGTCCATCCTGTTGGTTGGATGTGGAGGCTGGCGGTATCCTGGATTCACAAAAACAATGAATTTACACGTGGAAATCTAATGCAATCATGTTAACTTGTTTTCTGTGTTCTTATTCGCACATACTTTGTGCATCATGTTGACTATTTTGTGCGGCTTATTCTGGATATTTCAGATAATTCTAATGGGAGTGAATGTGGCTAAACGAACCAGTGGCTCTTGTTTGACGGCGACCCGAGAATTTCAATCAAGTCCTAAGGTTTGGTTTTCACCAGGAGGGGATCCAGAGTGCGATTTAGGAGGAGGGCTTAATGATTTATTGCTGACAATTATTTTCTTAATTATATATACACACGTTTACAAACTCATGCACGAATATGCTTTGCGATAATGATTATATCAACAAACTACAAACAGGTACTGATGTTGATGGAAAGATTTGGGGATCCCTGGATCCGCCAGTGGTTTTTACTCTGAGCACAACACAACAAAACAACTTACCAAACAGACAACACACACAAATTGGTTCCAAATACGAAATGAGTAACCATTTCACCTTTTTTGTTTGAATCCTTAGCGACCCAATAATATGTCATGGCGACCCAATTTTGTGTCGAGACCAGCAGTTAAGTACCACGGCTCTTAATCGATGATGTCCTTCTGGTGGTGCATAAATCTCGTGAATTCTAGGAGAATATTTCTGTGGTCAGCGGTTCCACCACTATCGTCTCAGTTGTTTCGGCTTACTTTACTGTATAAGTATGTGATCGGAGCGGAATTTCAATCAGATGGATTCTTAGCGCGCAATGATGATGTAGTCGAACAGAACGGTTTTGGAACCATTGTGTACGAATCTAGATCGTTATAGTCCTCCATAGGCCTTCCTTTAGTTCAGGTTCGGCAAATTATGGCCCGCGAGTCTGTTTATCCGACCCGCAGACAATACTTGACACATACACACACACACACACACATGCATAGATACGCACACAAAAACAAGTAAATAGCCCAAGCAGAAATACAGCCACTTTCCTGTGGATGTATATGTATGTATATGTTTACTTGTACTTCAAATAAATAAAAAAAATAGTTCTTTTTGCTTTTTTCCGTTGCACGGAACTCACCCGATGTTACCATAAACTACCAAGTTTAGTTTTTTTGGTTCTTATTTTTCGGAGCTTTCGTTCTGGCTTGCAATTATTGAAAATAATGTTTATACGGCCTGCACCTGTGTTTTATTCGGTTATCCGGCCCTCGGCACAAGTTTGCCAACCGCTGCTTTATGAAATTCAGGAGGTTGTATTGTTTGTATATGCCGCAGATGAATTTCGTCTGTCTAGACCAGTGGTTCTCAAACTTCTTTCAACAAAGACCACTTTGAGAACACCTGGTCTATACCAGTGGTTCTTAACCTGTGGGAAATGGAAGAGTTGATGAGTGGGAAGCTATGGGTCGGACAGAACAGGACAACTATGTGTGTTTTTATCAATTCATATTCGTTTATTTAGTTAATTTAAGTTCACTTTGATCTTGAAACTAAATTTATCAGCGCTGTTGTGGACAGTGATGGACCCAGAGTGCAATTTTGGGAGGGTTGAAATAATTTGGAGGGCTGTATTTTGGGGGCGATCAGTCATGTACATGCATCATTATGCAACGTCTTTGCGACAATGCTTATATCAACAAATTCTACAGGAATTTCTCGTGACTTTTTTTTTCTCTTAGTGAACTTTTTGGTTATGAGGAGTTGATAGAAACATTTTGGGGAGGCACTTCCGCTCCCCCCCTGGATTCGCCAGTGGTTGTGGAAAATGAAGAGATGGCTGATTTAGTAGTGGGGAATCAGAGAAAATAAGGTTCTTAGATCCATTGGGGAGGGCGATTGTCCTGTCCTCACTGGAACATCCCACATGCGGAAATTATTTTCAGTAGTTATCCTGTTGGTTGTGTTTAATAAATTATCTTACGAATTAAAATGTTGATGGTTCTTCGTCGATTTTCAATTGAGCTGACAGAAAACAGTTTATTCTTGGTCTGGTGGACTCATCAAGGTGTTTATACTTGATATACATTGAAATCATAAAGAGGGATTGGTACACTCGTAGTCGTGCAGTTCTCGATCAAGAAGTTACTCTATAGGATTTCCATCATCCAATATCACAGGTTTTAATTCACGAATTGTTCCGCTTTCTGTTGAACAACAGATTGTAGTGTTAACACAAATAACTCACGCACTAGTTTTCGTCTTCTTTATGCAATTATTAATTTTTGTGTTGTAAATTCGTATATTTACATTTTATTTGGCGAAAAATTGGTCGAGGTTGAGCGCATGCGCAGATTTCGTGACTATTGGACGGGACGTATTCGTCGGCGTCTGTGTGTGTGTGTGTGTGTGTGAGCTGGCGCATGTGTATGTGCTGGTGCAGTGTGTGTGTGTGTGTGTGTGTGTTTGTATGAGTTGGCGCAGTGTGTATGTGTGTGTGTATTTGTATGAGCTGGCGCATGTGTCTGTGTGTGTGTTAGAGAGAGCGGGTGTGTATGCATGTGTATGTGCGGGTGTGTATGAGTGTGTATGTGCGGGTGTGTATGAGTGTGTATGTGTGTGTTTGTATGCGCTGGCAGTGTATATACGTACCGTGTATTTGTGCGCTCGTATGCGTGTGTGTATGTGGAAACTCCTGTTTGTATGCGCGTATGTATCTGCATGTTCCCTTGTATGCGTGTGTGCTTGGGTTGGGTTGTAGTTGGTATGTGTGTCCGTATGCGGGCCAGTTGGTGGATCAGGGCTGTTGTATGTGTGTATGTATGTGCGTGTGTGGGACTATACGATTATATATGAGCGCATATATGTGCGCGGTCGTGTATGTGTGTATGTATGTGTGTGCGTCATCGGACAGAGGTTGTGTGTGCTGGTGAGCAAGAATGGGGATGTGTGTGTGTGTGTGTGTGTGTGTGTGTTGGAGAGAGAATGTGTTTGTGAGAGAGGGGCGGCCCTTGTTCGTGGCAAGCTAGAGTCGTACGGCCGACGAAGGCCGTCTCTTGGCCGTCATTGCACGCGATTCTGAGCCTTAATGCCTCGACGCCGCCGCCTACGTTCGTCACTGTAGTCGATACGGTCGAATGTTTTCGGTGTGCTGCGTTATTCGGGCGACGTTACAGACGATTTTGGTCCGTACAGTCGTGGCACTGGTGATGCAGTATAGTAAACCAACGCCACCAACTTGGCGCGCAGCCGTCGCCAAAGCCACGCACGTGCGTTGGAGCAGTGCGTTTATACGATGTTTATATTTTATATTTTCTGGTTATTTCGTTGAGTCTCTGAAATGTTTTTCCGCTATATTTTGAGAACCCAAAAAAACTTGTCTATGCATGTGCAATTTTGCTCGTTTATCCTCCCGCCGGTTGTTTCAATTTAGTTTCTTGCATAAATCGAGAGTAGCTGGCGTTGTGTTCAACAGGCGGCGTTGGCGATCCTGGTCGCATGTGATTTTCCTTGTTAAAACCGATGCGTTGCAGTTGACGTCTTAGTGCGTTATTGTTGAAGCTGGAGTGAGCCGGCTTGTTAAACGCTCACACAAAAGAATACTACAGCTAAACAGCACAAATATACACAAATATTATTGGTAAACAAGCGCTTGGTTACATCCAACTCGCATTTGACACAAACGCACGATTTTCTCGCGTTAGTGGAATTTTCCACTTTTCTGTTACGCAGTTTGATTTTGATTATCAATTTGATACCATGTTTTGCTCATGAAATCACTTGCGGGTAAACATGGCGAAATGTGTTTTAATTCGGAATTAGAATAGCAGGGATGTATCGAGGCCCGGGGGATGACATGTATTATGTCATGAGTCATCATGTATTAATTTTCAAAGTTGGCTCAGTTGGTCAATGGTGTATGGGACCTCTTGTATATATTGCGTAAAGTATAATTTTTCCCATTTTTCGTCTAATATGTATTCTTGCTATGCTGATTTTGATGATAATATACCCAATGAACTGATCTCAGTGGAATTCTCGGGGGTATAATTGCATATTAATACCCCCCAGCCAATTTGTCGGGGGTATATCTACCCCCGTACCCCCCAGGATCTAGGCCCCTGAAGAGGAGGGATGTTGTGATGCGTAATATGTCCAACCTTTATCTCTCCACAGGCACCCAAGAATAAAGGAAGGGGAGAGAAAGGGAAACGGAGTCGCCTTTTACGGGGAAATTTGTACAAATTTCAGTTGATCCGATGTAGATTCGTTTGACGTATTTCAAACGATGAGATTAATTGCCCATTGGTCTCGTGTCTTCTAGTCAAATAGGAACGAATTTCTTCAGAAGAACGAATTCATATCAGAAGAGCAAAAGATCGGTGTCTTAACAATCCCTTTGCTGAACGCCAACAGCATCTGCGATTCTCTGATGAGTTCGTCTCTTCAGAGATGATTACCTTAGGAGGATCGTGAAATATTATGGGTAACGGTGGAAATCCTTGATGAGTCGAATAATAAAATAAGAATTATTGAACTTATTGAAGACAAATGTGAAACGAAATGAGAAAGGTCAACGTAAAAAATGACGAGGTTTATCAAAAAAGACAAAATGAAGGCAGAGACAGTGTGAGTTGAACTAAAATAATGCAATATGTTGAAGACAAACACATGGTGTTTGGCGATATTTTAACTACAAAAAATATACGTGATAGCTGAAGAAGAGCGAGTTGGGTACGTTGATTAGTGGATATATCGCAGGAATTATTAGAGCGAATTATTAGAGCATTCGAGATATACGCGGAAATGTCTAGAAGCTTTGGATGTTATCTGAATATATATGTATGAGATGTATGTAGCTTTATATTCAAATGTGTATATTATATATGAAATTACATAAAGCAAGGAAATTTCATCTGAAGGAATTGTGCCGATTATGAACATAACATAGCGATTATGACATGCAAATTGCGTGCATTAAATGATGGAATTATTTGTATGTTGCAGATACTGGAAGATTCTGCTATGGGTCACTCTCAAAATCCACCGCCTACGCTGACATCTATGGAACAGGCTCTCAAACGACATCTGGAGAGTTGCGATATAGATGGCGCTGTTAAACGTCGTCGTGTTTGGCTGGGAGAAACGCCGCCTCCCTCGCCAACACCATCTTTCCTGCCTCATGTCTGCTCGGGTGCATTAACCACCAGTCACGAGAACACGATTTTGTCGACGAAAAATGTTTTGACCGCTGATTTCGATGAGTTGAGCGATGAGGACGAGTGGAGTTGTGACGAAGACGAGTTGGAGAGTTCTCCGTGTGCATCGCCTGCTCTTCCGCCTTCTAGCGAGGCCGACTCGGCCAATTATCGAGGGAGCATTCTAGCCTCGTGCTTGATGGCAGACCGGCCCGACGGCGGCGGTTGCAACGTTGAGGCGCGTCACGGGCCGTGCTGGTGGTACACGGCCGACTCGAGCCCGGCCAGCAGCAACACACACTCGAGACTCACCAACCAAACAGTCGAGTGCGACGGCAAGAGCTACATTGAGCTGGGAGCCATGTGTCCTCTCTTCTATCCCCGACAGCAGCAGCAGCAGCAGCAGCGGTCGCAAATGTACCGGCAGCAGAGGTTCGGAGTGTTGCACTCGACTATGATGAAACTGGCGCGTCACCGTCGTCTCAGCGATCCCCGCCTGCGCACCTCCGTTCTGCTCTACAACACGATGCGACGCATCGAGCGCGAGCTGGAACACGAGGGACACAGTCTGGCCGCAGCATTCAACCCGCACCACGCAGATGCCGCTCCCGCCGGTCTCACCCTCGACCCTCTTCCTCCCCCTCAATCCCCTGCATCCACTCCCCCCCACCATGGCGTCACGTGCCAGTCAGCAGCGCCTACCTCGTCCGTGTACCACACTGCAGTTTCAAGCACCAGTTCCACTCCATCATGCACTACGTCTTCAACATCATCATGCTCCTCCTCGCTCGCAACTTGCTGCACTCACACGCCACTCGACGAGCCGATCAACTGGTGTTCTGTTCTCAGCATAGGCAGTCAGCCCGACCTTCTGCTGCCGCCGGCCGTCGTGGTCGCCGACGCTGCAGTTTCCAGCAACATCTCGCCCTCCTGCCACCAGGACATGCAGCAGCACCAGGACCTCACTCAGGACCAGTGTCCACGACCTTGCTCGCCTCCACATGTGCCTGCTTCAGTCACCTACACGACCAGCGTGTATCAGTCGACCAGGGGGTCCACACTGTTGGTGCTCTAGTGCCTGCCACTTGTGTTCGATAAACGGCACAAACCATACCAAAAATATATCCGTTTGTTTGGCTCAAATGAGAGCGTATGAAGTAAGTGTGCACCGGCACATTTCAAGTGTTTGTCGACGTTGCATTGTGTGGTTGTGTGCATCTTGACAATGAGATGGCCCGGTGGAGTCTGTGATAAGTTGTGTACCTGTGTTGGTGGTCGCTTGTGTTGAGTACACAGTGATTCACGGTGTCCAACACAACACAAAGTGTATGTGTCTACGTATACACCGATATTTTTGTAAACTGAGTATGTGACTATAACGAGAATTATTTACAAGCCGATACTTGTGAGCTGTGTGTGTGTCATTGCCCACGAAATTGTGTGGTTATGTCATATGCATCTTGCGTCCTTGACGATGGATAACCCAGCTTGCACGTTCTATTTGTTCTGTCAAGCAATGGGGCGGACGCGTTTTTTCAATCACAAATCACGCGGTCATTGTCATCAGCATCTTGTATGTGCTCATACTTTAGTATTTCCAGTATTTTAACGATTTCTGGTTTGTTTGATTTCGCTTGTATTCGTTGCGATTTCATTGTTTAATTCCTGGCGAATTGTACTAATTCGCCAACATTGGCCTGCACAATCATCACATATTTATGCGAGCGCAGTTGATTGCTAGTGTGGCTGTTTCATCGTATTTGTTCATTTCTCATACCTAGAGAATCGTTTCGTTCATGGATCTTGTCTGTATATCTGTATGCTAGCATTGATTCATTGGTCACACTGATTGAATGATCGCGTTGTACTTTTTCATGCATATGATTATGTCGAATGTTCAAGTGATGCCGCAATAAATATGAAAATATTTGCTATTTTTCGCAAATTTCTGCTAAAGTTGAACAAGCTCAAAGTGAAATCGGATCGGTCATTTACAGTGGCGGTGCCAGGGGGGATCCAGCCCCCCCAAATCAATCATGGAGATTATAATATATTACCACTGTAAATGAAGTCCTGTAATTTTGGTTCAAGTTCGAGGACTCAATCAGTGTGCCCCAGTCCCTTATTATAATATTATGTAGTCAGCGTTCTAGTGTAGTTCTTCATGATTCGCCAAGCCCCCTCTACTTTTTCCTTAACCCCCCATCGGAAGAATCCTAGCGCCGCCAATGGTCAATTATGTTTTAAGTGACCGATTGAGTAATGAAGACATGGCTCACCTTTTTTTCTTGTCATGTCAGTTGTCGTAACAGCACGCATCCTACGCGAGTGCCATAAAGCACATTCTCGTGAATGCCACAAAATTTACCTCCGACCATTTCACGTTCTCACGATCAAAACCTCTTCAATGACACATTCACGTGCGCACATCACAGCAACCTTCCAAGTCGCGCTCTTCAATAGCACGCGCTAAGCACGTGCACACCAGCTGTACTCTACGCAGTTCAGTGCGACGTAGTTCACATAACTTACGTCAATTAATCAGCAGCGGCATACTTCAACACTTGACCGATGGCAAAAGCCAAACACAAGCACAGCTAATGGAGGGCAAATGTCACCGCCCCATGCGAAACACTGCGTAACAATACTGCTTGTGTGTACTCGTGACAAAACCAACTGTCTGGAAATTTAGTCAAAATTAACACTATATATTAGAAAAAAAACTGGCAAAAGTTTAAAACTAACAACGTTAAGAGTTAGCAATTACATAAAATTCGCATTTCAGCTGAAAAACAGAAACAGTACTCAGCCATTAATCTTTATTTTAACTATTGCGCTTTTTAATAAGCGACAGATATGTCACATTTGGTTTATATGGTGCTTTTGTTGGGTTACATGTAAACATTTAATCACTCAATCACAAGCCTGGCATGTACGGAAGGTTATGATTAAGCTTTGATTAACATAATCACAATGTCATAGCACGAGATATCTGCTATTAATGGTTTTATTGACTTGAGTACTAGATCTATCAGAATTGCTCACACACACAAATTTGTGGTCAATATTCACAAGAAATAGTGATGTGTAGTTTCTTCCTAACAAGGAGCAATCCCACACTAGCCGGTATCCCTGTTTAATCCTGTTCTTGACAGTTTCAATGTTACATTATATCAATATTATGCTACTCGCCTGAGTTTCCGAAGCTGTCCTCCGAATTAGAGCCACGTAGTAGCGACTAAACTGTACGATGTGAAGATGAGCATGCACTTGAACAACACTAGCGCGTATAATACTAGCGACACTAGGAATCACCTGCACAAGAGCCAAGCCGACCACAATGCTCATGTTTTGACCGGTCCTAACTTAACTCAGTGATTGGCTGAAAATGGCATGACGTCATCGTGACGTCAATCGAGTGTGACCGAATGGCCTCAAGCGGATTTGCGTATGATTGCCATGTCAACATGAACGTTGTGCTTGACAATACATGTGATTCACGAGCGTGAAACACATTGGTACCTTTGAGTGCGCATTTTTGTCATTTGGTGAATGTTTGTTGTTGGTACCGTGCTTCATTAGTACAGGTTAAGCACGAGCTGTTACACGGATGTGCTCCTGTATCTGTGACAATTCATTATATTTGGGCAACCTAGCCATGATCACTAGCAAATACGCTACAAGTGTATGAGACGTTGCAATCATGAGAAAACGTACATTCAAAATAAAACTGCGAATAACAAAGAACTTCTTTAAAACATTGCGTTTATTCAACACATTCGCGTGATAATTACCCAAGAAACACAGAAAATAAAGTAAAAAACTTGAATTTTAAATTGTTTCAAATATTTGCACGCGTGCAGATAACAATTGATACCAGAATACATGAAGCGAAAAAACCTGGAGGAATGTAAGTGAAGAACAACAGTCAACTGAAGTTTTTCCGCACACAAAACAATATTGGAATAAACCCGACAAACATCAGGTGTGGCGTGCCCGATCATTCACTTGTGTCGCTCAATCAAAACCATTGCATAAAACACACAACATTTCTGACAGCAACTGGTAAAACATTAGCTAGAGATTAAAAGCGTTTAAACTGATCCGGGGTCACTGACCTGACCCGGTGTCAGGTCAGGTCATGCCACGACCCTGGAGTCCTGAACACGTGTTGATATAAACACACACACACACACACACAAACCCTCAAGGAACAGACCATGGCAAAAATATGCCGGATACACCTCAACACCTACAAGATAACACGTTAATGATAATACTCACCGTATGAAAGTCATTGATCTAACGGAGTGCGTTTGTACCTATCTAAGATTGTAACTACATATTGTGAGTGCGTGATTGAATGCGAGAAAAAACACACGCTTGATGATGATGTGTGATGATGTGCAATGATGTGTGCAATCAGTCAATGATGTGTAGAATGAGTCAATGATGTGTAGAATGAGTCAATGATGTGTAGAATGAGTCAATGATGTGTAGAACGAGTCAATGATGTGTAGAATGAGTCAATGATGTGTAGAATGAGTCAATGATGTGCAGACTGAGTCAATGATGTGTCGAATGAGTCAATGATGTGTGTAATGAGTCAATGATGTGTATAATGAGTCAATGATGTGTAGAATGAGTCAATGATGTGTAGAATGAGTCAATGATGTGTAGAATGAGTCAATGATGTGCAGAAGGAGTCAATGATGTGTAGAATGAGTCAATGATGTGTCGAATGAGTCAATGATGTGTAGAATGAGTCAATGATGTGTAGAATGAGTCAATGATGTGTAGAATGAGTCAATGATGTGCAGAAGGAGTCAATGATGTGTAGAATGAGTCAATGATGTGTCGAATGAGTCAATGATGTGTAGAATGAGTCAATGATGTGTATAATGAGTCAATGATGTGTATAATGAGTCAATGATGTGTAGAATGAGTCAATGATGTGTAGAATGAGTCAATGATGTGTAGAATGAGTCAATGATGTGCAGAAGGAGTCAATGATGTGTAGAATGAGTCAATGATGTGTCGAATGAGTCAATGATGTGTAGAATGAGTCAATGATGTGTAGAATGAGTCAATGATGTGTAGAATGAGTCAATGATGTGCAGAAGGAGTCAATGATGTGTAGAATGAGTCAATGATGTGTCGAATGAGTCAATGATGTGTAGAATGAGTCAATGATGTGTATAATGAGTCAATGATGTGTATAATGAGTCAATGATGTGTAGAATGAGTCAATGATGTGTAGAATGAGTCAATGATGTGTAGAATGAGTCAATGATGTGTAGAATGAGTCAATGATGTGTATAATGAGTCAATGATGTGTAGAATGAGTCAATGATGTGTAGAATGAGTCAATGATGTGTAGAATGAGTCAATGATGTGTCGAATGAGTCAATGATGTGTAGAATGAGTCAATGATGTGTGTAATGAGTCAATGATGTATAGAATGAGTCAATGATGTGTAGAATGACTCAATGATGTGCAGAATGAGTCAATGATGTGTAGAATGAGTCAATGATGTGTATAATGAGTCAATGGTGTGTAGAATGAGTCAATGATGTGTAGAATGAGTCAATGATGTGTAGAATGAGTCAATGATGTGTATAATGAGTCAATGATGTGTAGAATGAGTCAATGATGTGCAGAATGAGTCAATGATGTGTAGAATGAGTCAATGATGTGTCGAATGAGTCAATGATGTGTAGAATGAGTCAATGATGTGTGTAATGAGTCAATGATGTGTAGAATGAGTCAATGATGTGTAGAATGAGTCAATGATGTGTATAATGAGTCAATGATGTGTATAATGAGTCAATGATGTGTAGAATGAGTCAATGATGTGTAGAATGAGTCAATGATGTGTAGAATGAGTCAATGATGTGTAGAATGAGTCAATGATGTGTAGAATGAGTCAATGATGTGTAGAATGAGTCAATGATGTGTAGAATGAGTCAATGATATGTAGAATGAGTCAATGATGTGCAGAATGAGTCGGTTTTGTGAGGTGAGTCTACAAGTCAATGATGAGTCACTGGTGACTTAGTAATGAATCAGTAATGATTCATTTATTATTCAGTCATAAGTCAATGATCAGTAAGTTTGTGATGAGTCAGTGAGTTTGTGATGAGTCACTGATGAGTCAGTGGTGTTAGATGAGTCAGTGATGAGTCAGTGGTGTTAGATGAGTCAATGATGAGTCACTGGTGTTAGATGAGTCACTGATGAGTCAGTGGTGTTAGATGAGTCAGTCAGTGATGTCAGATAAGTCTGGCTTCGCCGAGATGTTGCAACATGACGCGATGAATGAAGCGATATTGCTGCAACGAGCGCACCATGCCAGTACGCTGTTGTCGCAAATGTTGCAGCAGTTTGGCCGGTTGCACGGGCAGGTTGTGATCGAGACAGTGTAGCAGCACGTGACACATCACCACCACCCCGCTGCCACCGGCCCCGTGCCTCGAGTGCACCAGCACCGGTCCTCCGCCATCCTCATCCCCCTGGTCGGCTGTTGCAGTACAGCCCGCGTGCAGACAGTCGAGCTCGTGCAGCAGTTCAATGAAGCCGCTCACGTGCGGGGCTTGTCCGTCGCGCGGCCACTCGTCGTGCTGCAAGTGCCACACGACTCGTCGTCGCGCGCCACGAGACACGTGCAGTTGACACGTGGTGTGAGCGGCGCCTCGCGACGACGCCGTCCTGCTCACCTCGAACTGACCGAGCTGCAGTGTGGCTCCGTCGCGCTGTGGCCAGTAAGAGAAGCAGTCTTCATGCTGCAACATCACCACGAGGCGCACGTGATTCTCCCAGACGACGCGCCAGAAATCCTCGACCGTGTTGGACAGGGGCGACTGGGCTGCCACATAGAAGCGCTGCTTGTTGCCGACGCTGACACTGACGTGCGACGCGTTCACGTAGCCAGTCACGTTGCCACTGCTCGGCGATACGCGTACGCGATTCTCATCGTACGGCAAAACGTCCTCACACCTACACACACACAAACATACAAACACGAGGCGTTAACAATACGAGTGACGACGCATCACCGTGTAATAATCACAAGCAGCGAGTTTGACACACAAACACAACTGAAACACCGCCGCTCTCACACAGCCTCTCGATTATAAAATGCCGCCAGCTAACATACGGTCGGAGTCTCAAAATATTACTCATAAGCAGACCGCCAGTGAAGCGGATACCGTGAAAATTAACAGCAAAGTGATGATGATGAGATAAATTGATGACGATGAGACAAAGTGATGATGAGACAAATTGATGATGAGACAAAGTGATGATGAGACAAATTGATGATGATGATGATATAAATTGATGACGATGAGACAAAGTGATGATGATGAGACAGTGATGATAATGAGATAAATTGATGATGAGACAAATTGATGAGAAAAGATGATGATGAGACAACGTGATGATGAGACAAATTGATGATAATGAGACAAAGTGATGATGAGACAAATTGATGATGATGAGATAAATTGATGATGAGACAAATTGATGATGACAAAAGGTGATGATAATGAGACAAAGGGATGATAAGACAATGATGATGATGATGATACCTGTTTCTGGCGATATTGTCAGCTCGCACTGCCGTCGTGAACTGCGCATTTTCACGACTCCACGCCACACGCTCAAACTCGTCGCAAAACGCCGCATCATTGAGTCGCTCTTCTATCGCTTCACGCTGCAATACACAATAACACAGCGTTGCAATGGACAACTCGATGTCATAGAAAACTCTAATATATTGGTAGTCTCCGTAAACGTGCGATCATTTGTAATGTCTCCGATTATCCGTGAATGAAAGTTGGTCAGATAAATGTCAATGTGTGTGTGTGTGTTTGTGTGTGTGTGGTGCTGTATTTGTTTGTGTGTGTGTATGTAGATAGGGACGTGTGTTTGTATGTTACCCGTCGATGCGGTGGAATGGCGGCGGAGGACGGAGTGAGCGTGGTTGAAATGTTGTTGTTGTTGTTGTTGTTGTTGGAGGATCGGTGTTGGTGTCGGTGCAGCAGGGACTGTTTGATGCGACGTCGCAGCGTGTTGGTTGTGGACGAGGACGAAGTGGATGATGAGCAACTGTCTTCTAGTGGCGAACACATGTGAGCACACTGTGATGATGACGCCTCGCTCGTGACAGTGGGGGGACACCAGGAGGGGGTGACGGGGAGGGGGGCTCGTGGAGACTGAGTCCAGCACGCGCGACCCCCGCCCGGCCTGTCAGCAGACACGTTCAGGGACAAGGTCTCGTGACTTGGTTGTGGCTGAGAGAAGGTCGTGCTCGAGGTGCCGGCCACGTGGTACACTGCACTGACGTCCTCCACACTGGCTCCAATCTGTCATAACAACGTCACGTCTCATCTGACCGTGTAACAATGTCTATATTGCATGCCGTCTTATATATAACTTTATATCTTTTTCAGTAATCGTTGATTGTTTTGTGAATTGTATGTTGTGCATTGAAAGTGACAGAAAAGGATAGGATGGAAGTGAGGATAGAAAGTGGAGCGTAAACACATACATCACTGTCACCACAGTATCTGTTATCTGTACATCACTGTCACCACAGTATCTGTTAAATGTATTGAATGCTCAACGACATTGTCAATGTTGATGATGCCGAAATATCAGTCATGTGTTGGTCGGACATCATTCAGCAGGTAAATCGCTCAACACCGATAAACACGCAAACAACAAGTGTTGTGGCCACCTGAGTCAGTTGTACAGCATCGGCCAAATTATCGAACGTTCTGTGAAGATTCAGGTTGTTGTCAACAGAGGCTCGACCACTACCACAATGATGTGCACCGTTGAGAGGACCATCAAACGCCAAATCACGCTTGATTCCAGTTCTGCCCTGAAAGTGGCACACAAACACTCGGTCACCAGTCTTATGAGCAGGCAACTCATGAAAATGGTGTTGGTCATTTTCAATGTGCAGTGAAATCTCAGAAAGAAGCGAAAATCGACTAATCAACTTGGTATTAATGAGACCAGTAACGCTCAAGCAATCTCTCTGTCAATAATCCCTCATCAGTTTCTTCCAACTAACTATGTCGATCTCGCTTGAAATAGTGAAAAAGTTGCGATGTCCGTGATTCTTATGACGAAAATTTGATGTGTCACAGGAAATACATCAATTTATCGGTGAAACTGTTGACATTGATCAACAGATAATAGACCAGTTGGTTCTGTAATGTGTGTCACGTCCTCCTATCAGTGGATGCAAAGCAGAACTGATTCAGCTGTTTATCTACTATGTGTAGCTACTGGTACACTGACGAACGGCTTCAAGCTAGTCTGTCAGAAGATCAGGGTCAACGATATGTGATCATTAAACACTTATCAACCATAATCAAGAACGGGCACTTCCTCTGAACCTGATCTGCATGGACGTAGATCCTGGGGGAATATATACCCCCGACAAATTGGTTGGGGGTATGAATATGCAATTATACCCCCCGATAATTCTGCTGAGTTCAGTTCATTGGGTATATTATCATCAAAATCAACATAGCAAAAATAACAATACACCAAAAATGGAAAAATTCTAAATATGTGAAAATTAATACTTTACACAATATATTTTTCATTAAGGTATGTGTGTTGTAATTGAATAGGCAGAAAATAGTTGAGGATCTCATGCAATTGACCAACTGAGTCATCCTTGAACACTGATGCATGATGACTGTCATCCCCCGAGCCTCGACACAAATCTACCTGCTGATCTTCATCTGTATTGTTGGCCTTCCATTCCGTCATTTTGTTCGCTAACACTACGATACTGAATACAGACAATACCTCCATTTCATTGAAGACAAACAAATTGGCGAATTTACCATGAAAATCAGCCTTCATTCACAAGAAAAACACAAATTCACAAGTACATTTATTGCTGAGTTGATGAGATTGAACTCAGCCACAATTATCTCCATTTGTTAAACCTATTTGAACGGCATGTCGTTCTATTTTCCAAAGCTTCCCCCGTAGTGAAGTTCAATTAGAGGTACCGTTCAATTAGACCAGTGGTTCTCAACCTTTTTTCTCTGATTCCCCACTTCTTAATGAGCCATCTCTTCCTTTTCCACACAACAGCGCTGATAAATTCAATAAATTCAGTTGTTACATCAAAGTAAATGTCATTAGAGGTCATTAGAAACAAAAATAAACGATTTTGAATTGATAAAAACACACATAGTTGTCCTGTTCTGTCCGACCTTTAGCTTCCCACTTGGCAACTCTTCCATTCCCCACCAGTGGGGAATTTACCACACAGGTTAAGAACCACTGAATTAGAGGTGTCGTTCGAATAGAGCTTTTACGATATATTTGCAAAATCTCAGCCCAAAAACCTAAATACGCTGATTGTACGCTGTATCCACTAGTATCTAGTATGTGGTTTTGACACACAGCAAAAATACTATACAATTTGCGACTTAATGCAGAAATAGATTATGTCTGTACTAGTACATCAATAATATCACTTCATACTGCACCTTGTTTGTAAGACTTAATGAAGTGTAAGGTGTGTGTGTGTGTTTGCACGTTGTGTTGTTGACGATATACGATGTAGTTTCTGAGTACTGCGTTCATTGCGTGTGTGGGTGTGCTTGCATGTTGATGTTATTCAAATGAACACGTCAGTTCAACGAACAACGTCATAAGTGATATCAAAAATGAATACCGAAACTCGTTGCCTCATGACTAGAGCTAATAGCTATATAAATACAAGGCCTCACATCACTATCATTCTCATCAGCACTACTCCACATTCACACTCACACAGCCACATCCACGAGCACACACACGCTCTCAGCCAATGAGTGACTAGTTTTTCTTGTTGTTATTGGCGTTTTAAGCTCGCACCAGCCAGTTTTTAGACTATATGGCGCGCCCCACCGTGTGCCCATCTACAGTGGTGACTCCCGGTAGATTCAAGCGGAGGTGTTAATGAACGAACCCGGGCCAGGATTCGAACCGCGGATTTCTGACACGAGAGTTCAGCGCCTAACCACTGAGCTATTCGGGAGCTAAGTCAGTGACTAGCTGACAGTGACGTGCTCGCTATCGTCTCATGAATACACCACAATTGTCATCACAGCTCAAATAAAAACGTCCTGTTCTGACTCACAAAGTTCTGATTACGCGTACATATGCTTAGACTTTCCCACCTCAATACAGGGAGAAGGCTAACTAGACATCATCCAGGGACGGGTCAAGAGTGCAATTTTTGGGACGATCAGTCCAGTACACGTAACATTATGCAACCGCTTTGCGATAATACTTATATCAACAAATTCTATAGACACGTATTTTCATTGACCTTTCTTAGTGAACCGAAGTTTGGCGTGGGCTTCAGCCCCCTGAGCCCCCCTCTGGATGCGCCAGTGACATCATGCCACATGAACGATCAACAAGATCAAGATCCCGTTTGATGATATCCAGCAATGTTAAGCACTTGTCGGCGACAATAATGCGAGTGTGTCTGTCATGAATCGGTCCTTACGTATTATCGGGAGGACCTTTGATTTTGACTTTTTCTTTTTTTCACAGGGTTTGCTGGTTAGTATGAAGATCTTTGATTTACCGCGCACTGAGGAAGAGGCTGTTGTGTTCCTTCAGGAGAAAAGTATCTTGCCGGCTGAACAAATATGTCCGAACAATCACAAAATGAAGCTCTACTTTGGCTCGCGCATTTTCTGGCAATGTAACGTCAAGTCATGCAAAAAGAAGGTGAATATGCGAGTGAACAATTGTTTGTCGAACACCGGGGCTCATACGCAGACAGTGGAACGCCTATGGGGATCGACAAAGTGGCGAAACAAGAAGCACTGTGGCACTGCACGTCACCATTTGGAGTCGTATTTGGCCGAATTCATGTGGCGGAAGCATGTTGCCTGTACTGATGTCTTTGAGTCACTTTTGGAAGCAATTGCGACGTTCTGGCCTCCGGAATTACAAATGTAATGTTATTTTATTGTTTTAACCGTTTCAATAAATAATTTACTTTAATTTTGAGTCGTTTTTTAAAGGTCCTCCCGATAATACAGTCTAGACGTCTTATCGTCTTATCGTCGTAATAAAGTCTGTACGTAAGCACCCATGGATCATTATCATTACTACCGTCTTCACACTGACTCATCGCTCGAACGTTACCAAATATTACTTTTACACACAAGTTGTTATCGCTTCCATACAACTTTACACTGACAGATAATTCAATTATCAGCACGCACAAATGAACCGACACTCACCCAGACACTGTTGGCAAAACGAAGCACCAATGAACAAACAGCACGTGAAAAAGGCCTCAACTAACACACACCGCTTCACACACAAACACAAACACACAGAGACAATGCCGCGAAACAACACACTGATCAACGTACACGACACGAGGAAAAGATCCACCAAACACCAGCACAAGCACAGCCACTCTGATTAAGCAGGTACATTCTCTCACGCACGCGCAAACACCGCGTGCATCAACACACACACACACACACACACACACACACACGGACAATAGTCGTGAGTCAGCGGTGAATGCTGAAAATGCTGGTGTTGTAGCATAAACTTGTCACATTCAAGTGTATACTGTATGTGTGTCTGTGTGTATCCGTGTCTCTGTGTGTGTGTGTGTGTGTGTGTGTGTGTGTGTGTGTGTGTGTGTGTGTGTGTGTGACAGAACCCACGAGTGTTTCTGTGTGTCTGTGCTTCCGTGTATGAGTGCGTGTAAGTGTGTATGCGTGTAATGTATGCATGTGTTAGGTGTGTGTGTGAGTGTGTGTGCATATAATTGCAGGTGAAAATACCACGTGCACTCAAACTTCCACCATATTAACAGGCCCAGACACAAGTTCACACACACACACACACACACACACACACACACACACACACACACACTGACACATACGGACACACACACACACTGACACACACTATTTCTGGGTATTTTTCGACTGTATAATTTTCTATTGCGGTCAATTCTTCTGATGAGCTGTATATTAATGAGTATAACACAAACACAGGCCACATCTTACATCCACACACACACTCACACACAAAATTCAATATTGAACAGTCTTTCATATTAGTGGTGCAAAAACAGCTATAAAAAGCAGCATAAATTAGCATAAAGGATATAAATATCTTCACAACAGTATTCCAGTTTTTTCAGTCATTCTGTTATTTGCCGATAATCATTTTTAATATTGGTTTATTACTGATACATCTAAAGAGTTGCACGTAATGAATTGCATATTAAATTGTAAGAAACTAAATGGCGAAAAATTGATGAAAATTGGCTAAATAGTTATGAGTGTATAAAAATTAAATATAATTGAAAGTTAAGAATTTGGGCTAAAAAGAGCCTTATAAATAATATTTTCAAGTGATTGTTCCAGATGTTGAGTGTAAATAGCTTACTTTTGGAAGAAGCAGATCTGGTGTGGACGAGCTGGTCTTGTTATTGTACAACGTGTTGTTGTTGTTGTTTGTTGAGAGACAGCGAGTGTGGTGATAGGTTGGAGTTTTGTCATTGTTACCACTACGACACGGGTGCATGTCACCACTCATGTTCAACACAGCACCCTCGTCTCGTGCAGCACATGAACCCGACGATGTCAGTTCAGGACTGCTATTACTACCAACACACAAGCGCATACAAGCAGCTTGTAATAGTAACACCTCATCATGACACGATCATACAAGCAGCTTGTAATAGTAACACCCCATCCTGACACGATCATACAAGCAGCTTGTAATAGAAACACCTCATCCTGACACGCGCATACAAGCAGCTTGTAATAGAAACACCTCATCCTGACACGCGCATACAAGCAGCTTGTAATAGAAACACCTCATCCTGACACGCGCATACAAGCAGCTTGTAATAGTAACACCTCATCATGACACGCGTATAAAAGCAGCTTGTAATAGTAACACCCCATCATGACACGCGCATACAAGCAGCTTGTAATAGTAACACCCCATCCTGACACGATCATACAAGCAGCTTGTAATAGAAACACCTCATCATGACACGATCATACAAGCAGCTTGTAATAGAAACACCTCATCCTGACACGATCATACAAGCAGCTTGTAATAGAAACACCTCATCCTGACACGCGCATACAAGCAGCTTGTAATAGAAACACCTCATCCTGACACGCGCATACAAGCAGCTTGTAATAGTAACACCTCATCATGACACGCGTATAAAAGCAGCTTGTAATAGTAACACCTCATCATGACACGCGTATAAAAGCAGCTTGTAATATTAACACCTCATCATGACACGCGTATAAAAGCAGCTTGTAATAGTAACACCTCATCATGACACGATCATACAAGCAGCTTGTAATAGTAACACCTCATCATGACACGATCATACAAGCAGCTTGTAATAGTAACACCTCATCATGACACGATCATACAAGCAGCTTGTAATAGTAACACCCCATCCTGACAAGCGCTCAAATCAGTGCCGGAACCAGGAGTGAAGGGGCTTGAAGAAGAGCTGCCTCAAAATGTGTCCCCTGAGTCCCAAAAAACCGGACCATAAGCATTTGGAATGCAGTTCGCCATGTTTCTCCAAGCCCCAACATGTTTTTCAATTCAAGTTTCAAAGATCAAGATTGCAATAAGAACAAGTACGTGTAAACTGGCACGATCATGATCTGCGAGCATCACGTGAATCATGCATAAATCGTGCCTGTATGTGCCGTTATAGGAGAATCATTATAACATCCACTAGTGTATAATAAGCTGCATCAACAATGTCAATAACAATCTGTTTTTATCTGGGTCAACTCATATTGTATGTCAGTATTGTACTGCACAACGTCCGTATCACTAACATGCACATCTCACTAACTGACTGAACGTGCAATTCGTGTGTGTGTGTGTGTATTGAGAGTGACATTAATTATGCTTCGATATGCACCCGGGTGCCGAAAATTCGTGTATAGATGACTGCATGTTTCAATAAATCTTAGCACCTAGAAAAACCCTTAATAAATATGATCGCCAAACGAAAATGGATAATAATGAACAAGCACAAACAGTAGACTTATTAATGAGATGGTGTAATAAAATCATCCTGTTAATCTCACCTGTACGTGAGAACATGGCCGCAGTATTGTTGTGGTAGGTCAGGTTGTGTGCAGTCATTGTGTGTGTGCTGTTGTGCCTGTAATGATGAGTTGTCATTGAAATCAGCCACAACCGGCCCCGACAACTGAACAATAACACATATTCAACTCAGTGTAGCAGGTACTGAACTGGCCGTGCTATTGAACCCATAATAGACTCGCTGAGTTATCACAAACAAACACCGCCAAACACCGCAAACAAAGACTTGTTGAAACATCGACTCATTCAATAACAGATATTATCATATATGTTGCACCCGCACGATATTCTAGACGATTTTTAACTTAACAGTGAACATTTTTAACAGAAAATCAATACAAGTTCAATAAAATTACCCACTGAACTCACTATGTGTGTGCGCATGTGGACATACAGGCTGAATTAACTCAATATTGCTAACAAATTGCATATTCTGATTTTTATAAACGACATTAAACAATAAATGTAAAAAATAACCGGAGAAAAATAATTTACTAGACCTCGTGGTAATTTAGATTGAGCTCAAGTGAGCACGAGCGATATTTTTAGCAGAAAGAGGTGAATTACTTGAGGTGTTGGAGGTTGAATGCTGCATTCAGCTGAGTTAGCGCTGGCCGAATGAGACGGATCGTGACTGATAGCAGAACAAGTGGTGTTGTGTGATAGCTGACTGCAAACACTGCGACCAACCACTTGGTGAATGGCAGTATTATAATCAGGAGCTGCGCGGTACTCAGGTACTAACCGACTTCACGCACACAAACAAGCACACACTCAAACAAGCACACAAACAAGCAAACACTAAAAAAAGCACACATACACACACACACAAACATTGAAACAAGCACACACACACACACAGACACATTACATTACATTAAGACATTTATATCGCGCTTTATACCCGAGGGTCTCAAAAGCGCTCACACACACATACACACACACATACACGATCAAGCACAAGAGTCATACACATACACAATCACGAACACTCACTCACCTACACACACACACACACACAAACATGAAAACAAGCACACACACACACACAAGCATTGAAACAAGCACACACACACACACACAAACATTGAAACAAGCACACACACACAAACAAGCACACAAACACGGACACAGACGGACACGCAAGAGTGGAATTTCGGCATAGATCAACAGATGGATTGAGCTCAAATCACCAACAAAATGTATGATGAACCGGAGAGACCATTAAAAACACACGACCATTTTGTTTAAAGTTATAAATTATTTTTAAGATTTCGTTTATCAGTGAAATTGAGGCAAATCATATTCAATACAATATTATAATATGACTGCACGTATATTAGTGGATAACTTTAGCTTGGGTTGAAAAAGTGATGAAATATAGACTGCATGTTGAACAGAATGAGAGAATATTAGTTAACTGACTTCAGTTGATCGCGTGATGAGTTTGCCAGTTGTGCGGAAATATCACACGACATGGCGCGACCACGCGGTGACACAACATAATTAGTTGCCGTGTTCACCGCCAGGGGGCGTACTTGACTGCTATCACCAGTATTTTCGCTAATATTACTCGACTGAAAATGAAACAAAAAATACACTTGTAAGAAATTAAAATGTTCATACGCAAAGAGACGCAAAATATTCCGTGTGATAAACCTAGCATATACAATGACAAGCAGTGCCACCTACAGGCTAAATATATAACTAGAATGATATTATCAAAACATTTGTGTAAAAATATTCTGCTTGGCATAAATTATCATTGGAACTATAGTTAGAAATGATTCCAGCAAATAAATTCCCGTAAAAATGTCAATTATGGCATATATCAGCCGCTAAATGACAATTGTCCACCTGAGTGACAACTATTAGCTGTACTATACCACAACACACGCATTTAATGGACGGAGGCGGTGCATTGGCGACCAGCGGACATTGATCCCTTTCAGGAGATCTGTTCCGTCCCTTCGCATGTACTTTCTTCTAGGATGCACCCGTTGCCACGTTCGCACGGTGTGCTCCGCCTCAAAATTGGGTTCTCACAATTCAATTTCCTAGTGGAACCTAGTAAATTGGGGAAACACATTAACTGCGCTTCCATTCTTCCCGGCCCTGCGTGTGGCGGGTTGCCATTTTCAAAATTTTCATCTCGAAACCTGCCTAATTTTTTGCCAGATTCCGACCTCATATACGTTCAATTATATAATATATTTCGCAGTATTTTATATTATATAATATTTTAATTGGCAGTAGGCGTGTGAGGTATTTTTTATTCTATCCTACAACTTTGTATGACAGACTTGAGTTGAAAACAGGGATCTGCTCAATGCCATGGACTATACTATCAGCTAATACTGCACTGCAGAACGACAAACAATAATAAATTTACAATATGCTTCCGTACTGCATGTCTGCTATGTTCCGCTGTGAATGTGTGAAGATTTGATACAAAACTTGTAAAAGCAGTAAACTTTGAACAATTTAGCCTTATTGTGAGCACAAATTGTCTCAGGTTGACACAGACATTTCAAATAAACCAGAGTGAATCTGATAAAAAATGTCCCTCACATTGATTCAATGCACACAAAATGTGTTCCAGTTTAGTCAATCATACTGCACTGGTCGCTGGCATGTTTCATTGAGTATAGTCGAGTTTATACATCACATGACAACAGTGGAATTATAACAGCAAGTGTCGTGTCGACTGACTCATTGTGTTGTAGCAAGCAGACTAGAATAAACTACCGTGGACTCGGTGGTGTAGTGGAAGAACAGCCGCCTCACAAGCGGGAGGTCCGTGGTTCGGAACCCGGCGGAGCAGAATTTCATTGGGCGAATTCTATAATCCCACAGCCCCTGTCCACCCAGCAGTAAATGATGGTAGCAGATATCAGTCATGTGTTGTGTCATGCATTCTGGGGAGGTGACCCTCTCTAATACGTCTTCCGTTCTTGTGGCGTCATAGCGTGGAGAGGGTCGGTTCTGTGGTGACAGCGAGCTGCACGGGACACACCTGTGTGTGTTCATAAGCTTCGACTTCGTCCCGTGTAGCAGCTGTCACTTAGGCCTTTAACCTTTAACTTTTTAACCGCTCAACTGATGACCACGGCCCGATGTCTTGAGAAATACAAACAAAATGAGCTATATTATCACTCAGCTGAACACATCGATTGTGTCACCAATATTACCCCAGTTACCACAACAGTGAGGGGTAAAACACAACGCACCGTCTTTGTTAATGTTTCTTTTTCCAACAAATAAAAGTGAACAATCCTCACTACTCTCAGATATAGCTACTCTCAGATATAGTTACTCTCAGATATAGCTAATCTCAGATATAGCTACTCTCAGATATAGTTACTCCCAGATATAGCTACTCTCAGATATAGCTAATCTCAGATATAGTTACTCTCAGATATAGTTACTCTCAGATATAGCTACTCTCAGATATAGTTACTCCCAGATATAGCTAATCTCAGATATAGTTACTCTTAGATATAGCTACTCTCAAATACAACGTTAAACAACTGGTATGTCTTAATCTGACAAATACCATAACAAATATCTCAAAGCAGGTGTCTTTACTGACAGGCTGAAGGTGGCCAAGGTCCTCTTGCTTGCTTCAACCACTTGAGAACCCCTCATCGAGCTTCGGGTCGTGAGTCTGCGTCAGCTTCATGCGCTAAGATGCAACTCCAGCTATAATAGCCTCCTCAATTGCATCCTATTTGCGAAGAATGCCCATCACGGTGGTTCTCTTAACTTCAACGCCCCAGTATTTGCTCATCTCCCTGCCAGCTTGGACAGATCGGCCCCTTCTTGGCAGCATCAACGATCTTTTTCTTCTCCTTCAGCGTAAAGTCGGTTCGATTGCGCTTCTGATCTGACATTGTTTTTAGTTTCCGCATTGCGTTTTCAACTTCTGAGCCAACCGATAGTAAAGTGTCGTGTTCTCGTGCCAAGCGACAAAAGAAAGAAAAGTGAACACGATCAAGTCTCTACAACCGAGCACAACATATGCAACACCAACACAGAAATATGCTCCATACAATCGTTTCCTCGCACTAACACTTGCAACATCCACTGTCCAAGTTTACCAACAACTTTGCAGTTGTTCTGCATATTCTGGGGGACCTGTCGAGAATACCTGTATATCAGCACTTATCCGATAGATCACCTGACCTCTCATATTAGCGAGATCAGGGGAGTCATAGTAAATTACATTTTGTACGGAATTTTGTCTGGGCCGAGCAAAAAGTGTCATAATAACGAGGTATCATAATAGCGAGGTGTCATAATAGCGAGGTGTCATAGTAGTGAGGTGTCGTAGAAGTGAGGTGTCATAATAGCGAGGTGTCATAATAGTGAGGTGTCATAGTAGCGAGGTATCATAGTAGCGAGGTGTCATAGTAGCGAGGTGTCATAATAGCGATGTGTTATAATAGCGAGGTATCATAGTAGCGAGGTGTCATAGTAGCGAGGTGTTATAATAGCGAGGTGTCATAGTAGCGAGGTATCATAGTAGCGAGGTGTCATAGTAGCGAGGTGTCATAGTAGCGAGGTATCATAGTAGCGAGGTGTCATAGTAGCGAGGTATCATAGTAGCGAGGTGTCATAGTAGCGAGGTGTCATAGTAGCGAGGTATCATAGTAGCGAGGTATCATAGTAGCGAGGTGTAGTAGTAGCGAGGTGTCATAGTAGCGAGGTGTTATAATAGCGAGGTATCATAGTAGCGAGGTATCATAGTAGCGAGGTGTAGTAGTAGCGAGGTGTCATAATAGCGATGTGTTATAATAGCGAGGTATCATAGTAGCGAGGTGTCATAATAGCGAGGTGTCATAATAGCGATGTGTTATAATAGCGAGGTATCATAGTAGCGATGTGTTATAATAGCGATGTGTCATAGTAGCGAGGTGTCATAGTAGCGAGGTATCATAGTAGCGAGGTGTCATAGTAGCGAGGTGTCATAGTAGCGAGGTATCATAGTAGCGAGGTATCATAGTAGCGAGGTGTCATAGTAGCGAGGTGTCATAGTAGCGAGGTATCATAGTAGCGAGGTATCATAGTAGCGAGGTGTCATAGTAGCGAGGTATCATAGTAGCGAGGTGTCATAGTAGCGAGGTATCATAGTAGCGAGGTATCATAGTAGCGAGGTGTAGTAGTAGCGAGGTGTCATAGTAGCGAGGTGTTATAATAGCGAGGTATCATAGTAGCGAGGTATCATAGTAGCGAGGTGTAGTAGTAGCGAGGTGTCATAATAGCGATGTGTTATAATAGCGAGGTATCATAGTAGCGAGGTGTCATAATAGCGAGGTGTCATAATAGCGATGTGTTATAATAGCGAGGTATCATAGTAGCGATGTGTTATAATAGCGATGTGTCATAGTAGCGAGGTGTCATAGTAGCGAGGTGTCATAGTAGCGAGGTATCATAGTAGCGAGGTGTCATAGTAGCGAGGTATCATAGTAGCGAGGTGTCATAGTAGCGAGGTATCATAGTAGCGAGGTATCATAGTAGCGAGGTATCATAGTAGCGAGGTGTCATAATAGCGAGGTATCATAATAGCGAGGTGTAGTAGTAGCGAGGTGTCATAGTAGCGAGGTATCATAGTAGCGAGGTATCATAGTAGCGAGATGTCATAGTAGCGAGGTATCATAGTAGCGAGGTATCATAGTAGCGAGGTGTCATAGTAGCGAGGTGTCATAGTAGCGAGGTATCATAATAGCGAGGTGTCATAGTAGCGAGGTATCATAGTAGCGAGGTATCATAGTAGCGATGTGTTATAATAGCGATGTGTCATAGTAGCGAGGTGTTATAATAGCGAGGTGTCATAGTAGCGAGGTATCATAATAGCGAGGTATCATAGTAGCGAGGTGTCATAGTAGCGAGGTGTCATAATAGCGAGATGTCATAGTAGCGAGGTGTCATAGTAGCGAGGTATCATAGTAGCGAGGTGTCATAGTAGCGAGGTATCATAGTAGCGAGGTGTCATAGTAGCGAGGTATCATAGTAGCGAGGTATCATAGTAGCGAGGTATCATAGTAGCGAGGTGTCATAATAGCGAGGTATCATAATAGCGAGGTGTAGTAGTAGCGAGGTGTCATAGTAGCGAGGTATCATAGTAGCGAGGTATCATAGTAGCGAGATGTCATAGTAGCGAGGTATCATAGTAGCGAGGTATCATAGTAGCGAGGTGTCATAGTAGCGAGGTATCATAATAGCGAGGTGTCATAGTAGCGAGGTATCATAATAGCGAGGTGTCATAGTAGCGAGGTGTCATAGTAGCGAGGTATCATAATAGCGAGGTGTCATAATAGCGAGATGTCATAGTAGCGAGGTGTCATAGTAGCGAGGTGTCATAATAGCGAGATTAGACTGTATAAAAGAGTGTGCAAGTTAAGCACTGTCAATAATGCTATTGTCCAGCTAATACTTGAAATGTGTCTATTATGTGTGTTCGTTTTGGCAATACATAATTGAACTTGAACCCACCTGCACAGCATCTAACTTGCACGTGTCAGCAGTGCACGTGCAGTTGTCAGAATGACAGCAGGCACCTCCTCCGTACTTCTTGAAAAACTTGTGCTGTACAAAACACGTTAATAGTGCAGTCAGCAATTATTGGCTGTTGTATTATGTTATAATTGAATTATTCGCTATCTCACTGTTCTGTCTTATCTATTTATATTTGTTGTATTGTTTCTATTTCTGATTATTCGTTCATTTTGTGATGACATATAGAACAGTTGGGTGCAAATCTAGCAATAGAGCAAGAATGAGGCAGACTGTTACACTTTGACTGTGTCTGCATCAATACACACACACACACACGTCCCTGGACGACTTCGTGAAGCTCCTGGGCGACAGAATAAGTGAGCGTTCAGGGGAGCCACGAGAGACGGCCGCGAATAAGCCTGGCCGTCATTCGTGGCAACGCCGTCTCCATTGTTTTATAGAGTTGTTAATATGTGTACACGTTTGTGAATATATTAGTTTGTTGTGTCGAAAACAAGCACACACACACCTGTTGTACGCACAGTTTCCACACGTATTTGGCGAGTTGTTTGTCGTCGAAGAGAAAGTGTGCTGTGTGTCCCACACTCAGCTCCACGCCCACCGACCGACGCTGATTGTGCAAGTTACTGATATCTAGCCACCGGTGTAACGTGGCGCTGGCACTCACGTGGCACGTGCCACGTTGCACGAGCACTCCCGTCACACACACGGCCAACACGACCTCCTCCCCGTATTCATCCTACACACACACACACACGCATACATACACACACCGTGATCACCCGAGTATAATCAGCTCCCATTTTCCTGCCAAATTTCAACATGAAAAGTTGGGGCAGCAGCGTTATACTTGAGTATGTGAGAAATCCCAGTTTACACAGTCAAATTCTGTGTAAGAGGGGAGATAAAATATTGTAATAAATGTTATTGGTACGTTTGTGGTATTTTATCAATCAATATAATACAGGAAAGGAAGTTGCAGGAGTCGAGTCGAGTATAGTTCAAATTAATCAGATTAACCAGATTAATCAGATTAGCCGAGCATACAAGCGGGAACGCTTAGTTTTTCTCAGCTAGCGAATAATAAATGTCCAACAACGTTTTGGTGACAGTGATGACGATGATCATGATGATGGATTCTTATTGAAACGCACAGAATGCATTTTTTGTCAGATATAAACTTTTTTCATGAAGAAACTGAACACTTTTTTAACAGACAAATCTGAAAACTTAGCGGGAGCGTTATACTTGGGTAATTACGATACACAATAATTAGAGTAATCGCGAGGATAATCAGTGGATGAGCACGCAGGTGGTCGCACCGACCTTGCACGAGAACTTCTCATGTCCGTATCCCGGCAGCGAGGCGACCTGGCCAATATAGCAGAGTTGTGCTGTAGAACGAGCAAGTCCTCGCAACGAGCGATGCACGTGACTCACTGCATCAAGCACTTGCAACTCACTGCAACAACGCTCTGACGACAGTAATTGCTGCTCACAACAACACAACATCACGTGCTTATTGCACAAACACCGCAATAACAGAGCAAGTCACTATTGCACGCACTGCACAACACCTGCACTCTCTCACCTGGGGGAAGAGAGAGAGCAGTGAGGCGGAGGAAGAGGACGGGACAGACTGGTCGCCAAACTGGGCCTGCTGGCTGTACGCTGCCAGTGATATGGCTCGTGACATATCCACTACCAGTCTTCCCTCGACCACGTCACGACTTACTTGCAGAAAATACTGACTCCTGACACACAGACACACATTATGCAGACATCAGATATTTCAGGACAGATAATATCATGTGAGAACACGACACGACAGCAAGCATAAATCTCGCTGATGATAAATGATAGATTCTTATTTATTAGAGCGAGAGAGCTAGGCCTGTCGGTATCATCAATACATGGCTCAATATTCTTGAACGAACAGGCAATATTGCCGTGAAACAGTACATATATGCCAGAATAATTCCACTACTTCCCGCCATCATGAATAGTAGCTGAGCAAATGACGCGCCGGCATGAGGGTAATGATGATGGTGATGGTAATGATGATGATGATGGTGATGGTAATGATGATGATGATGGTAATGATGATGATGATGGTAATGATGATGGTGATGGTAATGATGATGATGATGGTAATGATGATGGTGATGGTAATGATGATGATGATGGTAATGATGATGATAATGATGATGGTGATGGTAATGATGATGGTAATGATGATGGTGATGGTAATGATGATGATGATGGTGATGGTAATGATGATGGTAATGATGATGGTGATGGTAATGATGATGGTGATGGTAATGATGATGATGATGGTAATGATGATGATAATGATGATGGTGATGGTAATGATGATGGTAATGATGATGGTGATGGTAATGATGATGATGATGGTGATGGTAATGATGATGGTAATGATGATGGTGATGGTAATGATGATGGTGATGGTAATGATGATGATGGTAATGATGATGGTGATGGTAATGATGATGCCCCGCTGTGGCGCGTGCAGTGTTGACACCTGGCCCCGCAGTCTTGTAGCATGGACATGTCGTGGATGTAGAACATGACTCTTAACAGCAGACGAGCACCACAAGTGGCGTGCGCCCGCAATTGTCTGCGTACTGGTTTATCCAGGTCGAGCCAGCGACTATCATCAGCTCGCCCACTGTCCTCCAGCCTCAAGCCAAACAACTCACTCTAACCACACACACACACATACACGAGCGCAAAACAGCAGTCACAACGTGACATGCACACGTGTTCAACTCGTAATAAATTGAGTAAAATCAACTAGAAGACACAGGGAGTTCAATTAATACGAAAATGACAAAAGCTGACCAAAGCGCACGAGCCAGTACACATACACATACACATACAGATACAGTAGAGAGAGAGGAAGATACAGTAGAGAGAGAGGAAGATACAGTAGAGAGAGAGGAAGATACAGTAGAGAGAGAGGAAGATACAGTAGAGAGAGAGAGGAAGATACAGTAGAGAGAGAGGAAGATACAGTAGAGAGAGAGGAAGATACAGTAGAGAGAGAGGAATATACAGTAGAGAGAGAGGAAGATACAGTAGAGAGAGAGAGGAAGATACAGTAGAGAGAGAGGAGGATACAGTAGAGAGAGAGGAAGATACAGTAGAGAGAGAGGAGGATACAGTAGAGAGAGAGGAAGATACAGTAGAGAGAGAGGAAGATACAGTAGAGAGAGAGGAAGATACAGTAGAGAGAGAGGAATATACAGTAGAGAGAGAGGAAGATACAGTAGAGAGAGAGGAGGATACAGTAGAGAGAGAGGAAGATACAGTAGAGAGAGAGAGGAAGATACAGTAGAGAGAGAGGAAGATACAGTAGAGAGAGAGGAAGATACAGTAGAGAGAGAGGAAGATACAGTAGAGAGAGAGGAAGATACAGTAGAGAGAGAGGAAGATACAGTAGAGAGAGAGGAAGATACAGTAGAGAGAGAGGAATATACAGTAGAGAGAGAGGAAGATACAGTAGAGAGAGAGAGGAAGATACAGTAGAGAGAGAGGAGGATACAGTAGAGAGAGAGGAAGATACAGTAGAGAGAGAGGAGGATACAGTAGAGAGAGAGGAAGATACAGTAGAGAGAGAGGAAGATACAGTAGAGAGAGAGGAATATACAGTAGAGAGAGAGGAAGATACAGTAGAGAGAGAGGAGGATACAGTAGAGAGAGAGGAAGATACAGTAGAGAGAGAGGAAGATACAGTAGAGAGAGAGGAAGATACAGTAGAGAGAGAGGAAGATACAGTAGAGAGAGAGGAAGATACAGTAGAGAGAGAGGAATATACAGTAGAGAGAGAGGAAGATACAGTAGAGAGAGAGGAATATACAGTAGAGAGAGAGGAGGATACAGTAGAGAGAGAGGAAGATACAGTAGAGAGAGAGGAGGATACAGTAGAGAGAGAGGAAGATACAGTAGAGAGAGAGGAAGATACAGTAGAGAGAGAGGAATATACAGTAGAGAGAGAGGAAGATACAGTAGAGAGAGAGGAGGATACAGTAGAGAGAGAGGAAGATACAGTAGAGAGAGAGGAAGATACAGTAGAGAGAGAGGAAGATACAGTAGAGAGAGGAAGATACAGTACAGAGAGGAAGATACAGTGTGTACCTGTCCAATGCCAGCTCGCTGACACACGCTGACGAGACACTGTTGCGCCGTGCTCTGTGACGGTAAAGTGCATTCTACCGTCGAGCCGTCCAATAACTCGACACGAACCAGCATCAAGTTCTTGGAGAGCACGTTGTACTGCTGAGATTTCTTCACGTTGAATCGAGACAGCAGCGACATTTTCAACTAATCTGCAGCAACAACAAAACATCAATGATAAACCGCTGCTTCTCTATACTATTACTATTATTATATTGTATCGGTTTGTATGTGTGCGTGCATGTGTGTATGTGTGTGTGCATGTGTGTACGAGTAAGCCTCCTGAAAAACCATTATATGGCCCTCGATGCTAAATTCCACTAGACGTGGGGCAAAATATTACTAAAATGACATTAAACGTAAATGGCAATGTAAATCACCACAAATTCGAATCTGAGACAGCAACAGCTTTGAGACAATGAACACAATACAATTCAATCGCTAAAAACATTCACATACTATCTTCATCAACTTCTAAAATCAGCTAACATAATAATATCCTGATTAAAACCTGATAATCTGATTAAAAGCACAGCTCGCCTAGATTCAAAATCACCACACAAAAAAACAACGCTGGTTAGTTTACTAACAACGATATGGCGCTTATGCGTCAAAATTGGCAACAATATATACACAATTGTAATCGAATATTCTCAAACTTATCAATGCGGAATATTTTCTGGATATTTATTCAGCCACATAAAAATATACAAAACTGATTAATAAATTACCAAATAGCAATAAGCAAGATAATTTACCACGTTAGCCATATTATCACAACATTGAAGGCAAGAAAAACAAAGCTCAAAAAAGCTCAAAAACAAGCTCTCGGGTAGCTCAGTGGTTAGGCGCTGAACTCTCGTGAGGTTGGCGGTTCGAATCCTGACCCGGGGTCGTTCATCAACACCTCCGCTTGAGTTTACCGGGAGTCACCACTGTAGATGGGCACACAGTGGGGGCGCCATATAGAGAAATATACCCAACGTATAGAGAAAGGCAAAACGAAAGCAACACTTTGACAATACAAAACAATTTCGACAATAAACAGAGCTAATTTATCAACGCACACCCACCAAACTAATCACGCGAAACCAACGTGTTAGCGCATGTGAGAATGCGCGTTTGTGAAGTAACGATGACGTCATACGACATTATTGCGACACAAAACCATGCGAGAAATTGATGAGTGGCGCGCCAGAAGAGGCAAATTCGCTGAACAAAGAGAACCGTGAAAAATGATGCTGTCAGCGTGACTCAGACGAGACGATGTTGCACAGTATCATCGAGGAATTAATGTGACGCAGTATTACACAATGTTTCGCCGTTATATCAGGCAGTAATTGCTTGCACTGAATCACCCACTTGTTCAGACCTCACCACACAGTGTGATTTATTAACGCTCCGTTCAGAACAAACCACAAACTCAAAAATCAACTCAATCTCGATCATCTCGCGCGTCTGCACGATCATTCTACCACAATGATCGTGTGGTGAACGTGGCTGGTATTGTTGCACCTCTGAGAGAAATTGTCTCCTTCAGAACGTCGAGCATTTCTCACATCCAACCAGCAAACAGACAACAGACATTCTGAAACAGGCTATTTATTTGTCTGAAAAAACTTGGGCAGAGAAAACCAAAAACAGTGACTAAACCAACGTCTAACAATGTTGTATCACCTGCACTGATACACACGCACACAAACGCACATCCCAATTGTAAATACAATTGTCCGAAGAAATGACTCAATCGCAGAACAATTAGACAAACCGCCGAAACTGACAACTGAAAGAGCCGAGAAGAAAATTAGAATGCTGAGTTTTATTACAAACTGCGCGCGTGCAATGCAAAGAACATGTTGCTCCAAAAAATAGACCAATTCCATCTAAATCACCAGCAACGAGCAAACATCGACACACGCGCACACAAACACACACACACACACGCACAATTGACACAAACACGGTCGGTCGTGTTGAAAGAGCAGAATTTGTTGTTGAAGTAGTTAAATAAGAGAGGAGTCGACCAGCCGACAACCAGAGCAGGTCGAGCAAGACGTAGATGCAAGAAACGATGCAAGACGGCCACATTTAAGTGCGATCTGTACTGAGCAACTTCTCTCTGACAGTCTCCTCGCTGATCTCAGACTGATCCGTCGCCTGGACAAACACAAACACCAACACGGTAAAGTCAAATTCGCCCCGATATGGTGATATCTCATCAAATGTGCTAAAAAGGATATCCCCATACATGTATCCACATCTGTGTAATATTTTCAATTTGTGTATGAGGTAGGGCCATTCTCCAGATCAAATTAAAATAGCCAAGATATTGCCCATCCACAAATCGCGAGATAACCAATCAATCAGTTCCACCCATATCTATACTGTCTTCCCTTAGTACATTTTTTAAACAATAATTAATACAACACTAAGCAAAAATCTAGAAAAATACTTGCAACGGAACAATTTAACTTTAGGGAAGATCGGTCGACCGAGAAGGCAATATTGAGCTTTGTTCAGCAAGTAAATGAAGCTCCAGAAGCAAATATTTTGAGACCCAGCCTGTTCTAAATATATGTTAAAGATTTCACCAACGCTAGCGAAAAATTCCACTGTATACGCTGTTCTTGAAGGATACCTCTCTGGTTGAACTGCACACTAGTATAAATTGATTCAACAACCGCTCGCAACAACTCAAATTCCCGAAAATTGTCATAAACCCCATCCCCGTGCTAAGTTGTACCAAATTTCTCGAATTGAAAATCGATGAGAATTTAATTTACTGACACTTGGACAAATTACCTGAAGCCACTACAAATTGCACAAAACAAGTTTTTCCGATATATCAATTTTATTAACAAAATTCAATCCTCTAAGGAAGTCTACAAAAGTAAAAAATACCCAATATACAATCGATCCATACATACTTCTCGGTTTTCCTAATAAAAAACTTCAACATGGATGCCCATTTAAGCGGCTGGATAGGGATATACATGTGGTGGACACAAATTTCGTCTCGCGCCACCTCGCGACCCTACCAGCTGTGTGTACGCCTGCGTGAGCTTGTTTGTACGTGTGTCCGGTTCGTCCTGTCCTGTACTTGTAAATACAGTCGGTCCATAGCACTCACGTTATCAACTTGTGTTCCGTGGCTACCTACCGCCACAGACAAACTATAGCAAATGACATTGAACTGATAATATCTCCGTGTGGAATCGAATTATTAAAAAATAGTTTAATACGCTCTACACCAAGAAATTTCAACAATATTCCTGCAGATATAAACGAACTAATAACAGAACCAAATATTTCCACTTTCAAAAAAAATCCCACATAACATGAATATACAGAGCAAATATTCTAATTGATTATGTGGTTGGTACGCGCCATTTCGGCAGGAATATGTGTCCTGTATAAGTGTATGTACTGTGTGTATGTGTACCTTTAGGTTAGACGTAAAAAAGGCTATATACGACCTAACCTAACCGTATGTGTATGCGTGTATGTATGTTTGGGTGTGTCTGTGTCTGTTTGGGTGTGTGCGTGTGTCTGTGTGTGTGATATTTGCTCGTGCTTTCTGATATAGCGTAGTTTGTTATTAATCTTGAGAAAGTGTATATTGTTATTATTGTTTAATGTATACAGCACGAGTGACACATGCAAGTTTCAGTTGATCTGATGTTTTGGCAGCAACCAGTTTGTAAATCAGCTCTTGTTTATCGCACTTTGTCAACATTGATCTGTGTAATTTTGTCAATTGTATGCAATGATACTGCAACGAGACAATACACTTACACACACGCTTGGTCCATCATAACACAGCCTCAATAAACACGCCGCCATCATAACCAGTGTGACCGGGTTCTCATAACAAGACATCACACAGAGAACATTTAGTAGTGACAAACTCGCAGAAGAACAAAAATGAGAACGAAACAGACCAAAACTCACTGTATCATCTAACACTCCCGGATTAGCATGCTTATTGGATCATATTGCGACCTTGTTACACGCCAAATGTGACAAAAATATACGGAAAAATAGACAACAGAAAGGTGAATTGTATTCTAAATTGGAAATAAAACGGCAGAATGGTAAGCCGAGGTGAGATTATGAAGTGTGTTGTTACCTGAATGTACTTGTTCACTCCGCAAAGCACGTTCTTCAGCGAGGCCTCACTGGACGTGTACAGCATTTTATCTTTGATCACGCCGTTCTCGGGACACCACCTCAAGCACAGAATCTTGTTCTTCGTCACTGACTGTCGACACACACACACACACACACACACAGACCGTGTACTGCACGCAACATTGGCTCAACATGCTGTCAAGCCATCATAATCGGACGGGACGAGGTGTTAGCGCGTGTCGCGGAGGCTAACTGTACCTCGCTGGCGCCCTGCACAGAGTGCTGGTACTCGTAGTCATAGACGCCGTAGCGACACAGACACTTGGGGTCTGAACTGCACGTCATTTTCTCGATGAAGTCGGCGTAGGAAGCGCCGCGTTCGCCCACGCACTCCACCGTTATCTCCTTCTCGTCCTTGATTTTCATCACCAAGAAGCGGTGCATTTTCTTCTTCTGGATTTCATCGTACATGGTCTTGCATTCATCGTGAACAGTAACGCCGGAAGACTGGCACACAGCAAAGTACAGCGCATTCACATTACCAGTTGCCTCGCTTAACAATACAACATCGAGCGAACACATCAGTTATCAAAGTAATGTTTTTCCATTAGAAAATTTTCAAAAGTTTTCCAGGCCAAAATTTGGCTGATTCGATTATTGGCATTTCAAGCATGCATGAGTGTGTTGAGGCAATATGAAACACCCCGCTGTGTGAACACAAACACGGGCCGAACACAGAACCCCAAACCTCAGACATGCGATCTTCGTGCCTACACCACTAAGCCGCTCGGAAACTTGACAAAGATTCTGTACTGACTAAATACTAATCTGTGGCATATTTTTTCAGTTAAACTGCAAGTAATGAAGTGCTGGTAATAAATTGATATATAATACTCAGCAGTAAATGTAATCAGCAAGCACTATACTTACTATCGCTACATTAACTCACATAAACGACACATACCCACCGAAGAACACCACCAACAGCGCTGACAACTACTTGGAATGATACAACAGCACAGACACTACAAATAATAGTCACATGACACTCGAAGACCAGCAAACAGCGACTGAAATTCAAACACCCTACACAAGACACACCAACAACAAATACAAGCGTCACTCACCATTTTGCTTCAACCACAATATATGAGCTAGCTGAATAACAGCAACGAGAAGCGAGCAACGGGCAAATATCACACCTCACGAGACAACGCCCGCTACAGGAAACCGGTAACGATTAATGGCGGTTAGCAGAAGTGGCAAACACTGCGCGTATATTTTCTCAGTGATGCCAGGTATTCTACATGCCGTTTTGATTTTGCTACGCTTGAATGTCCGGATGGGTTATTTAAATACAAAAAATATTGTTTATTGGTGATATTTGAGTATGAGCCTGATTATTGTGCTGTTTTGTGCATGCATTTCGAACAATAACCGCATCAGTAGCCGGTTTTTTATATATAAAATCTAAAGACTTTTAGTGAAATATCTTACATCACGTTTCATTTCAGCTCCTTATAAGGACAAGATTTCAAGCTGTTATTAATCGCCGATTTCGGTTACGTTTGTGTTGCACGGACGTTCTATTAGTGATTCACACGGAACCGTTGTTATTCACACTCACATTTGCATTCTAACTTTAAGTCAACTTGAACGCGATTGAAAATATTAAACGATTTGTGATTTTTTCATCTGAAATATGTAATTGAAACGATTGTTTACAATTGTTTCGAATGAAGAACTTACCTAGATGTGACGCGACTAGATAATTCCTCACACTATTTCTGTCCTGGTAGAGCAATAATATACCATGAAAGTATTTTCAGACAAATGAGAGATGATTCAATCGACGGCAACAATTAGATCATGCATTAATTTGCACAAGAGACAGTTGAGTAAACGCAAAAAGCACGTCGTTTGTCGGATATGACGTGATCACACGCAAATAAGACGTGATCACACGCCTGACCAACGCCACCTAGATACCTAGATAGTAGTCTAGGTGGCATTCGCCTGGCATCAGCCACACAATAGCGGATCCAGGGTGCACTTTTGGAGGGGGCTGAATGATTTTGGGGGACCGAAATTATTTTCTTGATATATACACACATATACAAACGCATTATCTTCCCTGTTATATTTTTGTCCTTGCTAGCTCTTGTTTTCTTCTTTCTGAGCTCCCGTTTTGATGTAATTATTATCTTGTATATCTATATTTCATGTTTATCGCGCCTTTGTTGATTAGTGCGCTATATCAAATACACGCTTGTTTGTTTGTTTGTTTGATTATGCGCGAATATGCTTTCCGATAATGCTTATATCAACAAACTACAGAAATATATTTTCCTTGACCACTTTTACTGAACCTCTTAGTTATGAGGAGTTGATGGAAACATTTTGTAGGCCCCCTCTGGATCCGCCAGAGCAGGCACAAGAAAAAAGAAAGTAATCGTGTAAGGAAACGTTAGTGTAAAACGCTTGTAAAAGGGATAATCAAACTTATACGGAAATATGGCGAAAAACTATTATTGCCTCTCAAAGTATCTTGGAACCTTTGAAACGATGCCATATTAGCACCGGATTTATGAAGTGGACATTTTTACTGCTTACTTTTTTACTTCCAGTTCCTGCTCGCGAACGCTTCATATGAATACGCAAATAGTCATGCAGGGGTGTAGATTTGTGTCGAGGCTCGGGGGAATGACAGCCATCATGAATTAGTGTTCAAAGATGACTTAGTTGGTCAATTGCATGATATCTTCGACCATTTTATTCATTTACAGCACACATACCTAAATCAACTGTATATTTCATATAATTGCATACGCACATTTATCATGTATTGATAGTTTTTGCTATGCTGATTTTGATGTTAATATACCCAATTAACTGAACTCAGCAAAATTATCGGGGGTATAATTGCATATTAATACCCCCAGCTAATTTGTCGGGGGTATATATACCCCCAGGATCTACACCCATGCAGTCATGGGACAAAACAGAAATTATGAAGACAACACAAAATTCGGGCGTGAAAATCGTGACAGTCGGAAAGCTGATAATAAATGACTGACAAGTTTAACAAGAACACCAACCACTTATTTTCACTCTGAATCAAGAACACATCGGCGCTGCATTGAGACCTGTTTATACGAGTTCCACAAGAACTTATTATTTAAACGAGTTCCACCAGAACTGACTGTTTATACGAGTTCCACCAGAACTGACTGTTCATACGAGTTCCACAAGAACTGACTGTTTATACGAGTGCCACAAGAACTGACTGTTTATACGAGTTCCATCAGAACTGACTGTTCATACGAGTTCCACAAGAACTGACTGTTTATACGAGTTCCACTAGAACTGACTGTTTATACGAGTTCCACAAGAACTTATTATTTAAACGAGTTCCACAAGAACTGACTGTTTATACGAGTTCCATCAGAACTGACTGTTTATACGACTTCCACCAGAACTGACTGTTTATACGAGTTCCACCAGAACTGACTGTTTATACGAGTTCCATCAGAACTGACTGTTTATACGAGTTCCACAAGAACTGACTGTTTATACGAGTTCCACAATAACTGACTGTTTATACGAGTTCCATCAGAACTGACTGTTTATACGAGTTCCATCAGAACTGACTGTTTATACGAGTTCCACAAGAACTGACTGTTTATACGAGTTCCACCAGAACTGACTGTTTATACGAGTTCCACAAGAACTGTCTGTTTATACGAGTTCCACAAGAACTGACTGTTTACACGAGTTCCACCAGAACTGACTGTATATACGAGTTCCACAAGAACTGTCTGTTTACACGAGTTCCACAAGAACTGACTGTTTACACGAGTTCCACAAGAACTGACTGTATATACGAGTTCCACCAGAACTGACTGTTTATACGAGTTCCACAAGAACTGACTGTTTATACGAGTTCCACAAGCACTGACTGTTTATACGAGTTCCACAAGAACTGACTGTTTACACGAGTTCCACAAGAACTGACTGTTTACACGAGTTCCATCAGAACTGACTGTATATACGAGTTCCACAAGAACTGTCTGTTTACACGAGTTCCACAAGAACTGACTGTTTACACGAGTTCCACAAGAACTGACTGTATATACGAGTTCCACCAGAACTGACTGTTTATACGAGTTCCACAAGCACTGACTGTTTATACGAGTTCCACAAGAACTGACTGTTTATACGAGTTCCACAAGCACTGACTGTTTATACGAGTTCCACAAGAACTGACTGTATATACGAGTTCCATCAGAACTGACTGTTTATACGAGTTCCACCAGAACTGACTGTTTATACGAGTTCCACCAGAACTGACTACTGCTCGTTGCAGGATATGATGATCGCAGGATGAGGCGTGCTACATGAGAATACACGTGCAGAAGCCCACTGCCCGCCCACCGAGAGTCAAGTGTGAAACATGCACGAAATAACCACCAACACTCTCACACGCACACACACACACAGTCCACATGGTGAAACAGTTTATTTCGAGTGTGAAATAGCGACGACGTCATAACACGAAGCGATATGTTGCGATATGATGATGATGATGATGACAGCACTTACACCTCATCATCATCACCGCCATCATCAGTCGAGTGCATGACGTCATCCTCAATATCCGAGTTATCATCATCATCATCATTGCTACCTTGTTGCCAGTCTTTGAGAGACAATTTGTGAGAAACAGAATGGCGATTGAGAACACTCCAGCCCGCCGCCTACCAGCAATACAACACACACAAACACAACGTTCAGTAGATAATTATACAACGAGAAAGACGTGATCACAAACAATAGTGATGCCAGATGAGACAAGGACAACATGGACACTTGTGAGTTGAGCAACAAAACGACAACAAGACAACACCAGTACCGAGCCCTGTTTGTTGTTGTTGTCATTGTTGTCATTGTTGTTGTTGTTGAGTCGGTCTAGCAGTTGTTGTTTGTTCACACTGGCCAGTATTTTGTGTCTGCGAATAGTCGAGGATCCGCATTGAGCCAGCAAACTGCCAGTATCTTTCTGCTGCTGTTTCACGGCGTTAAATAACTGCACCACACCCCTGTCCACACATAATAATAACACTACTGTAACAACACCCCTGTCCACACATCATAACACCATAATAACACTGTATCTGTATGTTCAACACATCATAACATCATAACAACACTGTATCTGTATGTCCAACACATCATAACATCATAATAACACTGTATCTGTATGTCCAACACATCATAACATCATAATAACACTGTATCTGTATGTCCAACACATCATAACACCATAATAACACTGTATCTTTATGTCCCACACATCATAACATCATAATAACACTGTATCTGTATGTCCAACACACACATACACACATATATAGACTCACACACAAATACACACATACACAAATACACACGCAGACACATAGACACACACACAAATACACACGCAGACACACACATATACACGCATACACACATACACACACAGACACACACAAATACACACGCAGACACACACATACACACCTGGTTGCGACGCGACATAAGGCTCGTTCTTTGTGTTTGTCAAGAACATCAACTTTCTTGCGAAACTGCTGCTCCCATTCAACTTTCTGCACTCATTTGCAGCATACACACAAACACACACACACATACACACACATACGCACACACAGAGACAAACACAGAGATACAACACGGTATTCAGAAGAGATCACTTTACAATGTAATGGAGTATTTATTTAACAATGCAACTTTACTTGCCACCTGGCGTTTATGCTGAATTAATCATTGAAAGCATGTGAACCTCACTGTGTATGCATGTGCGTGTGTGTATGCATGTGTGTTGTTCACCGAGTGACGTGCAGTGGATGTGTGATGCTGACAGGGTGTTGATGACAAAGTGCGTGCTCGAGCTCGTGACACACAAGTGCCAGCCGCTGTACTGCTACTGTATGAGGACGCTCGCGCCAGTTTCGTCATAACAGCCGCCCACTCACTGTTACACTTCATCTCTTCACTGTTACACTTCATCTCTTCACTGTTACACTTCATCTCTTCACTGTTACACTTCATCTCTTCACTGTTACACTTCATCTCTTCACTGTCATCCACTGTCAGACTGTGTGTCTCAGGAAGAGACATTCTCGCGTCTGACAACAACAACAACACAATATCACTCGCAAACATGGTGTGTACACAAATGCTGCTAGCATGATATTGTAACACTTGACAACATTATTGAAAACAAACACAAACATAATGATCGTGCCAGTCTCACATAACACTAACACTCGATCATCTAGTGCCCTTCTAGAACCCCGAACAGTTACCGAATCATTCCAATACATTGTCCCCCCCGTCTGTACAATAAACTTATCCGTTCAATTACATCTTCTAGCTCCTATAAATATTTCTGCAGCAAACTATATAAATGTATTTTGGATGTGAATTATTGAGCCCACCTATCTTAAGCGTTATTCTGTCATATACCAGTTTTGTGTGACTCTTGTGTGTCTTATTCCTCTGTGAGGCTACGTTTTTCACGGTGTATTTCTATTTGTGTGTACATTGTGTATAATTTGTATATGTAATTTCATCCATTCCAATACTTTGTAATATGAAAGAGGCAATACATTTCTGACTTGAAAGTGTACGCTGCTTTTACGAGCTCATGGAGTCCATGGTGTCAGACAGACAGTAGCGAGCGATCCGACAGCCACATGTGTAGTTATTATACTGTAGTAATATGTGGAGCCGCAGAAAGAAGATCTATAACAACACCTAGTTGAGTTCTAGAGTTGAAATTACCCTATTAGCTAGTGCTGTTATGTTAACAGAATGAGAACAGTAACAGTTCTAGAGTTGAAATTACCCTATTAGCTAGTGTTAAGTTAACAGAATGAGAACAGTAACAAATTGCTGAACTGTACTTCTCATCGAGCAATCAAATTACACCTCATCGCTCAATCAGACAATTATCACTTGATCAAGAGCGCAGTATAAACGGCCACAAGAAATTATGCAGTCATGAAATGCAGTGTTGAAACTGATTGCAAGAATCAAACACGAAGTAGCACCTTTAGAAAGGTTATTATTGTCTGAAATATACCACTCATCACATGCATCTCCCACGGAAAACAAACACAACAAATGCATGAACGATTTCAGTGAAAAAACCACTGTGTTTTGTTATATTTATTAACAAATTAATGTAACACACAATACTATTAGAAAGCAGCTAAATCGAGCGAGAGTGCTGATTCATAAGTGCATCAAGCTGCTACTGTGTGGGCATTTAAACATTTGAATGCTGCAACTGAACAACTGGCCAGTATTTCTACCCCACAACGAAGCTCGCTACAATACGCCCATACACTAGAATTCGATTAAGAGTTGTGTGCATTACTCATTGAGTGACTCATTCACTTATCTGAATTATCCATCAGTTTTTGTGAGTCATCTGTTACTAATTGCATCCATTCAAGCCTAATCGGTCGTTGATATTACAGAGAAACATTTGCAAATGAAAACTTCTGGTAATTGTTGAGAACCGACTCAACAAGCGTAATATCCCGGCATAATACAAGTCAGTCCCGGACATTTGCATGATGAGATATGAGCTAACACAATGCAGAACTGACGAACAAACAAGCAATCAGTGAGAACGATCGGTCATTTCATATATTAAACACGGTGTAATGTAGAAAACAGCCGACATGAGCACACAGCATGGCTTAATGGCAGTGTAGTCTAGAAGGCACATCTGCGTTTTCTGCCCGTGTACTTGGAGTCGTTGACGACGTGTCTGCCCTGTCTGCGACGTCGCTCCTTCTTCTCCAAAATCCAACTGCGAGACATTTTCGGTCCTCTGGCACGCCGCATTCGCTCGCGCCGGCCGTACATGCTGCACGTGGAGGCGTCTTGGTCGCAGGAGGCGGTGTCTGAGAGAGCGGCGGGCAGCGGCTGCTGTCCACCCGTCATCAGCACTAGGAACATCTTGCGAGCCTTGCTGCTGTTGGGAAAGTCGACGACGAGACCGCCCGAGAATCCGGCTCTCATGGCCTGCGTGGTGATCATCTCCACCTGCGCCGAGTTCTCCGGGTAGAACTGGAAGACGGCCCGCGAGCCGCGACTCAGACACGAGTAGAGCGAGCTGAACAGGCGTAGCAGTCGTCGACGAGGTTGGTGGTGGCCCCGGTCTGCGTTACACAACCACTGCACGGCTGACACGCTGATGGCGCCGTCACAACAACCTGCTCGCAGAGGAACTCCATCTCCCAGGTCACTGAGGAAAACGTCGCCACAACCTCGCTGCCTCTCCTCATCATCATCACTATCATCATCCTCGTCATCATCACTATCATCATCATGGTTGCGCTGCACGGCCACGTGGAGCATGGGTCGCGAGATGTCGCAGCCGATCCACACGTGACCGTGGCGCGCCATCACGTGGCCGCTCAGTGCCGAGCCGCAGCCCAGATCCAGCAGCAGTCGGGGCTGGTTGGCAGGCAGCGCGAGCAGCTCGATGGCGCGCGCGCTCATCCGCCGCTGAATCTCTATGATGCGCGAGTTGTGCGTGTACTTGCGGGCCTCGTTCTCGTCGTAGAATATCTCGGGCGGACCCGTGTGTTCCGGACGACGACTCGAAGATGTCATCTTGAACGAATCTCGCGTGCAAGCTGCCAATGTTGAACGGCAACATCAACACATTATGAGAATCAATGCACCAAGTGACGCGAAATACGCCACAAATCAGCATGCACAACTCTTCCCAACATCCAAACGTATGAAATTTAAACACGCAATGCACATCGGCCTCTATGCGTCCGTCAACAATAAACATACAAGCTTGTATCTTGAAAAACCACTTACATCAAATTGCTACACTAACACCTCACGACGCGAGGCCACACAGTGTTAGTGAGCATAAAACTAACTGGCATGGTTCTAGTTGATAAATTAAGAAACCACTAAACTATAAAGAACTTGAGTGGTCAGTTTGAACCTGACTCCTCACAAGAGTAAGACCTCAGTATAAGCTTCAACTCAGAACAATGAGACTACTGATCGATATACTCATTGCACCACCCCATGCTACCTATAGAAGGCACAATAAAAGACCGCAGAGCAGTATACATCACCTACACGTATTTAGGCATACAGGCCCGCGTGTACTTTGTGGGGCGAAACTTCACGGCCCCGGCTGGCACACCGCAGGTCCGGCCACCACACACGGGTTATAACAGTTACCGCCAGCACAAAAACTGCACGACCGCGCGCACACAAAACCCGCCTTGCAGCAATTTAATCAATAGAATAGAACATAAGACAAAAATAGAACAAATGGAAACGAAACAAATGGAAGATGAAACAAATAGAAACAAAATAATATTCAGACAAAGCGAGGATAATGAAACCCGAACCAACAAAAACCGAACAGGTAAACAACAAAAACCATCAAACACAAAAAAAGTTAAACAATTCAACTACACCTTTTAGAAATCAGCCCAAACGTTCGTTTCCGTATTGGTATATTACTTTACTCAATAATACAAGACAAGTCGAAAACAACAAGTAATTACCAAACGCAAATAAAACCTCGTATGTATGCCAGCACTAATATTTGTCAAGCATGCTTACGATCTGGAATCCCAATAAATATTCTCAACTAATCATTTTTTTGGTGCCAGGATATCAAACGAAGCGACAGAGATTGAGGAAATTTCGAAATAATTAGTATTAGGAATCGAAAATTGCAAGTAAATTATTTGGAAAAGTGGTTGAATCAATTATTTGGCAGACGACAGTGAACAGCTGTTGTCATTCGTGATGAAGCCTTATGTTGGCTGTGATTTTTTCAATTAAAGGTATTTTGTGGGCTACACTGTTTGTTATAAGTGATTATACTACCTTGTGTGTGGAATACAAAGTTTTATGAAGTTGGACATTGGTGGCTGAAGCTGTGTTGTGTCCAGACTTTTGTATAAGCTCCAGAGAAAAATGGCTCATTTGCGGATTAATTCATTTAGTTATCTGCGTAATTTTGTTTGAGTTGTTTAATGATGACATACAAAAGTGTTTGGTGGAGTGATTGATGTTGTGGAACAATGTGAACTTGTGGTGTGGTATGTGTTACACCAATGTGTCATTGAATACACGTACATTATGAGTGTATTGGTGAATGTTCATGATAAACATGAGTAAGCATGAGCATGAGTAAACGAGATCACTCATGTATGAGAGTTAAGCGTAACACATACCAGCACCCGATCACCACCACAACACTTACCCGCTCCTCATAACTTACCCCTCGCATCACACCTATCACACTTGAACACAACACACAGTCCTAACATAAAGAATGAGTACTAAAAGCACTGTCACACGCTCCCATGCTCTCTCTCATACTCTCATCCTCTGTCCGCACATCTTCAGCACTACACTATGTGTGTCTTGTGTGTGCTGCTATGCGTGTTATTCGCGTGTTTCATTCACAAAATTCTTAACCTTGGTAATATTCTTAACAATGATAACATTCTCCGTCTCCTGGCTGCTCTCACAACACACGCACAACAATAGCGGTGCTAATGTTATTGTTGTGTTATTGGCTCAGCGTCACAACATCACGTTGCACATTTGTGTCTGCTTGTTTATTCACAGATGACGGCGGGCGTGAGTCAACAGACGGGAATTTCCCATCCTCTGAAAATAATCGCCAATATTTTCATATCATTCATTGGAGCTGGAGTTCTCGGTCTTCCTTATGCATTCAAAGAGGTAATTTTTGCCCGTGAAATCACTGTCTTCATATCGAACGACATGAATAGGAAATAAAGAAACGGTGTTGTTAATTAGACGATTTTCAGTGATTTATAGCTCGAGGTAACTTACTCGAATTGTCTTACTGATCTTGCTTGTTGCTGATTGTTGTTCTGAGTCAGCTGACATGTGTTGTGCTGTTTATCGTGTTGTTTTTGCGATATAATCGTGCGCACTTCAGTACAACACTGCATCACTGCCAGACACACACCCGAGCCAGCCAACTGGACTGAGATATATCCCTGTATGTGTGTATGTCTGTGTGTTATGAGGCCGGATTGGCTGAGGGAATTCTGATAATGTCTGCTGTTGGCTACGTGTCAGTTCGTGCCATGTTTCTCATCATTGACTGCAAGTACTGCCTGCTACAGCAACAACGGCACTCGTTCAAACAGTACAAATACACCAAGGTGCTCACTAGCAAGTGAATGATCATGTTATCACTGTCTCATGTGTCAATGTGTACACTAGCAAGTGAATGATCATGTTATCACTGTCTCATGTGTCAATGTGTACATTAGCAAGTGAATGATCATGTTATCACTGTCTCACGTGTCAATGTGTACACTAGCAAGTGAATGATCATGTTATCACTGTCTCATGTGTCAATGTGTACACTAGCAAGTGAATGATCATGTTATCACTGTCTCATGTGTCAATGTGTACACTAGCAAGTGAATGATCATGTTATCACTGTCTCATGTGTCAATGTGTACACTAGCAAGTGAATGATCGTGTTATCACTGTCTCATGTGTCAATGTGTACACTAGCAAGTTAATGATCATGTTATCACTGTCTCATGTGTCAATGTGTACACTAGCAAGTTAATGATCATGTTATCACTGTCTCACGTGTCAATGTGTACACTAGCAAGTGAATGATCATGTTATCACTGTCTCATGTGTCAATGTGTACACTAGCAAGTGAATGATCATGTTATCACTGTCTCATGTGTCAATGTGTACACTAGCAAGTGAATGATCATGTTATCACTGTCTCATGTATCAATGTGTACACTAGCAAGTGAATGATCATGTTATCACTGTCTCATGTGTCAATGTGTACATTAGCAAGTGAATGATCATGTTATCACTGTCTCATGTGTCAATGTGTACACTAGCAAGTGAATGATCATGTTATCACTGTCTCATGTGTCAATGTGTACACTAGCAAGTGAATGATCATGTTATCACTGTCTCATGTATCAATGTGTACACTAGCAAGTGAATGATCATGTTATCACTGTCTCATGTGTCAATGTGTACACTAGCAAGTGAATGCTCGTGTTATCACTGTCTCATGTGTCAATGTGTACACTAGCAAGTGAATGATCATGTTATCACTGTCTCATGTGTCAATGTGTACACTAGCAAGTGAATGATCATGTTATCACTGTCTCATGTGTCAATGTGTACACTAGCAAGTGAATGATCATGTTATCACTGTCTCATGTGTCAATGTGTACACTAGCAAGTGAATGATCATGTTATCACTGTCTCATGTGTCAATGTGTACACTAGCAAGTGAATGATCATGTTATCACTGTCTCACGTGTCAATGTGTACACTAGCAAGTGAATGATCATGTTATCACTGTCTCATGTGTCAATGTGTACACTAGCAAGTGAATGATCATGTTATCACTGTCTCATGTGTCAATGTGTACACTAGCAAGTGAATGATCATGTTATCACTGTCTCATGTGTCAATGTGTACACTAGCAAGTGAATGATCGTGTTATCACTGTCTCATGTGTCAATGTGTACACTAGCAAGTGAATGATCATGTTATCACTGTCTCATGTATCAATGTGTACACTAGCAAGTGAATGATCATGTTATCACTGTCTCATGTATCAATGTGTACACTAGCAAGTGAATGATCATGTTATCACTGTCTCATGTGTCAATGTGTACACTAGCAAGTGAATGATCATGTTATCACTGTCTCATGTGTCAATGTGTACATTAGCAAGTGAATGATCATGTTATCACTGTCTCATGTGTCAATGTGTACACTAGCAAGTGAATGATCATGTTATCACTGTCTCATGTGTCAATGTGTACACTAGCAAGTGAATGATCATGTTATCACTGTCTCATGTGTCAATGTGTACACTAGCAAGTGAATGATCATGTTATCACTGTCTCATGTGTCAATGTGTACACTAGCAAGTGAATGATCATGTTATCACTGTCTCATGTGTCAATGTGTACACTAGCAAGTGAATGATCATGTTATCACTGTCTCATGTGTCAATGTGTACACTAGCAAGTGAATGATCATGTTATCACTGTCTCATGTGTCAATGTGTACACTAGCAAGTGAATGATCATGTTATCACTGTCTCATGTGTCAATGTGTACACTAGCAAGTGAATGATCATGTTATCACTGTCTCATGTGTCAATGTGTACATTAGCAAGTGAATGATCATGTTATCACTGTCTCATGTGTCAATGTGTACACTAGCAAGTGAATGATCATGTTATCACTGTCTCATGTGTCAATGTGTACACTAGCAAGTTAATGATTGTGTTATCACTGTCTCATGTGTCAATGTGTACACTAGCAAGTGAATGATCATGTTATCACTGTCTCACGTGTCAATGTGTACACTAGCAAGTGAATGATCATGTTATCACTGTCTCATGTGTCAATGTGTACACTAGCAAGTGAATGATCATGTTATCACTGTCTCATGTGTCAATGTGTACACTAGCAAGTGAATGATCATGTTATCACTGTCTCATGTGTCAATGTGTACACTAGCAAGTGAATGATCATGTTATCACTGTCTCATGTGTCAATGTGTACATTAGCAAGTGAATGATCATGTTATCACTGTCTCATGTATCAATGTGTACACTAGCAAGTGAATGATCATGTTATCACTGTCTCATGTGTCAATGTGTACACTAGCAAGTGAATGATCATGTTATCACTGTCTCATGTGTCAATGTGTACACTAGCAAGTGAATGATCATGTTATCACTGTCTCATGTGTCAATGTGTACACTAGCAAGTGAATGATTGTGTTATCACTGTCTCATGTGTCAATGTGTACACTAGCAAGTGAATGATCATGTTATCACTGTCTCATGTGTCAATGTGTACACTAGCAAGTGAATGATCATGTTATCACTGTCTCATGTATCAATGTGTACACTAGCAAGTGAATGATCATGTTATCACTGTCTCATGTGTCAATGTGTACACTAGCAAGTGAATGATCATGTTATCACTGTCTCACGTGTCAATGTGTACACTAGCAAGTGAATGATCATGTTATCACTGTCTCATGTGTCAATGTGTACATTAGCAAGTGAATGATTGTGTTATCACTGTCTCATGTGTCAATGTGTACACTAGCAAGTTAATGATTGTGTTATCACTGTCTCACGTGTCAGCCAGTGTGCTGTCAGTGTTGTGATTCATCAATAAGACAACCACAGCTCGTATCAAGTGCTTGTCTTTCAGCCCTTACATTGTGAGTGATTGTGAAACTTGTAGCACAGACGCATGAGCTTGATTATTACTGCTGTGAAATTGTCGCTATGTTGGTGTGTGTGTGTGTGTGTGTGTGTCGGTGTGTGTGTGTGTGTCGGTGTGTGTGTTACTTTTGCTGAGAAGATCGAGGTGCGCGGGACTCCAGTAGAACTCAAACTGCCACTTGTCTCCCCCGAACGTGCCAGTGATGATGATGAGGAGGATGATGATGATGATGGCGCGGTGCAAGACGGCGTCCTTCATCACGAGATGACCTACGGTGACCTAGGTCAAACAGCACATTCATAAACACTCGTACAGGACAAGTAACACAGGTGACAGGCTGGTTCCTGTGATCTTGGTGTTTATTCAGCCACAGCGAGCACACATACATTGAACTGTTTTGTGCTAGCTGTTATGATTGATGTGTTGTTGATGATGTTATGATTGTTGTGTTGTTGATGATGTTATGATTGTTGTGTTGTTGATGATGTTATGATTGATGTGTTGTTGATGATGTTATGATTGATGTGTTGTTGATGATGTTATGATTGATGTGTTGTTGATGATGTTATGATTGGTGTGTTGTTGATGATGTTATGATTGGTGTGTTGTTGATGATGTGTTGTTGATGATGTTATGATTGATGTGTTGTTGATGATGTTATGATTGTTGTGTTGTTGATGATGTTATGATTGTTGTGTTGTTGATGATGTTATGATTGATGTGTTGTTGATGATGTTATGATTGATGTGTTGTTGATGATGTTATGATTGTTGTGTTGTTGATGATGTTATGATTGGTGTGTTGTTGATGATGTTATGATTGTTGTGTTGTTGATGATGTTATGATTGATGTGTTGTTGATGATGTTATGACTGTTGTGTTGTTGATGATGTTATGATTGATGTGTTGTTGATGATGTTATGATTGTTGTGTTGTTGATGATGTTATGATTGATGTGTTGTTGATGATGTTATGATTGGTGTGTTGTTGATGATGTTATGATTGGTGTGTTGTTGATGATGTTATGATTGATGTGTTGTTGATGATGTTATGATTGTTGTGTTGTTGATGATGTTATGATTGATGTGTTGTTGATGATGTTATGATTGATGTGTTGTTGATGATGTTATGATTGTTGTGTTGTTGATGATGTTATGATTGGTGTGTTGTTGATGATGTTATGATTGTTGTGTTGTTGATGATGTTATGATTGATGTGTTGTTGATGATTTTATGATTGTTGTGTTGTTGATGATGGTATGATTGATGTGTTGTTGATGATGTTATGATTGATGTGTTGTTGATGATGTTATGATTGTTGTGTTGTTGATGATGTTATGATTGATGTGTGGTTGATGATGTTATGATTGTTGTGTTGTTGATGATGTTATGATTGATGTGTTGTTGATTATGTTATGATTGATGTGTTGTTGATGATGTTATGATTGTTGTGTTGTTGATGATGTTATGATTGTTGTGTTGTTGATGATTTTATGATTGTTGTGTTGTTGATGATGTTATGATTGTTGTGTTGTTGATGATGTTATGATTGTTGTGTTGTTGATGATGTTATGATTGATGTGTTGTTGATGATGTTATGATTGATGTGTTGTTGATGATGGTATGATTGATGTGTTGTTGATGATGTTATAATTGATGTGTTGTTGATGATGTTATAATTGATGTGTTGTTGATGATGTTATGATTGATATGTTGTTGATGATGTTATGATTGGTGTGTTGTTGATGATGTTATGATTGATGTGTTGTTGATGATGTTATGATTGTTGTGTTGTGGATGATGTTATGATTGATGTGTTGTTGATGATGTTATGATTGTTGTGTTGTGGATGATGTTATGATTGATGTGTTGTTGATGATGTTATAATTGATGTGTTGTTGATGATGTTATAATTGATGTGTTGTTGATGATGTTATGATTGATATGTTGTTGATGATGTTATGATTGATGTGTTGTTGATGATGTTATGATTGTTGTGTTGTTGATGATGTTATGATTGATGTGTTGTTGATGATGTTATGATTGTTGTGTTGTTGATGATGTTATGATTGATGTGTTGTTGATGATGTTATGATTGTTGTGTTGTTGATGATGTTATGGTTGTTGATGATGTTATGATTGATGTGTTGTTGATGATGTTATGATGATGTTGTTGATGATGTTATGATTGGTGTGTTGTTGATGATGTTATGATTGGTGTGATTGTTGATGGCAGGTTTTCACGCGTACGGAGACAGAGGTAGATTATTGGTGGACATCACTGTGGTTATCACGCAAATTGGTGGGTTTTAACTGACTCTGACTCTATTACAGCTGTTATTCTGCTGTCAGACTGACTGATTCTTGTTTGAACTAGCTGGCCTGTTTGTGTTTGTTTGTTTGGTGAAAAATACTGGTGGAAATGCAGCGATATTAATCCTCGTTCAAGCCGACACGTCAGATATAATGATATAATGATTGTGTTGTGATGTATATAAGTCAGATATAATGATATAGTGATTGTGTTGTGATGTGGATACCTCAGATATAATGATATAATGATATAGTGATTGTGATGTGGATACGTCAGATATAGTGATATAATGATATAGTGATTGTGATGTGGATAAGTCAGATATAATGATATAGTGATTGTGATGTGATGTATATAAGTCAGATATAATGATATAATGATTGTGTTGTGATGTGGACACCTCAGATATAATGATATAGTGATTGTGTTGTGATGTGGATACGTCAGATATAATGATATAGTGATTATGATGTGGATAAGTCAGATATAATGATATAATGATTGTGTTGTGGACAGGTTTTTGTTGCGCCTATTTGATCTTCATTTGTGAGAATATGTCGTCTTACATGAGTGGAGTATCCACGTCTCGCTGGCTCGTGCTATTATTACCACCACTCTACCTGCTGTGTTTACTGCGCAACCTCTCGCGTCTGGCCGTGTTCAGGTGCTGCTGACATAATACTGACATAATACTGACAATACTGACATAATACTGACATAATACTTACATAATACTTACATAATACTTACATATTACCGACATGATACTGACATGATACTGACATAATACTGGCATATTACCGATATGATACTGACATAATACTGACATAATACTTGCATATTACCGACATAATACTGACATAATACTGACATAATACCGACATGATACTGACATAATACTGATAATACTGACATAATACTGACATGATATTGACATGATACTGACATGATACTGACATATTACTGACATATTACTGACATAATACTGATATAATACTGATATAATACTGATAATACTGACAATACTGACATAATACTGACATAATACTGACGTGATACTGACATAATACCGACATAATACTGACATAATACTGATATAATACTGATATAATACTGACATGATACTGACAATAATGACATGATACTGACATAATACTGACAATAATGACATGATACTTACATATTACCGACATGATACTGACATAATACTGACATAGTACTGATATAATACTGACAATACTGACATAATACTGACGTGATACTGACATATTACCGACATGATACCGACATAATACCGACATAATACTGACATAATACTGACATATTACTGACATGATACTGACATAATACTGGTTGTGTTGATGTCGCTGATACGTTGTGTCAGTATCAGTGAGTTATTGTTGATGCTAAGTTGAGTCATGATGATGAAGTCACTCTCAACGTGATAGTACAAATCCAGCATAATTCGTGCCAGCAGTTTCATTACTGACTCAATTGATCCAGCGCTGACTGTGTGCACCATGTTGCGTCGTGTGTTGAATGCCAGTCAGTTATTATTGTTGTTGTTGTTGATGTTGTTGTTGTTGTTGTTGCAGTGTGTTTGCACAGGCGTCGACTATTCTCGCGTTTGCTGTTGTTTTCTGGTTTGATTTTGAGCATTATCACGTGATGCGTCGATTTCATCCGCAAGAATTCTCACTGGCTGGCTTCCCCTTCTACTTCGCTATTGCCATCTACTGCTACGAGGTGCTGCACTCTCTCTCTCTCTCTCTCTCTCTCTCTCTCACTCTCTCTTGCTCCATTGTCCCGGTTCTTGTCGAGAAGCACGTGCTGACACGGTGTAGGCAGTTAGCACGTGCATTCAGCACTATTTCCCCCACTGCTATCGTGCCAATATACACCATTATAACGCACAATTACACGTGCAGTTCACACTTCAGCACACAATGTCGAACCACGTGCCTTTCAAATGTAGCGTCCCTAATACCGTCTTGGTGAACATGCAACTGTATGTGTTTGTATGTCAGGGTGCTGGTATGATTTTGTCACTGGAACACTCACTTTCAGACACGCTTCGTCCGAAATTCAAGCAGTTTTTCGCTCGCACCATGCTGGCAGTGACTGCACTCTACATTGTGTTCGGCTGCTCCGGCTATCTCTCGTTTGGCCCGTGTGCGTCTCACTGACACACTGACACACTGACACACTGACACTGACACACTGACACACACGTTCAATGAGGGAGATATGAGTGTGTTGTAGTCTGTGTGTTCATTTCTAGACCAGAATGACAAGATATAAAGATGAGGTGTGGTTGTAATTACCAGAAGTCGGTGTTATCACGTGATAAGATGCATACAACACCGCCATTTTCAGCTAATACAACACTTACATCACTCAACTGCTTGCTACTGAATCAGCCACGGTGTATGTTTGTTTGTATGTTTGTATGTGTGTGTGTGTGTGTGAGCAGTTACCCGCGAGATAATAACACTGAACTTACCGCATGGAGGAGCGCGAGACGGAGGTGTTGATTTCGCCATGATAGTCAAGTGTTGTTTGTGTTTGTCTCTGTTCTTCACTTATCCGCTCATGTTGTTCCCCGTCGTCACAATCATTGAGAACCGACTGTCTGTCAACGAGCATTACACTCGTCTGCACGGGGTACAACACACACACACAATGACACATTGACACAAACTGACACATTGACACACTGACACATTGACACACACACACACAATGACACATTGACACACACACTGACAGACTGACACACACACAAACTGACACACTGACACACTGACACACAGACACACTGACACAAACACGCACACACTGTAACTGACACACACACACGCACACACACACACACACTGTCACTGACACACACACACGCACACACACACACAAACTGACACACTGACACACACACACACACACAAACTGACACACTGACACACACTCATATACATACAAACTGACACACACACATATATATACACACTCATATACACATACACGGTTATTTGATGTTCAATTGCTCAATGTTCAATAGTTAAAAACTCGATGTGTGTGTTGATTATTCAGTGTGTCAATTGAGTGATCTCTAATCTGTCGTCCATCATACTGTAATGAATGATGTGTGTGTGTGTGTGTGTGTGTGTGTGTGTGTGTGTGTGTGTGTGTGTGTGTGTGTGTGTGTCAGAACGCGTTACGCCTGTGTGTGGTGGCTTGTTCAGGCTTGGTAGTGGTGGTCGTGCCAAACTTTGCTGATCTCATGGCCATCGTGGGAGGCACGTGCTGTACTCTGCTAGCTTTCACTCTACCAGGCATCTTCCATCTGAAAATAATGAACAAGTAACTGTCTCTTTCTCTTCTATCTTTCATATCTCATTCTTCTATCCTTCATATCTCATTCTTCTATCCTTCATATCTCATTCTTCTATCCTTCATATCTCATTCTTCTATCCTTCATATCTCATTCTTCTATCCTTCATATCTCATTCTTCTATCCTTCATATCTCATTCTTCTATCCTTCATATCTCATTCTTCTATCCTTCATATCTCATTCTTCTATCCTTCATATCTCATTCTTCTATCCTTCATATCTCATTCTTCTATCCTTCATATCTCATTCTTCTATCCTTCATATCTCATTCTTCTATCATTCATATCTCACTCTTCTATCGTTCATATCTCATTCTTCTATATTTCATATCTCATTCTTCTATCCTTCATATCTCATTCTTCTATCCTTCATATCTCATTCTTCTATCCTTCATATCTCATTCTTCTATCATTCATATCTCACTCTTCTATCGTTCATATCTCATTCTTCTATATTTCATATCTCATTCTTCTATCCTTCATATCTCATTCTTCTATCCTTCATATCTCATTCTTCTATCATTCATATCTCACTCTTCTATCGTTCATATCTCATTCTTCTATATTTCATATCTCATTCTTCTATCCTTCATATCTCATTCTTCTATCCTTCATATCTCATTCTTCTATCCTTCATATCTCATTCTTCTATCATTCATATCTCACTCTTCTATCCTTCATATCTCATTCTTCTATCCTTCATATCTCATTCTTCTATCCTTCATATCTCATTCTTCTATCCTTCATATCTCATTCTTCTATCCTTCATATCTCATTCTTCTATCCTTCATATCTCATTCTTCTATCATTCATATCTCACTCTTCTATCGTTCATATCTCATTCTTCTATATTTCATATCTCATTCTTCTATCCTTCATATCTCATTCTTCTATCCTTCATATCTCATTCTTCTATCCTTCATATCTCATTCTTCTATCATTCATATCTCACTCTTCTATCGTTCATATCTCATTCTTCTATATTTCATATCTCATTCTTCTATCCTTCATATCTCATTCTTCTATATTTCATATCTCATTCTTCTATCCTTCATATCTCATTCTTCTATCCTTCATATCTCATTCTTCTATCCTTCATATCTCATTCTTCTATCCTTCATATCTCATTCTTCTATCCTTCATATATCATTCTTCTATCTTTCATATCTCATTCTTCTATCATTCATATCTCATTCTTCTATCCTTCATATCTCACTCTTCTATCCTTCATATCTCATTCTTCTATCCTTCATATCTCATTCTTCTATCCTTCATATCTCATTCTTCTATCCTTCATATCTCATTCTTCTATCCTTCATATCTCATTCTTCTATCCTTCATATCTCATTCTTCTATCATTCATATCTCACTCTTCTATCGTTCATATCTCATTCTTCTATATTTCATATCTCATTCTTCTATCCTTCATATCTCATTCTTCTATATTTCATATCTCATTCTTCTATCCTTCATATCTCATTCTTCTATCCTTCATATCTCATTCTTCTATCCTTCATATATCATTCTTCTATCTTTCATATCTCATTCTTCTATCATTCATATCTCACTCTTCTATCGTTCATATCTCATTCTTCTCTCTTTCATATCTCATTCTTCTATCATTCATATCTCATTCTTCTATCCTTCATATCTCATTCTTCTATATTTCATATCTCATTCTCCTATCATCTATATCTCATTCTTCTATCATTCATATCTCATTCTTCTATCCTTCATATCTCATTCTTCTATCCTTCATATCTCATTCTTCTATCCTTCATATCTCATTCTTCTATCATTCATATCTCACTCTTCTATCGTTCATATCTCATTCTTCTATATTTCATATCTCATTCTTCTATCCTTCATATCTCATTCTTCTATATTTCATATCTCATTCTTCTATCCTTCATATCTCATTCTTCTATCCTTCATATCTCATTCTTCTATCCTTCATATCTCATTCTTCTATCCTTCATATCTCATTCTTCTATCCTTCATATATCATTCTTCTATCATTCATATCTCACTCTTCTATCGTTCATATCTCATTCTTCTATCCTTCATATCTCACTCTTCTATCCTTCATATCTCATTCTTCTATCCTTCATATCTCATTCTTCTATCCTTCATATCTCATTCTTCTATCCTTCATATCTCATTCTTCTATCCTTCATATCTCATTCTTCTATCCTTCATATCTCATTCTTCTATCCTTCATATCTCATTCTTCTATATTTCATATCTCACTCTTCTATCGTTCATATCTCATTCTTCTATATTTCATATCTCATTCTTCTATCCTTCATATCTCATTCTTCTATATTTCATATCTCATTCTTCTATCCTTCATATCTCATTCTTCTATCCTTCATATCTCATTCTTCTATCCTTCATATATCATTCTTCTATCTTTCATATCTCATTCTTCTATCATTCATATCTCACTCTTCTATCGTTCATATCTCATTCTTCTCTCTTTCATATCTCATTCTTCTATCATTCATATCTCACTCTTCTATCGTTCATATCTCACTCTTCTATCCTTCATATCTCATTCTTCTATCCTTCATATCTCATTCTTCTATCCTTCATATCTCATTCTTCTATCATTCATATCTCACTCTTCTATCGTTCATATCTCATTCTTCTATATTTCATATCTCATTCTTCTATCCTTCATATCTCATTCTTCTATATTTCATATCTCATTCTTCTATCCTTCATATCTCATTCTTCTATCCTTCATATCTCATTCTTCTATCCTTCATATCTCATTCTTCTATCCTTCATATCTCATTCTTCTATCCTTCATATATCATTCTTCTATCTTTCATATCTCATTCTTCTATCATTCATATCTCATTCTTCTATCCTTCATATCTCACTCTTCTATCCTTCATATCTCATTCTTCTATCCTTCATATCTCATTCTTCTATCCTTCATATCTCATTCTTCTATCCTTCATATCTCATTCTTCTATCCTTCATATCTCATTCTTCTATCCTTCATATCTCATTCTTCTATCATTCATATCTCACTCTTCTATCGTTCATATCTCATTCTTCTATATTTCATATCTCATTCTTCTATCCTTCATATCTCATTCTTCTATATTTCATATCTCATTCTTCTATCCTTCATATCTCATTCTTCTATCCTTCATATCTCATTCTTCTATCCTTCATATATCATTCTTCTATCTTTCATATCTCATTCTTCTATCATTCATATCTCACTCTTCTATCGTTCATATCTCATTCTTCTCTCTTTCATATCTCATTCTTCTATCATTCATATCTCATTCTTCTATCCTTCATATCTCATTCTTCTATATTTCATATCTCATTCTCCTATCATCTATATCTCATTCTTCTATCATTCATATCTCATTCTTCTATCCTTCATATCTCATTCTTCTATATTTCATATCTCATTCTTCTATCATTCATATCTCATTATTCTATCCTTCATATCTCATTCTTCTATCCTTCATATATCATTATTCTATCCTTCATATCTCATTCTTCTATCCTTCATATATCATTATTCTATCCTTCATATCTCATTCTTCTATCCTTCATATATCATTCTTCTATCTTTCATATCTCATTCTTCTATATTTCATGTCTCATTCTTCTATCCTTCATATATCATTCTTCTATCATTCATATCTCATTCTTCTATCCTTCATATATCATTCTTCTATCTTTCATATCTCATTCTTCTATCCTTCATATCTCATTCTTCTTTCATTCATATCTCACTCTTCTATCTTTCATATCTCATTCTTCTATCCTTCATATCTCATTCTTCTATCCTTCATATCTCATTCTTCTATCATTCATATCTCATTCTTCTATCCTTCATATCTCACTCTTCTATCCTTCATATATCATTATTCTATCCTTCATATCTCATTCTTCTTTCCTTCATATCTCATTCTTCTATCCTTCATATCTCATTCTTCTATTCTTCATATATCATTCTTCTATCCTTCATATCTCATTCTTCTATCCTTCATATCTCATTCTTCTATCCTTCATATCTCATTCTTCTATCCTTCATATCTCATTCTTGTATCCTTCATATCTCATTCTTCTATCCTTCATATCTCATTCTTCTATCCTTCATATCTCATTCTTCTATTCTTCATATCTCATTCTTCTATCCTTCATATCTCATTCTTCTATCCTTCATATCTCATTCTTCTATCCTTCATATCTCATTCTTCTATCCTTCATATCTCATTCTTGTATCCTTCATATCTCATTCTTCTATCCTTCATATCTCATTCTTCTATCCTTCATATCTCATTCTTGTATCCTTCATATCTCGTTCTTCTATCCTTCATATCTCATTCTTCTATCCTTCATATCTCATTCTTATATCCTTCATATCTCATTCTTATTTTTTTATTTTAATTTACGCATTTGAACACAGCAGTGGAAAGGCTAATGTTCGCGTGAATTTTTGCATGGGCAAAGCCTCACGGCCCCGGCTGGCACGCCGCAGGTCCGGCCGCACGGGTTTTGCAGTCACCGCCAGCACAGAAACTGCACGGCTGCGCGCACACAAAACCCGCATTGCGACAATTGGGCTATCCTTTCAGAAACGAACCCAAACGTTTCACCTCGCCAGGGAATTGAACCCTGGAACTCTCGTGCACGGAGCGTGCGTCTTAGCCACTCGGCTATGAGGCGGATCATTCTTATATCCTTCATATATCATTCTGTCTGCTTGAGCAATGTTCCATTTTAACTGTATGTGTTTGTTTGTTTGTATGTTTGTGTGTGGGAGGCGTTTGACGCGGTCGCAGCGACATTTCGACTTGCTGCTCATAGTGATGGGGGTGTGTGGCACACTGGTGGCCACGTGGGACACACTGCGACGCATGACGGACGTGCACGAGCAGACTGGCTCACCATCTCAGGCTCAAATGCTCAGAGAACTGACAGATTCGCCGCTAGATGTCGCTAATATCACCAACACTTCCCATTTACTCACTAATTCACTCGATCAGAACATCACCGCTTCAGCTCTGCTGAAATCTGAAGTTTGAACAATTGCTTCTTGCTGTGGTTGTCTTGCAAAGTCTATTTTTCATTATTGTCCGGGTGTTTGTGATTTCGCCCGTCGTTGAACCCGCTTTAATCAGCATTATCAGCGTAGTTAAGACCAGGCGCCATTTGTGGAAACATTCACAACACATTCATTCAGTCGACCAGTTGTTATGAGATGCAGCACTTTTTGTCTGTCTGTCTGTGTGTGTGTCTGTCTGTCTGTGTGTGTGTGAGAGAGACAATTGAACAACTGTTCATCTCACTGACATACACATATCTATCTGAACTGACACACACACACACACACACACAGACACACACCAACACTATCTATCTTCAGTTTTTTGTGAAGCAGTTTTTTGTCGCGATGCTCCTGTGTGTGTGTGTGTATGTATGTGTATGCGTGTATGTGTGCGTGTGTATGTATGTGTCTAGTTTGGTGGCGCTAGGACATTGATGAATTGAGATATAGTGTAAATGTTCAGAGAGAGAGAGAGTTAGAGAGAGTAGAGGAGTAGAAATAATGACAGATAATGAAGAGAAACGAACAGATGCAGTTGTCGTAGCGAGTTTTGGCGAACATCGAGAAACAGTGGAGAGAGGGAGAGAGTTTGTGTGATTCCTAATCATGATATGATGTGTGTGTGTGTGTCAGTGTCAGGGAGGACTATTGTGTTGTGAGTAACACGTGTTGTGTGTACCTCTGCAGTGGCTGTTATGGTTGTTACATATGTTACGGATAATATGATTGTTACATATGTTACAGATAATATGATTGTTACATATGTTACGGATAATATGGTTGTTACATATATGAATAGATGTGTTTGATAGACTTGCTATTGCTGTTTCACAATAATTCGCCAGTTTGACTATATATTAGTGGTAGTATTTATTTTGAACTTGTGTATTTTGATCATGCCGCTTGCTACTGAACCATTCTCGCCACTTCCATTGTGAAATGTGTGTGTCGTGGTGTAGGTTATGTTGTGTGCTTGTTGAGTTTGTTGTTATGACCAATATTATTCTCGCTGTAATCAACCCGTTTATCATATGTGTGTTTGTGTGTGTTTATTTGCCACTAACCTGTTGGTGCAGTGATTTTGTTCGGCACAGTTATGTACAACACGCTAGCGCCAAGCATCGCACACACACACACACACCTGCTGAACCACCTGTAACACATTAACACGACGTTAACACTTCCTGTAACCTGAACTAATGTTAACTAAGCTGAACTGACACAACACGTGTGTGCACATGTCGTATTCACCAGGTCTGACCGATATTGCTTGATAAACAGCCCGATTGTGTCTTGATAAAATAAATAAATGAATGCATATTTTCCGTTGTTTCGTAGGTAACTGTGTTGTCACCTCCGTGCATGTTATATGTATGTGTGTATGTGTGTGTGTGTGTGTGTGTGTGTGTGTGTGTTACATATGTGTATGTTACATGTGTGTGTGTGTTACATGTGTGTGTGTGTGTGTGTGTGTTACATGTGTGTGTATGTGTGTGTGAGGCTTGATGTTTGATATATTTTATTGCGGTTTAAAAGTGTCAGCAAAATGTTGTTTGGCTTCAATTTTTATATTTTTATTATTAAATAATTGCCTATTAATTTTTTGTATGTTCTTTGATTTTGTGTTTTCATTGGTGTTCTGTGTGTATAGAATAATTCATTTTTTGGCTATTTTTCTGGGGTATGCAAATAAACAGAAAAACATGAATATTGTGTTGATGTTTGAAGACATAGTGATTTTCTCGCGTGCTTATTGATGTTGACACAAACACCAGCTTCTCTCCATCGTTTATCTGATGAGTGACCTTTGGTGCTGTTGTGCGCGTCTGCAAACCGCTGAATTGTAAAACACCTGACATTTACACTCATCTGTATGTGTGTGCGTGTGTGTTTTGACAGTGTTGTGTGCCAGTGTGTGTGTGTGTGCTGTGTGTGCGTGTATGTACGGTGGAGCTGGGCCGGGGGCTATTGCCAATACCAGCCATTATCAGCCATCACAAACGTCCTACTTTTTAGCTGTCGGTCGACGGTGTGCGTGTGTGTGTATGTGTGTGTGTGTGCGTGTGTGTGTGTATGTGTGTGTGTGTTTGTGTGTGTGTGTGTGTGTGTTAGTGTGTGTGTTTGTGTGTATGTGTGTGTGTGTGTGTGTGTGTGTGTTACATGTGTGTGTGTGTGTGCGTGTGTGTGTGTATGTGTGTGTGTGTTTGTGTGTGTGTGTGTGTGTTAGTGTGTGTCAGTGTGTGTGTGTGTGTGTGTGTGTTGGCTGGCGTGTGAGGCAGTGGGACAGCAGCGTCGCACACAACACTCACGTGCTCACGTGCTTATTGGCATGGCGGGCGCGTGCGCGTAATGATGCCGTCGCTACATCGCACGCGCAAGACGACACGCCAAAATGGCAGATAAAATGCGTTTTTTGCCTTGTTGCAAGCAAGCGGCTAGCGCTGGTGTTTGTACTGCATGTATCTGCGCTCAGTATGCCGGCGCTTGTGCGTATTTGAGATGGCAGATTGGTTTGTGTTGTTGGTCTTGCTCAACGAGGCAGCGGAAGCACGTGCACACCTGGTGTGTGGCAAAAAATTCACCCGACAAGCCACTGTGCTGGTCGGGCACGAGCGATGACAGATGATGTTGACAAGACTATCATTCCTAGTGGCTTGATAACGGTGCAAGTGTGGAGAAAAATCCCACCAAGTCATCACTTCATTCTACTTCATCCTCAATTCAATCGTTCGATTTGCATTTCATTGATGACAATTTTGAGTTTCTGTGAATGTCCCCTCACTTCTAGTGTTTCTGAAGTGGTCGCTCCATTGAATGTACACGATGCAGATCCTAGTATCACAAATAGCGTGAATGTACACGATGTAGATCCTAGTATCACAAATAGTGTGAATGTACACGATGTAGATCCTAGTATCACAAATAGTGTGAATGTACACGATGTAGATCCTAGTATCACAAATAGTGTGAATGTACACGATGTAGATCCTAGTATCACAAATAGTGTGAATGTACACGATGTAGATCCTAGTATCATAAATAGTGTGAATGTACACGATGTAGATCCTAGTATCACAAATAGTGTGAATGTACACGATGTAGATCCTAGTATCACAAATAGTGTGAATGTACACGATGTAGATCCTAGTATCACAAATAGTGTGAATGTACACGATGATCCTAGTATCACAAATAGTGTGAATGTACACGATGTAGATCCTAGTATCACAAATAGCGTGAATGTACATGATGATCCTAGTATCACAAATAGTGTGAATGTACACGATGTAGATCCTAGTATCACAAATAGTGTGAATGTACACGATGTAGATCCTAGTATCACAAATAGCCTGAATTAACACGATGTAGATCCTAGTATCACAAATAGTGTGAATGTACACGATGTAGATCCTAGTATCACAAATAGCCTGAATTAACACGATGTAGATCCTAGTATCACAAATAGTGTGAATGTACACGATGTAGATCCTAGTATCACAAATAGCGTATATGTACACGATGATCCTAGTATCACAAATAGTGTGAATGTACACGATGTAGATCCTAGTATCACAAATAGCGTATATGTACACGATGATCCTAGTATCACAAATAGTGTGAATGTACACGATGTAGATCCTAGTATCACAAATAGCGTGAATGTACACGATGCAGATCCTAGTATCACAAATAGTGTGAATGTACACGATGTAGATCCTAGTATCACAAATAGTGTGAATGTACACGATGTAGACCCTAGTATCACAAATAGCGTGAATGTACACGATGCAGATCCTAGTATCACAAATAGTGTGAATGTACACGATGTAGATCCTAGTATCACAAATAGTGTGAATGTACACGATGTAGATCCTAGTATCACAAATAGCGTGAATGTACACTATGCAGATCCTAGTATCACAAATAGTGTGAATGTACACGATGATCCTAGTATCACAAATAGCGTGAATGTACACGATGTAGATCCTAGTATCACAAATAGTGTGAATGTACACGATGCAGATCCTAGTATCACAAATAGCGTGAATGTACACTATGCAGATCCTAGTATCACAAATAGCGTGAATGTACACGATGTAGATCCTAGTATCACAAATAGCGTGAATGTACACGATGCAGATCCTAGTATCACAAATAGTGTGAATGTACACGATGTAGATCCTAGTATCACAAATAGTGTGAATGTACACGATGTAGATCCTAGTATCATAAATAGTGTGAATGTACACGATGTAGATCCTAGTATCACAAATAGCGTGAATGTACACGATGCAGATCCTAGTATCACAAATAGTGTGAATGTACACGATGATCCTAGTATCACAAATAGTGTGAATGTACACGATGTAGATCCTAGTATCACAAATAGCGTGAATGTACACTATGCAGATCCTAGTATCACAAATAGCGTGAATGTACACGATGTAGATCCTAGTATCACAAATAGCGTGAATGTACACGATGATCCTAGTATCATAAATAGTGTGAATGTACACGATGTAGATCCTAGTATCACAAATAGTGTGAATGTACACGATGTAGATCCTAGTATCACAAATAGCGTGAATGTACACTATGCAGATCCTAGTATCACAAATAGCGTGAATGTACACGATGTAGATCCTAGTATCACAAATAGCGTGAATGTACACGATGATCCTAGTATCATAAATAGTGTGAATGTACACGATGTAGATCCTAGTATCATAAATAGCGTGAATGTACACGATGTAGATCCTAGTATCACAAATAGTGTGAATTAACACGATGCAGATCCTAGTATCATAAATAGTGTGAATGTACACGATGTAGATCCTAGTATCACAAATAGTGTGAATGTACACGATGTAGACCCTAGTATCACAAATAGCGTGAATGTACACGATGTAGATCCTAGTATCACAAATAGTGTGAATGTACACGATGATCCTAGTATCACAAATAGCGTGAATGTACACGATGTAGATCCTAGTATCACAAATAGTGTGAATGTACACGATGTAGATCCTAGTATCACAAATAGCGTGAATGTACACGATGTAGATCCTAGTATCACAAATAGTGTGAATTAACACGATGCAGATCCTAGTATCATAAATAGTGTGAATGTACACGATGCAGATCCTAGTATCACAAATAGTGTGAATTAACACGATGTAGATCCTAGTATCACAAATAGTGTGAATTAACACGATGTAGATCCTAGTATCACAAATAGTGTGAATGTACACGATGTAGATCCTAGTATCACAAATAGTGTGAATGTACACGATGCAGATCCTAGTATCACAAATAGTGTGAATGTACACGATGTAGATCCTAGTCTCACAAATAGTGTGAATGTACACGATGCAGATCCTAGTATCGCTCCAAAGTACAAATGTTTTGTGCTTTTCCAATGGTTATCCACTCGGCGTTTAAAATGACACAAATAGCCAGGTCGAGGTGACACGGAACATTGCATTCTACCGCCGGTCTGCTCGTGAACCAGGCAACACCACTGGGCGGTGGGGGGGTCTAAGGGGACTGAACCCCCCCCAAATGTTTCCATCAACTCCTCATAACCAAGAGGTTGACTAAGAGGTCATTAAAATATTTGTTCTGTAGAATTTGTTGATACAGTCGAATCGTTCCGTAGAATCCAGTCGGTCATTGGTGAGTCACGTGCGAGTCACGTGACTATTTGATGTGGCGCCAAATCGCAGCCACGAGATCTGCGTTCGTGCCTGTCTCATGTGTTGTGCGTGTCATTGTGCTCGTCTTTGTGCTCGTCTTGTTCCACCATGTGTGTGTGTGTGTGTGTGTGTATGTATGTGTGTCTCTGTGTGTGTGTGTGTGTGTGTGTGTGTGTGTGTGTATGTGTGTGTATGTATGTGTGTATGCATGTGTGTATTTATGTGTGTGTGTGTGTCAGTGTGTAATGTGACATGGATGTCTGATTCATAGCTTGTATTCTAGAATGGAGAAAACTGGTGTGTTTGAGGCAGCCACATTATTATTATCTTGTCCCAAATATCCTGCCACTATATATCTCACAACCCATCTCATATCTCAATCATTTTACCCATATCGAAACTCAATGTGTAATATACACCCAGGACGAATATGACGGGGAGAAATGAGCTTTGATTATTATTATGCAGTCAACAATGAAACACAGTGTCAGTGATGTGAAGAACCGCTTCAATAACTTGATGGCAGGAAATGGCTGAAACAATGCCATCAAACGAGTGTTTCACTGCAGCGTCAGGGAACGCGAGAATACTAGACTATTATTGAGCTACTGAGCTATTGAGCTATTGAGCTACGGTCCTCCATTAAACGAGTCTATATAGGAGGAGTTACGAGATTATACGAGGAGCTACGGTCCTCGATTATATAACTCGCTCCCTTGTCATATCACCTCCTCGCTCACGTATCATCTTCTACCTCTTCTCTACGTAAACATCTTTTCAAATTTTCCTTTGATCCCGTGACTCATTCCTTGACTTATTTTGCCTCTTTGTTTGAGTCTAATTATGTGTATTGTATTGTGTTACTCATAGTACATTTCACTCATCTGTGTTCATGAATCTGTGATCATTGTGTTAATATGTTCATTACCTTAATTAATTGTGTAATATTTACTCATTCATGTGTTCTTCCCTCTTATTTGTATTGTTTCTGTAAATAACTGTTTTAGTTTTGTCCGCTTGTTTATACTGTTTAGCTGCTGCGCGCCCTTGTATGACAGGCGCTATAACAAATACACTGAACTGAACAACTCAGTTATCAAGCTATTGCGTATCAATGTGTAGTTCTGTTTCACTAAATGGTTTTAGTTATTTTGAGACTCGTACATCAAATCTGATCTACAATAATGTAATCTAAAACGAACATCTAATTTGCTTAAATTCCTGTCAGTGAGTGCGCGCGTTGTCCACCTGTAATCGAAGCATTTTGCTGAGATGATGAGCAGAACAGGACCGTCAAAATCACCACAATTCCCCGAGCAACGGTGCAACTGAAGCACTTGAAGTAAAGTTGAAATTAAACACTGTTTCACCACTTGTAGTAATGTTCATTTGATAACTAGAATCACTGACTGACTTGGCATCGTAAGAAAACAACCACTGAACTGAAAATAATCACACAACACGTGCTTGTCACATCACAACACCTCACTGAACCAGTATTCAAACGTTTCGCTTTACTTGAGCTTCGTCATTGCCTCACTCACACACACACACACGCACTGACACACATACACACGCACACGCACACACTGACATACATACACATACACACACACACACTGACATACATACACATACACACACACACACTAACACACTGGCACAGCGGACATTGTGGTATATTAGTTTGTATTTACTGTTCGCAATTTTTGTTGTATCAATGAGCGCTGTGTCAATGTGATCATAGGAACTGGTGTGTATGTGAAATATACGTGTCTCTGTGTGACAGAGAAGGACCGACTGACACACTGATCATGCTGGCTCTATATAACCCACTAATCTGCATCATAATAGCTATACCACACTAGCTCGAGCAATATTAAACTCTAGACCATTGGTTCTCAACCTTTTCTCTCGCTGATTCCTCACATCTGAATTCAGCCATCTCTTAATTTTCCACACAACAGCGCTGATAAATTCAATAAATTTAGTTGTTACATCAAAGTAAATTTCAATAGAGGTCATTAGAAACAAAAATAAACGAATTTTAATTGATAAAAACACACATAGTTGTCCTGTTCTGTCCGACCTTTAGCTTCCCACTTGACAACTCTTCCATTCCCCACCAGACAGGGGAATTTCCCACACACAGGTTAAGAAGCACTGGTCTAGAAACACACTACTGCCAGGATGTATCATGCTATGTCGTGTGTTACTCGTCTCAAATACACCAGTTATACATGGACGCAGTTGTTCCTGTAAACAGCAAGCGAGAAAATATGTTGTATTGTGCAAAATTCATGACATTCGTTGCCATAGATACCCTTTCAATACGTGCTTGTACCAGCAGGAAATAAGAACTCATTTGAGAGACATTCATGGGGCATTTGTTCGAGCACGTGTCATTATCAACGCTGCAGGAATGCAACAAACATCTGTAATAAGACACAACACAGGTGCTTCGCTAGTACGTCTATATTCTCGTAAATATATGAGAGATAACTCAAAACATGACTTGTTGCAACAATTCTGATAGATAATTCGCGCAATCAAATCATGCAAACACTTGATATCACGTGCGATAAACTCGCGCAATGATAAAAAGCAGTGTTTACAGTTGTTGTTGTTGTTGAATGTGAACAAAACCACGTGGATTTTCCACGCTTGACTGCCACAACCGCACGTGCACCTCAACACACTCACACACACACACGCATACATACACATATGGACAGTGGAGCACGCGCACAGATGAATGTCCGGGTGTGACCGGAAGTTGCAGTGAAGTCACTGTCACGTGCCGAGTCGTACACTAACACGCGCATGCACGTGCCTCTCTTATTTGTTATTTATCATCACTTTAGCTGCAATTTAAATATATATCCACAATATATCCACGCGACTGCCTGATAAAAAGAAATATACTGAGCCAAACACAACCGCTCAAATGCCGCTCACATCATAAAACAGACAAAACGATATCAACTATAACTGAAGTCCAACAATAATGCCCCAGAGAGAATAATGCCCCAGAAATGACGGAGATACGCGTGACGGCGTTGCTGATTCACAGAGTGATGTCCCTCAGTAACAGCTCGTGCTATGCCGTGTGAGAGGCACATAGGAACAGTGTTTGTGTGTGTGTGTGTTTGTGTGTGTGTGTGTGTGTGTGTGTGTATGTGTGTGTGTGTGTTTGTGTGTTTGTTTGTGCAGATATAGCTAGAACGGAGCCTCAACTCTGACGAATTTGGTGAGATAGACGAGCACGTCCATCAAAGACAGCGGACAATCGTACTCGTCCTGACATTCTGTGTCCGTGTCTGTCACTCCTAGCAGCGCTGCTTTCTGACGAGGTCCCTCGTACCCATCAGGACTGTTCGTCACCACCACATCATCAACAACAACAACAACAACAACAACAGTGTTAACAGTAAGATGACATCAACATCAACAACAACAACAGTGTTAACAGCAAGGTGACAACAATAACAACAACAGTGTTAACAGTAGGATTACATCAACATCAACAATACACTGTTGGCTGTAAGTTCTCCACTACAAAATGACTGATATTAGCACCGTTCTGGAAAATATGACGACGAAGCAACTTAGGCAACGTCAATTACCCCTGGAGTAATTTATATAAATAGTTAAATTGCTACCTGGGGTAAATAGCTAAACTACACCCCGTGAGTAATTCAGCTATTTTTTCTGGGGTAATGGAGGGGAATTGTCTCCAGTAGTGTTTTAGTTTAGCCATAGGCCTGACTACAACAACGACACGAGGTGCAGGATTTATCTCCAGTAAATAATAAAATGTGCCGATGAATTGTGTGACTAGAACGCAAGTGAACATATACACACAAGGTAAAAATGGACAACATTTCAACACAACATTCACTCATCTCATCACACAACCAGCAGGTGTCATTAAATTAGCAATAATAACAATAATAATAATAATTATTTACTGTTCTCTTCAAAGTGTATTTCCTGATTAATTCATGCACTCAACGCAATATACGAGGCAAAAACTGATATTAACGCTATGAAAACTTCCCCGCACCAGAAAACGGTTCCTGACACCTAAATCAATTATACTGAAATTCTCCCAGGCAGCACGCACTCACCACTTGCACGTACACAAACGCACGTTGTGTGTGTGTGTGTGTGTGTGTGTGTGTGTGTGTGTCTCACTGGACCTGGATAAGTGACAACATTGATCGTGTTTTTATAGCGTTGACAACAACTTGATAGAATTCCACTTTTTGCCTGTCCGTCCAAGTGCAACCAGCTGACTGTATGTGTGTGTGTTTGTGTGTGTTTGTGTGTGTTAATTCTCGCTCATTCAGCCATTGCATAGCATTGTAGAGAATGCATGATAATTAACATGCATAATATTTGTCACTTGTCGGTGGATGAATGTTATTTTACAACGTTGAAGCCACGATACTGCTAGCAGATTGGACTTCTCGAAACAAACGCCAAATCCCCTGCTTCTGATGCAATACAGTCCTAACATAACAATCTAACATTAACCATTGCTGATAATCTACTATTTTTGCCTGTTAAACTGCAACAACGATAGTTCGTGCGTGTTGAATGTGAGCACCAGAAATTGCTACAACTCATTCAATCATTCATTCAACTCACTCATTTTTCACTAAACGAGTGGTGAACAACGTTTGATATCCCAACAGACCGACTAGCTTGTGCTTGAATATTGCATCGTATTGAGCAGTTGTTCAATGGTGTCATGCTAATTGTGGATGAGGGCAGTGCGAGTGGGAAACTCACGGGTACAAGAGTCGCAGAGGCGAGGCCAGGTTGCCGAACTTGTGCGGAGTCCGCCACGCCTCGCAGATGGTGCGTTCCGTGCACGTGCCGTCCACCACGCTGCTGATCTCGGTCAGGGCGCTGTACACCAGGTTGGTGAGGTAGTCGGTGACGTAGGCGTCCTCGTGCAGGTCCTCGCGACTGGTGCGACCCTGAGCGTAGCCGAGCAGCGGGATGACGAAGAGGACGAGCACGGTGAGCACGGCCAGAAAGGTGACGGACACTATGGCTGTCGTGCTCGTCACGCCCAGCGTCAGCGAAGACAACGAGGGCACGCGGAACGCGAACAGCGGGATCGTGAATGCAACAGTGGTGTTGAACTTGCCGGCGCTGTAGTTGGGACCGAACAGGAGTCGAGGTTGCACTCCCGAGTCCAGCTGTTCAAGATCACGCCGCGATACTCGGTGCGACTCAACAAGCTCGTGCTGAGGAGGGTCGTAGAGTTCTGCTGCTGATAGCGGGATCGGTGATGAAATAGTGGTTGTGAGAGTGGCCACGGCGGTGAAACAGCACAAAACACCGATGAGAAGCAGGATGCGTGGTGACACGAGTATATGAGCGACATCATCACGAACTCCGCCTTTCGCCTGCCACGCAACACAATCAACACACATTCACCGTACACCACTGTTGTGACCGTATCATCATCATCATCATATGTATTTGGTCGCACACAGTTTCACAAAACACCTTAACAATACACAAAGTCCAGTGTGTGGCCGGGCACAAAGAGAACATGACGGTGTGTGGTAGCCTCAGTTCAAGCTGCCCTATTGAACATGACATGCACAATTATATAACTAATAAAAAAACAATACGAAACTTATGAGATACAAATACACGCCGTAAATGGTTTTTAACATAGATAGATAACATGCAGTGACACTGTAATGAACACTGTATCGAGTGATTGTGAGTATGTTCGGACCATAGTATTCTGCAATCATACTCTTCCTTATGAATTTTTCGAAATTTATCGTATCGTATTCAGTGGTGTGACCGACAATCTCAGACTCATCAGACATCAGACACTTGTCGAGAACGAAATTACAACAATGGTGAAGTTAAGACACCTCTTGACTCACAAACACATCTGAAAAACACTTCTTGACTCACAAATACTCCTGAAAAACACTTCTTGACTCACAAGCACTCCTGAAAAACATTTCTTGACTCACAAACACATCTGAAAAACATTTCTTGACTCACAAACACATCTGAAATCATTTCTTGACTCACAAACACTCCTTAATAACGCTTCTTGACTCACAAGCACTCCTGAAAAACATTTCTTGACTCACAAACACATCTGAAAAACACTTCTTGACTCACAAACACTCCTGAAAAACACTTCTTGACTCACAAACACTCCTGAATAACACCTCTTGACTCACAAACACATCTGAAAAACACTTCTTGACTCACAAACACATCTGAAATCATTTCTTGACTCACAAACACATCTGAAAAACATTTCTTGACTCACAAACACTCCTGAAAAACACTTCTTGACTCACAAACACATCTGAAAAACACTTCTTGACTCACAAACACTCCTTAATAACACTTCTTGACTCACAAACACATCTGAAAAACACTTCTTGACTCACAAACACATCTGAAATCATTTCTTGACTCACAAACACTCCTGAAAAACACTTCTTGACTCACAAACACATCTGAAAAACACTTCTTGACTCACAAACACACTTGAATAAAACTTCTTGACTCACAAACACTCCTGATGCCTCACTCTTGACCAATGCCTCGTTACGATTGAATCATCGTTTCTACATTTTCATACATTTAATTATACAAGCTATACTGGATGGTCATATCACCAATTATTGCTGGCATTCGGCACCATTCGGCAAGGCCACGCACACAGAAGCACACACACACTCTCTCTCTCCCTCTCTCACACATACACACGAGCACACACACATACACACAGATGTGATTCGAAGTGTCGGAGTTGGCCGAATTATTGCCAATGATTGATATACGACGCCTTCCTATGGATCATGTCATTTGTTAGACTTCTTATACAAGTGATATGTGAGTGTGCATGTGTATAAGTGTCTGTGTGTACATTCATACGCACTTGAGTTTGTGTGTATGTGTATGTGCGTGTGTGTGTGTGTGTGTGTATGTGCGTGTGTGTGTGAGGCGACATCCATTCACTTCACACGTGTAAATACAAGCAGAGCACACAAACATACAAACACATACACCAGCATACCTACACAAGTATGTACGAGCACATGTGTACGTTGACGTGTTTGAGTTCGTCTGTCATGGAAATATACGAAATACCAACATTCAAAAACGTACCACAAACAGAAAAATGCAATTATACGATTATATGCCTCATTTATTAAATGCTGATATATTTTATTCAGCTTCGTCGATATCTCTTTGACCTCTCTTTTGACTCTCTTTCTCACTCACTCACTCCATTCGTCACTTTGTAAATACTCATGCGTTTATATGTTGTTCTATTTATTACTCGGTGATTATTGCTGGCTTGTTCTGTTCCCGATGCACAGTCAATTCTCATCTTTTATCTTTTATATTTGTATCTTTCTAGTCTTACTGGTATATTCTTTATCCTGTGTGTCTGATCGTCTGATTCTGATTTCACGTGATTTGTTTTTCCATTCTTACTTATGGTGCCCCATGTGTATGTGTATGTCTGTGTGTGTGTGTGTGTGTGTGTTCTTATGTGTGCATTATGTGTTCTTACTGTTGTCACAAGTTTATCTCCATAGTTGTGTTTGCCTTTATAATTGTGTCGTGCTTGTGTGTGCATATTAGCGCTATAACAAATACATTGATTGATTGTTTTCTTGTCTTGATAATAGTGTGTTAGATGTACAATTACACACACATACACATGTACATTACACATGTACAATTAATTCATGTAATCAATGTAATACGCATAAATATTAATTTTGATATTTGTTCACTCAGAGCGGTTCGTGGCATTAATCAGCTCAAAAACACACACAAATTCTATTCTATTCAGGAAGCAGTTTTACAGTTCGTCATAATTGGGCAGTGTTGGAATAAGAAGACGTGAAATGAAAACAAGCCGTTCACGTGCAACATCAACAAATCTGTGTTGTCCATCTCGATGTGCATGTCTGAAATACCTGGCATGTGTGCGTGTGTGTGTGAATGGTGCTGGAATAAAAGTGGCGTGCTGCGGGTAATATTGGACAGCACGTGACTTCGTGATGCGAACAGATTGAAAACAGGCACAATAGAAGAAAATTGGTGTTTGTTTCTCCACGTGTATGGTGTGTTTGAATCAATTACCACACATCCTCACCAACACTGAAATTATTAACACAAATTGTCTGTTTCAGTGCGTGTCCAATTCCATGATACTTGCTGACAAGCCCACACACACACTCACACACACACACACACACTAATGCATAATGGATATTCTGATGAGCTTGTGAGTTCACTAAGAGCCTGAGAGATATACGCGCGAATGTCAAGCCTGACTCAATATGATGTGATATCTCGAGTAATTCGACTATAAAACAGGCAGATGACGGATAACATCAAGCCATTATCCTGCGGTCTCTGGTGATAATATATGCAACTGTCAAATGGATTGCATAATACATTCAGTATAAACACACTTCAGTGCTTATCACAAATGCGTCTTCAAGGAATTTCTCCTCGAACATTTCCCTACTTCGAGATTCCGAAATTCAGGCTGATTTTCAAGCGGACGACATATCAGTTCTGCTTGAAGTTGGCCTTGCTCTCGGTCTCTCATTTGTCTTCCACTCGCTGCGTCTGTCACTGGCAGCTAGTAGAGGACAGGTGTCACACTTGGTCTCACGAGCAAGCACCGTTCACTCAGTCACTCAGTCAGCCAGTCCCTGTTAGATTACCGTTACTCGTCGCCTCGTCATGTACAATCTCCACTTCTTCTGATGAGACAACTGGACACGACCGCTTTTGCACAATAAACACAAAGAGCAAGCAGGAAACAGTCCGTGATAATACTGGTGTTCTCAGTGTCTCACATATTCCAACCTTCTTTCATACACTAGAGGTTCGTGTTGGAACAAACCTTATCGAGTTTGTGTTAGTTTCCCGGAGAGCATGCAAAAACTCATTCTTCTATTGCAGTTATTCTTAACTTTGTTCTCACTGATTCCCCACTTCTTAATTCAGCCATCTCTTCATTTTCCACACAACAGCGCTGATAATTTCACTAAAGTCAGTTGTTACATCAAAGTAAATGTCAAGAGGTCATTAGAAACAAAAATAAACGAATTTTAATTGATAGAAACACACATAGTTGTCCTGTTCTGTCCGACCTTTAGCTTCCCATTTGACAACTTCATCCATTCTTCTAGACTTGGCCAAATTGCGACCATTTCAAGATATTGAAAGGTAGATATTGATTTTTTTACTGAGCCTGTGACCTAGAACTACGAACAAAAGGTGTTCGCACATAAGTCCAGCTGTCCATGACAATTTTCAGTTAGCGCATGCGGCACGAGCGTATCACGTGCTCAAATGTCGTATTAGTCGTCCGGGCGTGACTGCACACTCACAAGAACACTGCACAAGAATATTGCGGCAGTGCTGACATGGTGTAAAATCACGTGATTTAACAGGTGAAAATCACGTGATTTGACGGGCCTTCACTTCATACACAAGCAGCAATTATAACAGCACACAATTTCTGCTCAACTATAACAGCTGTCACCAAACTGTACAATAATGTGATCAATCTCCAAATATGGGCAATGATTTGATAAATTGTTCTACGAAAAATAATAGACCACGAACTAATGACATCGGCGTGTGACCTTAAATTTTTCCAAAAACGCAGTCGCACATAATTCAGCAGAATTCACCAGGGACCAGCAAAAAAGGAACAAATACGGTATTGGCTCGTGAAAACTGACAAGAATTACAGCCACATTACTCACGATCTAAAACAGCAATATTACATTTTCCTCAAACAATTTAGCCAAGACACACAGACACACGCACATTCAACATAAGGCAAGGAGTTGCCCGCTGAAACAACTAATTTTCAATGCCACAATTTGACCAAACAAATTCCATCAATAAGTCACTTTGATTTCGAATAAAAATTTCTAAGACTGCCCTGAAATTCGTTCAATATACTGTTGCCAATGCAGTCAGAGTATAATATTTTCACTCACCATGATTGAGCTGTCTCGATGCGACACTGTGTAGTAATCTCGTGCTGTCAATACGCAGCGACGAGCAGCAGCAACCTGCAAACGCCACCACCGCACCAGAACTGACCACAAACAACCTCTGTTTCCACAAGTAGTAGTCGAGCAGGACGGCGGCGCTGCTACTGCGCATGCGCCAACCTCCAGATTCGGCAAGATATGACGACGAGAATATTCCGTTAAACTAGGAGGATCGTCATTGTTGAAAGCACGGATATTCTTCATATATATGTGTGCCAGTTGTATGCGTGATTGAGCATCATTTGCTGAATGACATTGATAGCGGATTAGTCTGAAATCAAAGTTGTGATCTCAGTAGCAGTTTGATGTTAGCGGAAAGCAAATATGAGCGCTACATATTCAATAACGAAGCAGGAATGAATAAGTCGACAAATCGCTCATAAGTTGGGCCACTGGCTCAAGCACAGAACAGGTGACAATAAACGTACAAGTTTAAGTTTAAAGTACAATTATTAGTTATTCTCGCAGCATCATGCGGCATTCTCGATCACCGCCTTTTTTCTCACTCTTCTTTTTGAGGTCTCCCCGAACAGATTGAGCCATGAATTAGTGATAATTAGCGAGCAGACAATGCATGCACGTGCATTATTGCATATTGCACCACTGTCATGAATCGTGTCCTGTATTCTCGACTGACTTGTTTTCAAGAATATCATCGCGTGTATTGTGAATGAGAACACAATACTACAGGCCTTGTGAAACTTGTGGTCGAACCGGAAATGGCTGGGCATCACTGGCGTGTTGGTTTCCTCGATACTGCGTGATGTGGATGCCTGATAGAGATTAGAAGCGTTGATAGCGTCATTGTGTGTGTGTGTGTGTGTGTATGTGTGTCCACATCGGAAATGGTCGCCGAGATTAAGAACACGCAGAATTTTAGCTGCGCCGAGGGGATGACTGATGAGATTCACGTGCACTCAGGCTGAATTATTCCATCACAGTGTTCAGTGTTTGTTCTCGCCTATCAGCCGCTCAATGATAAACACACACTCACACACACACACACACACACACACACACACACACACACACACACACACACACACACATACACACACACACACACGCACACACACACACACAAACACACGCACACACACACAAGCGCACCGGTACACTCACGCTAGGCGATCATCAAGTGAGGTCCGAGCAAGCGCGAGTAAAGAGGACAAAGTGAATGATAGCAGCACACAATATCATACAGGCAAAACGGCACGAGAAGTAGCACACTATACTCCTTCATTGACACACATCTTCATGAGCCGTACTCAGCAGTACTCAACTCACGTGCCCTATCAAATCACGACTCGCGCATTTCGGCAAATTTTCAACTTAGCAGTATTTTTAAATGTGACCAATCCCCTCATTCTGCGGAATATATTTGTGTTCATATTGATATATTTGTATTTAAATATCGCATGATTCGCCGAGTTGACGGAGAAAATTAATCACGGAATGTGAGAGCCCACAGTACAGATAATACCCGCCTCACAAGCGGGAGGTCTGTGGTTCAAAACCCGGTGGAGGAGAATTTCTTTGGGCGAATTCTATAATCCAACATCTCCTGTCTACCCAGCAGTAAATGATGGTACCAGATATCAGTCATGTGTTGTGTCATGCATTCTTGGGAGGTGGCTCTCGCTTCCGTTTTTGTGGCGCCATAGCGTGGAGAGGGTTGGTTCTGCGGTGGCAGCGAGCTGCACGGGACACACCTGTGTGTGTTCATAAGCTTCGGCTTGTTCCCGTGTAGCAGCTGTCACTTAGGCATTTAACTTTAACTAATACTAGCCAATATTAGCCGGGATATTCAGTAGGGCTGGCACAAATGGGTTGTTTGCACGCAGATATGATCAATTTGGACTTCCACTCTCTCACGCCACTCTCATGAACAAACATTAGCGAGATAAGATCCCCTGTGACGTACACAACTCATCTGGCTCTAGTGGACCTCGACTTGTACATTTAGCTAGCAAAATTGACACGACAAGTTCCGTTAACAACACATTAAGCGACTTAGCGAATGCTGATTGACATTCCAAGTAACGCTCACACAAACAACAATGAAATAACAAGCGCTCCAGTTCAACATGTTGCCATGGTTACCAGAACAACAATGAAATAACAAGTGAAGAAGTCGTTGTCATGGTTACCAGAAAACATCACGTGAATGACGTCACAACACAAACTGTCAAAACTGTTTATTTGCAAGAAGAAGCATGGCTACAAATGAAAATGAACTTGCAATGCACGATCAGACAATCACACACGAAAATCGTCCGGAACACAAAATAAGCAGTATTGTGCAAGCACTGCTTCAGCTCAAATACCATCTTGAATATTCGAGTGTCTGTTTGAATATATAAGATGACGGCTGCATTGATAGTGATAGTAAGCAGAAAACAGATGCCATCATCTTTATCATCATCTTGACGAACAGCAGCAGGTCATTGTTCATCAGCATCATCATCATGGTGAAGTGATGATGATGGAGCTTCAATCAGCTCCACTTTGCCTGCAGTATCACGACCGTCAAACAAGAAGCAGTTATTCAGGGGCTTGTTCCTGCTACTGGCTGCCTTGATCACCTCCTGCGACATCACTCCGCCAACCACCGCACACACCGCACTCACCTCTCCACAACAATAACTGACAACACACACACACATACCTAGGTGAGGATATGCTAAAAAAGTTAATGTGTAACATCATTAGGCCCCAGCTAGAGCATTCGTCGGTGGTGTGGTCCCCTCATAAGATCAAGAACAAGCGTAAATTGGAAATAATTCAGAGGACAGCGACTAAAATGGTAGATAGTGATGGTAAAGGTGTAGTTTGTCGTATGAGGAAAGACTAAAAGTGATTTGTTTGCCATTTTTAGAACAACGTAGGCTAAGAGGCGATTTGATTAATATTTTATCATAGAATAGGTATGCAAATGTTAGATAGAAATAATTGTACAGTTGATAATTCAGGCAAGAACGGGTCATGGAAAAAAACTGAAAAGCACTAATGTTTGAGGATACAAGTGTGTGTTGATGTCTGGAATAAGTTATTGGGGAGGATATTGTAGCAGCTAAGAGCATAGCAGGAAAGTATAAACATAGATAGTGGGTAATACTGGTGTGAAATACTGGGAATTTCAAGGAAGATAGGTTACTAGAGGGTGGGTTGGAGACAGGACAGCACGAGCTCATCTCCTGTAGTAAACAAATAGCTGAGTATAAATAGGTGAGTACACACACACACACACATACACACACATACACACAAACACACATACAGTGGTTTCTGTAAGCAATGTCAACTATTCCCACACATACTCTGAGCCGCTAACACGCACACTGACACACCAGCATAAAAACACTCGCAACACACGAACAATATGTGAGCAGTTTTGGTAGTTTGGCATTGTCGCTTCACATCACACACTGTCACCAACCACTACCGACAAATACCACAATGTGCGCATAAAAACGCAGAAATAGCGCGTAAAAAGAGGCGCAGTCTCACATTGTAGCACGCTGACACACAAACACCAACCAATATGAATAACAATGAGGCAGGCAGCTATGAGATATGACCGGACATATACTTGATGCTCTCACTGAATATCTCAAACACGACGTCATCAACATAGCAGAACTAGCGAGAATCAAACAATAACTTCTCCTCACTTCCTTACAGCACCGAGTTACTTGCTTATCGAGAACAAACAAATAATATCGGGAAGAAAATGCTTATTGCACTTGTCACGAGGTGAAAAATGACTTTTTATTCATGATTTTCCTCAACTTTTTCTGCAAGATTAACTGGTGTTTTTAGCGCAACTTGTCTTAATTTTTAAATGTTGGTCTCGTAATTGAAACTGCGACCATCCTGACACACACGCACACACGTTGTTACACACACAAGTGGTTCCTGCATTAATAGGCTGCTATGTGCGGAATGTTGTATAGAAATGAGTTAAGACGGTGATTCAATAATGAGTTCGGAATTAAAACCGCCCCGGGCTGTTTGTGCAGACAATCAGAACTGACATAGATCTATTAAAATTCCACCCGATAATGCGTATTGTTGGATGGAAACGGGACTGTTTCAAAACCAAAGTGTCAATAACACGCTGTTCCCAGCTGAGCAAAATTCAGCTGCAAACAGAACCAGAATAATAGCAGCCAACTGAGCGTAATAAATTGCCTCATTTAACCGACACAGAAATAAGAAATGAAAAAATGAACCACGTGACCCAAGCAGTATCTAGACCAGTGGTTCTCAACCTTTTTTCTCACTGATTCCCCACTTCTTAATGAACCATCTGTTCATTTTCCACAACAGCGCTGATAAATTCAATAAATTCAGTTGTTACGTCAAAGTAAATGTCATTAGAGGTCATTAGAAACAAAAATAGACGAATTTTAATTGATAAAAACACACATAGTTGTCCTGTTCTGTGCGAACTTTAGCTTCCCACTTGACAACTCATCCATTCTCCACCAGACAGGTTAAGAACCACTGAGCTAAAAGTAAACTCTTGCAAGTGAAGTTTACAAAAATTAAATATTAAACAGGTTTGAAAAAAGTAAAAATGAACTATTTCAAAATGAAAACGCCTTTCACAAAGATAAAATATTTATTCTAATTGTAGAGGTGATATTTACTTCTCAATGATAATGTGGAGTTTGTGAGTGAAACACGTGCTAACTCACTTGATGAACTGCTCGGGAATACGTTTGTGGCTGATTTTCAGCTGCTCAATAAGCTGCAGGCGCAGTCGCTGCAAACAGCTGATATCCTCTTCACGATTACTGACACCAGGGCCACGAGAATTCACTGACCAAAACTCCAACATCACTGACACAAACAAACATACGAACATTCACTGAAACAACAACAACATTACTGACACAAACATTAAAACATTCACTGAAACAACAACATTACTGACACAAACAAACATTCACTAAAACCACCACAACATTACTGACAATATGAAAGAGATGAAATGTGAAGCAGATAAATTCATGTGTTTCTTTCTTCTAGTTGAAATCAGCTAGCACTCACTCACTCACTCACTCACTCACATGTGATGTATTGCTCATTGTTCAGTGAATAACACTAGTTCAACTGACCGAGATATCGCATGAAGAGAGGTGACAATTTGCCAGCCACCTTCTCATGCTGACTCCAGTCTGTCAGCAATATCTCGTGTAGTGGAGTGAACTGCACGAGACGCTTGACTGTGCGGGTCAGCGGGGAGGAGGAGTTCTGGTTCTTGTCATCTGCACGAGACATGACGCGGCGCTTCTTGACGACAGGCGACAGGTCTTGCGCGAGCTGTTGTTTTGATACGCTAGGCTTGTGTGTGATTACATCTCTGATTGATCACACACATATTACAAGTGTTAAATGTAAGATAGCAGGAAATGTACACAAGATACACTGACACACATACACATATATATAACAAGCGTCATACTATTATAACATTGATTCATACCTCTCATATAACTCTCTACATGCAGTGAAATGTGTTCATATATGTGTTCATGTATGTGTTCATATACATGTGTGTGTGTATGTATGAGTGTGTGTATGTGTGTGTATGAGTGAGTGTGTGTGTGTATGTGTTCATATAAATGTGTGTGTGTGTGTATGTGTTCATATACATGTGTGTGTGTATGTATGAGTGTGTGTATGTATGAGTGTGTGTATGTGTTCATGTATGTGTGTGTGTGTGTGTGTATGTGTTCATATAAATGTGTGTGTGTGTATGTGTTCATATAAATGTGTGTGTGTGTGTATGTGTTCATATACATGTGTGTGTGTATGTATGAGTGTGTGTATGTATGAGTGTGTGTATGTGTTCATGTATGTGTGTGTGTGTGTGTGTGTATGTGTTCATATAAATGTGTGTGTGTGTATGTGTTCATATAAATGTGTGTGTGTGTATGTGTTCATATAAATGTGTGTGTGTATGTATGAGTGTGTATGTGTTTGTGTGTGTATGAGTGAGTGTATGTGTGTGTGTTTATGAATGTATGTCTATGTATGTGTATGTGTATGAGTGTATGTTTGTGTGTGTGTTCATGAGTGTATGTCTATGTATGTGTGTGGATATGTGTGTATGCTTGTGTGCGTATGTGTGTATGAGTGTGTGTGTGTGTGTGTGTGTGTGTATGTCAGTTACTCAGAGAACTGGTGACGTCCCAGATCAGAGATGCACACGCCGTAGAAGCCGAACACGTGGCCGCAGATGAGAGACACGTGTTTATCAGCGAGATGACACAGTTGCGACACGTGAATCATCTGCTGTCTCGTGCAGTCAGTAAGCACGAGCACGTGGTAGTTGCTGACAGTACTGACAGTGAGCTGGCTCACTGACTGCTCACTGACACTCACACTGACCAGCGGGTTCAACCGTCTTATTCCGTCCACTGATAACTCGGCACGCTGACACACACAAACATACATACGTCCACAAACATATACACACACATATACACACACGCACACATATACACACACATATACATACGTACACACACAAACACACATACATACAAACACACACACATACACACACACACACACACATACACAAACATATACACAAACACAAATACATACACACAAACACACACATATACACAAACACACACACATATACACAAACACACACAAGGATACATACGTACACAAATACACACAAACACACACACACATACATACACACACAAACACACATACATACACACACAAACACACATACATACACACACACTGGCAACGCCGCCTCCATTGAATTATAGTGTTGATAATATTTGTATACGTTTGTAAATATATTTGTTTGTGTATGAAAAAAATAAAAATAAAATACACACACATACACAAACACACATACATACGCACACACAAACACACAAACAAACACACATACACGAATACAAGCACCATATGTCAGCACTGACATAATACATACTGACACACAGAACCGTTACAAGATATCATGGCCCCCTTCAGTGAAGGCAGTAATTGAGGTCTCATTATAAACAGAACATCATTATAATAGATATCTGACTTTGAGAAAATGTAGTTATGATCGGTTCCTCGGTCTCCTGGGGACTTACAATACTTTTATGCGCTATTTTATAATAAATTTCAACATAACGCTTGAGGCAACGGCTCCCTCAACACTCGGACCCAGATCGCGAAGAGCTGAGGACGGTTGCTACAGCTCAGCTTACACAACATATACTGACACAACATCAGCACAATGCGTATACTGACATTTCGACCGCGTTTGTCGGGAGGCACAAAAAACTGCGCCTCTTCATCGCACGAGACGTCGGTGTGATCGATGATGGTGAGAGACTGGATGCCGGCCAGAACCAGGTTCTTGGCTACCTCGGCTCCAACACCACCGATATTCACCAACAACACGCGCGCACCTCGCAACCTACAACATCATCAACACGTTGATAATATGAGACAACATCAACATTACAACACGTTGTTAATATGAGACAATAGAACATGAGAAACATGAGAAGCATAAGAGATGAAGCAAGAAAAACATGAGAAATAAAAGAAACATAAAACACAAGAACATGAGAAGCATGAGAAATACGATGAAACATGATAAACATGACAGAAAATGAGAGATATGAAAAATATGAGACGCATGACAGAGCATGAGAAACATGCTAAGACATGATAACACATGAGAAACATGATAAAGCATGATAAACATGATAGGACATGAAAACATGATATAACATGAGAATCATGATAAACATGATAGGACATGAGAAACATGATAAAGCATGAGAAAATGATATAACATAAGAAACATGATAGACCATGAGAAGCATACTAAAACATGAGAAACATGATAGGGCATGAACAACATGATAGAGCATGAGAAGTATGATAGGACATGAGAAACACAATAAAACATGATAAACATGACAAAAATGATAAAGCATGAGAAAAATGATAGAACATGATATAACATGAATGAAAAGCATGAAGAACATGCTATAACATGAGACGCATGATAGAACATGAGAAACATTATAGAATATGACAAGCATGATAGAACATGAGAAGCATAATAAAACATGAGAAACATGATAGAACACGAGAAACATTGAAACATAATATAACATGACAGAAGACGATAAACCTGTTAAACATCGACGACGAGACATCATCGAGAGTGACACGACGTGTACAATTGTGATAGAGCAGCACACGCAGCTGATGTACCTGTTTTGAGCTTCAAGTCCCCACAAGCGTATTTGACGGTCGTACAGGGCAGCCTCGTGCTCGCTGATCGATACTGCCTGCTCGCACTCCGGCATATTGGCACGTGCCACGAGATGGTGACAATAAATGCTGCTCTGAGAACGACACAACACTACACGTTGAAACATCACAACCAGTATGTTTGTTTTTAGTGGGGTTTGATGAACAAAACCGGGCCAGGATTCGAGCCGCGGTCCCCTGACACACAAGAGTTCAACGTCTTAACCACTGAATTACTGGGGAGCTTTATACTCGGATTAAGCACTTGGTAAAGTATTTGTAAATTGGCGCTCAATTCAGCAGTTAGGCCAAGCAGGGTCTGAATAGCTAAATATATAATTAACAATTAATACCGCTTTAAGAATACAAAAATACCAACAGCAACCAAAATATGACAACAATTATTACACAGATAATCCGTCTCACTTCAGAAATTCAACCATTCTGAAAAGCTCAAGAATAGCTTAAAGGCTTAGGCGCTGAAATATCGTGACAGAAATTCGTCAATCGAAATCTGCACCAAATACGTTCATCACACCTCAGCTTTAGTCCACCGGGAGTTACTCAGTTTCAACCTTAAATGACCGCAAGATTCAGTGGAAATAACTGCATCGAATAAAATTACTTGATATCATTGTGAGCACTACTACAAATATACTGCACTTGTCCCTACATGAACTTAACTTACGGCTAGCAATACCTGGTTGTGTTGGAAGAACCTATTTTAAGAATCAAAATTTATTAATATGGTCAAGTCAAACGCTTGGATGGGTTCCCAAAATAATTATACTCGCCTCCTGTATAAGTAGACAGGCGCTTCGAACCAAAGCTCAATGCGCCAGGTTCGAAACACTATTTCCAATAATGTAATTAAATTCGCCAGCAGTTCTAAATTGTATTTATATAATAGAAACAAAATATAGTTATACGCGTCGATCTTAATACATATTAGAGCATGTAAGATTTTCTAAGCTCTTCAGTTTTATTATTTAACATCATTTGAACGTAATTAATTAATTTATCAAGGACTAGAGGCGGTCTTATAAACCTTGTGGTTTAATATACTCATATTCACCTTTGGCATCGCATCTCTATTTGTTAGGGCAACGGTAAAAATGACGCTGGTCAAAATGTCACGGTAAAAATGGTAAGGTTAGGTAATTTTCCCACTTAACATTTTTACCCGTGTTATTTTTAACAGTGCCATTTGTATCTGAACTCCTTTTGTTCAGTCCGTGTAAGTGAACGAGATCCGACCATTCTCCATCGTTTTGCTTGGTCCAGTAGTCAAATGACGAGACTGATGTCACGAAACCTCGCTGCATTAGTCTTGTATGTGGAACCCAGTGGTTCTCAACCCTGTTGGAGGTACTGAACCCCACAATTATACATTCATCAAACCCTTCCTAATTGGAAAAAATATGTGTTTCCCTTCAAACTAAAAAAATATATCTATATAACTACAGTGGACCATCCCAATAACGAACTTCCTAAAAGCGAATTCCTCTAAATAGTGCAGTACTACCTTCATGCCCATCAAAAACCTATCAAAAACTTGTTAATTGCAAATCCAAATTGCGAATTGATCTATTAAAGGTTAAAAGCCTAAGTGGCAGCTGCTACACGGGAAGAAGTCGAAGCTTATGAACACACAGGTGTGTCCCGTACAGCTCGCTGAAACCGCAGAACCGACCCTCTCCACGCTATGACGCCACAAGAACGGAAGACGTATTAGAGAGGGCCACCTCCCCAGAATGCATGACACAACACATGACTGATATCTGGTATCATCATTTACTGCTGGGTGGACAGGGGCTGTTGGATTATAGAATTCGCCCAAGGAAATTCTGCTCCGCCGGGTTACGAACCACGGACCTCCCTGTGAGGCGGGTGTGTTGACCACTACACCACGGAGTCCACGTGAATTGGTCCCCATTCATACAGCACACCTCCAAATTGCGGGGGGTTCTGTGTGCCTCTTAAATGGGAGATGCAGGGAATAGTCCAGCTTGTCGACTGACAACAGTTGACTGTAGCTGGCTGATTGGCACAAACCAGAGACTTCTTAGGACCGGCTAAAAGCACAGATATATTATTAGACATAGGCAAGCTAGAGGGCCACTTAGCACCGCAGCTTGGTACCACTCTTGCACAAGAATTACACAGGAATACAGATGTTCGTTAAACATTCACAATGCCGATTAATGTTTCAATCCGGCCCTGAATGTACTAAACTACGTATTAAATGTATTAAACAGGAAAACTGGTAGCGAGTCCGAGTTGAGATGAAATTAAGGGAGACTCCAAAATGCTGTGACAAGCTGGCTTTGAAAACTCGCATCAGCTGAGCTATGCACGTGAGATCAGCGACAAAAAGTGGATGAGACAACACCAATGTTACAGTGAAATTCAGTTAAAAAATAAACCCAGAAAATCAGTGAGCAGTGCTGAAAAATAAAGCATATTAGTATTATGCAATATATTAAGCGTGCTAAATTTCAAATACAGTTCATTTTGAGCAGTTTACAGGAGTACAGCTAGATGCGAGTCACGAGCCGACATTTTTATTATGATGAACGACATTTTTACACTCTGCCATTGGTGGTTAAGAAAGCCCGCCTTCCCAGAATCTTCGACCAAATTCCTGCAAGAAACTGATGTGATTGGTGGAGAAACCAGGTCACTTACTGTGCTGCAATCTGATTGGTCGACGAGATTATCTGTAGCTGCAGCCTATCGATCCCCACCAGCAACCAACCAACTGTCTTGTGTGCGCGTGTGTGCGTGCGTATGTGTGTGTGTGTGTGTGTGTGTGTGTGTGAGCTTGTGTTGTGTGTGTGGGCTTGTGTTGTGTGTGTGTGTGTATATATTTATCTAGGACAACCAGATACACAGACACATGCTAATAGCAGGCTAATTATATAGCAGGCATCATCTCACACATTGAAACCAGTGTCCACTGAACGCCACAATTTCTGACACTGATAATACAACAGTCAATAAAACACAACTAGAACAGAAAATCGGCCGGGAATTTTGCCAAACATTCATATAACATGAAACAAGATACCAGTGAGAAATTTATAGTTGTCTGTGTGTGCTTGTGTGTGTGTTTGTTTGTGTGTATTTATGTGTGTTTGTCTGTGCGTATTTGTGTTTGTATGTTTGCATTTGTGTGTGTGTGTGTGTGTGTTTGGCTGTGTGTGTATTTGTGTGTGTGTGTGTTCGGCTGTGTGTGTGTGTGTGTTTGCATTTGTGTGTGTACACGGTACATTTTCCAGCACATTGTCAATAATAACAATTGACAAATGGATAAGAGGCAACACCGAAAATCAGTCACGTGACATGAACACGTGACACAAAATGTGCAAAAACAACATCACAGACACAACACCATAATCACGACGTGATAATCATGACGTGATAATATAGAAGTGACATTCATGACGTAACAGTGGAGAAGTGACAAACGACGACGAGATAATAACTACGTTACGACCACGACGTGATAATGAAAGCGTCACGATGAAAATCACGATGTTAGTGTGCGGGCGTTATGCAAAATGCAAATGACAGTGCGGCACTTCGATCAGCGCCGTAATGGAAGCAGAATTATTGAATATTAATGAGATGTGTGCGCTTCTAACTGCCGCCGGTGATAAGCTAGATTGTCGAACTGCCTGCCAGATTTGCAACACACACACACACACACACACGTACAAGAGAGAGGGAAGAGCAGAGAGAGTAAGGGAGTAAGAGGCGAGATGCTGCTTGCCTGAGCATTGATTGAGAGTTTGATGAAATGATTGCACAGTGTGTGTGGAGCGCTGCCATTAGCATAATGAGCAAAAGCAATGATGCAGCACGCAAGTGCTTTCTGCAATCAATAACGAGATTTCACAACAAAATAAGACAAATCAACAAATATATAAACTGTTCGCTTTCAACACGCCATCAGTGTGTCCAAAATGGCCAATGAATTGTTTGTTAAACACCATTTCACATGAAATATAATTATTTCTTCACAATTTTAACAACAACAACAACAACAACGTATATTTATAGCGCATATAAATAACACACACGCGAGGCAAGCACAAGAATGAGACACGACGATAATGGGAGGCGTGGTCGCAGCATCAACACAAATATGCGACATGTATAGTGAACATAAGGCAAACAAGTAAACAATGAAACCGAAGAGATAGTTAAGTATTCACACAAAAGGGATGAGACAATAGAGGATTATAGTTTGGCATAAGGCGTCAGTGAGTGAGTGACAGGCTCAAATGATAAAGAGAATAGGTATTTGCGTAGGGAAGAGGTGAATGAAGCGTAGGAAGAGGAAAGAAGAATGTGAGAGGGGAGCGAGTAATAGAAGCGAGGTGCGAAGAAAGAGAAAGATTTTGCCGACCAGCAGGATTCATTTATAGCTCGAGGACAGTTTAGAGGGCGAGTGATACGAGGAGACAAGTGTGAGGACTGAGAAAGAAGGCGAACTAGATAATGAGGCTGGCCTATGCCATGTAATAATTTGAAGATAATGCAGGCAATCTTGTAGTGTACACGTGGGATGATGGGTAGCCAGCGGAATTGATAAAGATATTGGGAAGTGTGACGGCAAGGAAGAGGAGACAACACAAATCTGCAGGATTGATTCAGGACCGATTGGAGAACTTTTAAGAAACAGCGAGGAGTGTTGAAATAGAGGGAAATACAGTAGTCAATGCGGGGAAATATAAGAGATTTTATAAACTTGATTGCAGACGACTGGTCCAGAAATGGGCGAATGGGATAGCGAATGGGATGGGATAGATTTTGACATGAAATACATGAAGTGGCGTGATTGAAGTCAGCAGAATATGAAGGAAATATGATAAACATATCAATAGGTCTACTGGGGAAAATTACAACACAAAAAAGCTGAAATAAAAAACATAAAATACGCAAATAATGCTAGAATATAAACAAATGTGGAAAAATTCTTCTAAAATGTTTAATATATTTTTTATTAACAGAAGTAGGAACAAAAGATATACTGGAAGAGTACAAGAAATTACACAACACACTGATCCCGGCTACTACGTTGACTCAAATATACAGTGAAAATCCGTCTCAATGAGTGTTCCAGACTAGTGTGAATAATTGCACCGGTACACATATAGGTGGCAGTGTTTGTACAATAACCGACGTTTATCCGAACATTACCAGCTGAACATTACCTCACTCCTTGTCTCAAATTCAGTTTTATTTATCAATTCGTCACTGAATGTCGCTGCACTTTGGCACGTGCATTTTATTCAGCCCATCTCGGCGATTTTATCAGAATTAAACGCCACTCAAAGTATAATTGACGTTGTCAGAATAACTCATTAAGTGTGTGGATATTAGACGACCGAGTCTGCTTGAAAACGAAACCTCTTCAGTCCACTTGTATGACAGGAAAATATCAAGTGAATAACTCTACACAACAATTAGTAATAAGTAATAAAAGTATACTCAAATAAAATAAAAGTCACAAAATTAAACATATTTGAGTACCGTGGGTCTCTGGTCATTAAGCACATGGCGCTTTTCAGGTTCTCAAAACTCTAGCTTTTATTAGTACAATCGAATAAACCCAGCCAAAATTTTAGCTTTTCTCCGGTAGTATTTCTCTTTGTTCCACATATCAAATATGAAACACGCAAATGACGACGAGAACACCCTGCCAGATAAAACCAACAATTTCACACTGCAAGCAGATGAAAACCAACACCGTGCTCACAGACTCAAATACTCACAGAAAACAACACAATTACCGAGAAAATAATGAAATAAGAAATAAAATTAATCACGCCAAACAGATATGAACTCGATATATCAGATAAATCGCAGCTCTCTGGACTTATGTATTTATCGAAGGCCAAGCTTCAAGCTTGTTTCATAGTGAGCCCAGTTCCTTATTGCAGAGAGAGAGGGGGGATAGAGGGAGAGATATGGCTGTATGTTGAGTGCAGTGTTCATACTTGTAACAACAACAGAGTGATCGTAAAAATGTACAAATGAGAACACACAAACACACACATATATGCGTGTGTGGACAATATTGACACAGTGCCTCAGTCGACAAATCAAATATGAAATTACTGTTTGTTTTAGTGGCGAGCATTTCTTCAGGGAGCATTTTGTGTGTGTTATCAGACTGCGACACGCGCACTCACACTCTCAATATCACCGCCAATTTGAACAATGCACGTGCGCTCTGATGTTTTACGCGCGCAACACTGAGACCACATGTACATGTGATTCACGACTCAGTTTTTATGTGTGTGTGTGTGTGTGTGTGTGTTTACAACTTCGTGTTAGGTAAAAAGCTGTCAGGCAGCCTAGGCGGATTGGCGCTGCAGTATGGCGCGTTGACAATCACTTTGATAAGCCACACTCAACAACATGCAGCGAACAGCCATTTGGTCTGAATTAGCATACATCTGCTGTATTGCACGTGAGAGGCACGAGTGACACACACTGGCCGATCCAGAGGGGAGATCAGAAAAGATCAAAAAGTTCAAAAAGAACAAGAGATAAAAATAGATCAATATAAATATATTTCTGTAGAATTAGTTGATATAAGCATTATCGTAAATCATATTCGCGCATTATTGTGTGTGTAAATGTGTGTATATATCATTGAAAAAAGCCCCAAGTCATGACCTTCACTCGCTACCTAGTAACTCATATATAATTCAGCCTCCCAAAATTGCTCTCTGAATCCGCCACTAATAACAGGAGAACATTATCAGAATGGTGTATGAGTAGCATCATGCTGAAACGCTGCACAATGAACCTTCTTCAACTAATATGTCAACAACGTCCTTCGCCAGTTTCTTCACCAGAATGATGTTGCAATTACAATTTATATAATAAATTTCCTACATGATGGTGTCAAGTATTAGCGGGTACACCAAGTGGTTACGGAGCAGTAGCTGGCAGAATATGGACCAAGACACACACACACACACACACAGAGATGTTCCCTTATATATATAGAGATAATTTCTCTTTCCGGTATCCGCATTTTGGTTAGTTGGCACAAGTGGTGTTTGGGTACTGGCTTGTAGCAATGTATCACGCCTCCACATCGCTTTCTTACTGGTCAAGTCGGCTATCATATGGACCTGAAAATAGGTGGTGCTGAAAAAGCCCCTGATTGGTCTAGAAACAAGCTCCAATTAATATGAAGGGCATTTGCTGCCGAACAGAGGGTCGCGATCAAGACTTGTCAGTATGAATAACTGATATCACGTTGTCATGGCAACAGTATCAGAGATTGATCAGCGAGACAGAGTACGAGAGTCACATATGTCTTGGCACGAACGCCTCTCTCTCTCACCCACACCCTCTCTCTCTCTCGGTGTGATCGGCAGGGCTCTGCGCTTGAAAAGTGGTTCAACCGTGAATCGGGGGCGAAAATCGATCGGCACGCCGCAGGGGATAATATTTCCAGAGGCAACGACTAAAGCGGCACACAAAGACCACATCTGTGTGTGTGTGTGTGCTTGTGCGTCACGCGGGGATGTACCCCTATACTCTCAGTGAGTAGCAACGAACAGTTTTCACCAAGGAACAGTGAAAAATCGTGACAGCTGGCTGGTCCCTGGATCATCACAGATTCTCTCTCTCACACACACAAGACGGCAATGACAACGCTGACAGGGTCTGGACCTAGTGCTCACATCAACACTCACATCTGATATGCAAGAATTATGTATGAAATGAAACAAAGTGGGCGATAAATAAGAACCTGGAAAATGTGAGAAAGAGAAGCGAAGAGATGGAGAAACAAAAGCAACTGAACGAAATAGGAGAGATGATATATGATCGGGCAGCGACGGTGAAAAAAACAACATTGTCTGATCTGTGATCTATTCTGTGATGTCCCATGACGTCATCAGTGATCGTAATACTGTATGTCCATACAAGCACAAATATATGTGACGTACTAAAAGCCAGCTAACTTCATGAAGCTGCCTCGTGTCAGATGAAACAACAATGTTCCCTTATCACACAACACATACATACACATGAACAAATGAACTGTGTAATACTCATGACTAACTCACAACAATTACACACACAAGCACACACATGAACAAATGAACTGTGACTAAATCACGACAATTACACACACAAACACACACATGGCGGACACACACACACACACACACACACACACACACACACACACACATACAGTCAGTTATTGTGGGCTGAAACACTGAAACACTCATCCTGCGATGATATTGATATTTTGTCATGCACAAATAGAAAATCAAGGACACACACACAGACACACAGACATGCACATGCCCTGACAGTAAGTGCATTGTGAGTGTTCTATTCTATTCCGCTATTCTTGTCATCTATCCTGGTGTAAGAGAGACCTCCACTTATGTGTGTGTGTGTGTGTGTATGTGTGTGTATGTGTGTGTGTGTGTGTGTGTGTGTGTGTGTATGTGTGTGTGTGTGTGTTGGTGTGAGTGCTATGGAAATGTTGAATGTTTAGTTGTATGACCACTGTCACGACCCTTATTGCATACAATATATGATCCTAGTCCATATCACCTATCTCTCACATACACACACATACACACGGACAGACAGACAGACAGACAGACAGACAGACAGACAGACAGTGTGGCAGTGATGTGCGCCAGACATGTCACTGGTGCGCCATAATCGCCTACAGTGGCCTATTACTGGTACCAATCACCAGCCAGCCACCTCCATAAAGATTTATCAAACACACGCGCTCTCTGTCTGTGTCTGTGTATGTCAGAGAGAGTGAGAGAGACGGGGTTGTTGGTGCGGGCAGTAACAATGACCGTTGAACGCACGTGCTGTGAGCTCGTGACGTCAATCATTTCAAATAGAAATCACCACTGGTTCATCGTTGCTAGACGAACATGCATGTCATACTGAAATCAATCAGAGACAAAAGCGCCGCGATATTTCGCCAATATCCAGCCGACAGTCTGGCTGAAATTGTACAACCTTAGCTCGTGCATATACTCGGCACACGCCCCGCTAAAAATGTTCGCATATTTTGCAGAAAAAATACACGACAAACTTTGATCAAAGTATTGGAATATTTTAATATTTTATAAGAGCACAGAGAAGTCTGCCTGAATGATAAGCGCGTGCAACTTGTCATCATTCCAAGTACAAGATAAAATGGTTGAAATCACATGATCATCCACAAATGTGACCTTGATATTCAATTAATCATCCAGTAATAGCCAAAAACAACCTCAAATCAGAATGGTCTCGCGCTTAATGTTTGTGTGTGTGTGTGTGTTAGAATTGCAGTACGACGTGCCATTTTCTTGTGCCTGTACCTCTCTTTCCGGCTCATTGCAGAGCGCCTGCTGCTCAATGTCTCACACAATGTCGGTGGGCGGGGCTTGTTGCTTGTTGCACATGCGTGTTGTGTTGCACACACAAGCGCTGATAAGAAGCAAGGCGGGGCTTGTGCAGCGTCCTGCTGGCGCGTGCGTGATGGTGACGTGATGTCACGTCGTGCAGCAGCAACATTGAGCAGCACGAGGACGTGGCACTGCCTGCACCAGCTCGATCACGTCTCGATCACGTCTCGATCACGTCTCTGCTTCACTTCACTTCACTTCACTTCACTTCACTGTCTGCCTTCATCAGCAGCAACTTGGATCAGGTCGGCTGCACAGAACTGCACTTGCATCACAATGCATGATGTTTTCTATTTGCTCAGTGCCGTCTCACAAACACTCGCCGTTACGTGATAACTGCTCGTCTCGCAAATGAATGAAGACAAATAGCTGGCTTCATTTTTGATGTTGATAAATAACAATAAAGTGTTTGTGAACAGTAATATGATAGCAAGTAATATGAGCCAGCCTCACATATAAGCTCTACAATAACACTGGAACAACAACTAATTAACAATTCTTGTAGACTAGTTATAATTCCATCAGCCACACGCTAAGCCAGTGCTTCTCAACGGGGGCCGTATGACACCCTTGAGGGGTCATAGGCCCAAATTGAAAAATGGAGCCAACCACATGCAATTAGGGGTCGCGAAAGATTGCTGTTGAAACGATGTATTTCTATAACTGAATATTTACGATGTTGTTCATTCCAATCGTATAGGAGTCACAAGGACGTCTAGAGGGCCAAGAACTGTTTCTGAGGGGCCACAAGGACCCGTATTGTATTGAATGGAGTCATGACAAGAATGGAGTCATGACAAAATACAAATTGATACGTCAAAATAACACATACGAAACAATTTAACATATTCTTAACTCAGTTATGAAAGCTGCCCACATAAACACAACATATGACATGAAACTCAATAATACATAATAGAAGTGAAATACATCATATTTCTATACGTACATATACTAGTAAATGCTTAATTATAGCTGAAAATAATTTTAAACGATGAAAAATGAAAATTTTCATTGAGCCAGTTGACACCATATGAATGCGGAACAATACAATGCAGAACAGAAATAATCACGCCAATTTTAATATAACATCATATAATAATGTATATACGGCTCATATTTTGAACCAGGAAAATACAAATTTGGAGTGAAATACCTAGAAAAAATGATGTATATACAAGATGGTGTGATTTGTTCTATTATAATATATTGAGTGAAATTGTGATAATTTCGGGAATTATTCAGTGAATAAGTGAGCAACATTTCTAGTTTAAAAACAACAAAAAAGCAGAGGAAATAATTAAGATTATAAATATTTATATTTGCTTAGCGCGGTAGAATATCAAAATTCAGACTTGAACATTGAGAGCAATTTCGGTCAGTTTTCGTGCATATGCGCTTCTGACACCTACGTGAATTATAGTGGCTACATTAGTAGCGCGTAAGTGCACGTGTGTGTGTGTGTGTGTGAGAATGAAGTTAGCACTAAGGAGAAACAGAGATGAGATGAGATAATACGGTGTTAGCGAGTTCTACTGCTGCCACTGTTGAAATTAACGACTGCAAGTTGTTCTCGTTTGCAACATCACAGCCACTCAACAAACTTGCAACAACAAACTTGCCTGCATTTCACTCTCACCCGCTCGCTCGCTCGCTGCATTACTAGCCAAGCTGTGTGTGTTAGTGAGTCAATAAGCGTGAGTGTGTGTGAGTGAGTGAGTGTGTTGATGTGTGGTTGCCTGCGTGAGCCACTTAGCTCGCGGTCGGGGGTGGCTTAGCCAGCATTTAGTGCATTAAGACAGTACCACCTCCATCTCAACCAAGTACAACTTTACCGTCTATTAATGCATGGCGAGCCGCAACACACACATACATACACACACACACACACACACACACACACACACACACACACACATATACACACACACTGTGGTCCGATGCGGTCTGTACATAAGCTTATCGTGAAGTCAGAAATGACAAAACCAAGCGAAATGTGAGGTAACTCCTACGTGTTTGACTAGCCTGAGGCAACTCAGCAACCCATTTCTGCTCTGCATTCAACACACACACATACAGACACACACACACACACACAGACAGTAAGTGTATTGTTTATTGTCATCAGTTGTTCTGGATAAATCTGATTTTTGCAGATTTATTCATTTTTAGATCAGTTGTTCTTAACCTTTTTTCTCACTGATTCCCCACTTCTTAATTCAGCCATTTCTTCATTTTCCACACAACACAGCGCTGATAAATTCACTAAATTCAGTTGTTACATCAAAGTAAATGTCATTAGAGGTCATTAGAAACAAAAATAAACGAATATTAATTGATAAAAACACACATAGTTGTGCTGTTCTGTCCGACATTTAGCTTCCCACTTGACAACTCTTCCATTACAGACCAGTGGATAATTCCTGTAGGTAGGTTTGTTTGCTTTGGATGTGGGCCGCTTTTCGTTTCATACAAATGATCCATATATATATATTTGAGTTCGGCTACATTTGAGCTTGAGGTCAAATTTCCGGCAAGTTACTGTATCTGCTTATTGTAATCGAAGTACCTGTAGTGGCTGCTTTTCACATGTTGTTTTGTGATGATCTTGGCTAGTTTATCGTGTGATGAACAGTATGATCATGTCGGAACTACTCTCATGAAGAAGAGTGTGATGATAAATCACTAAAAATACACCAACATATCTAGCAAATCATGAAATACGAAAATTACACACACACATGAGCAAGACATAGAAAGATTAAGTGAATAATTATAAACTATTTTTGGAAACTGAATGTGCAGGTGATTATGCCAATTATCTGTATGTATGTATGTATGTGTGTGTGTGTGTCTGCATGTTTGTGTGTGTACTGATGATTAGTGTTAATAACGTAACAACACACACGCACACACACACACACACACAGGGTGTATATTTGGGCGCGGTGGTGCACCTTGAAATGCAGGTGGCAGACAGGGTAACAGACAGGGGTGAATTCCTGCGGTACAGACGCACACACACAACACACACCTATATGATAGTGTAGAAACTGGACCCACCGAACATCCGAATAAAACCAGCCGAAATAAACACAAACTACCATTCATGTCAAAACAGCCATATTCGCAAATAACTATGAATATAAATATATGAAACATGTGCTGGTGTGTGCTATCATGGTTCTGTCTACTGAGATTCCTCATTTGCAGACCTATTAAACCCTACCTCTCTATCAAGCATTTGTATAATACACAACTAGCATATATCTTGGTATCATCTGCTGATAACATTATATTGTTTGAAATTAAATGTTCCACAAAAATGGTGAAAAAGTGATCCAATATTGGATGGGTCTCTTAATGATTGAACAACGTTGAAAATTTGTTAAATAAAACTAAATATATCATTTTAAATTTGTTTTGAATGAATCGCGCCAAAGTCTCGCTCAAGCAGGAAGCAATTAACATCAGACCATGACAAGCATAGACATCAACAATATGCATCTGATAAAATAAACAGCTGTAAAAATCTCCTTGTTCATTAGTAGACGAGAAAGATGACACTAATGAAACTGCATCGATATTTTGAGCATGAACCAGGCGATGACAAGTACCGCACGAGATAGTTTAATGTGAGAGAAAGAGAATGAGAGAATGAGAGAGAGGAGAGGAACCAGACGTCACACTGTGATAACACTCGTGAAAATATTAGAGGGCAGACGACGTGGCCCACACTACCGTCTGGTTCCCACGATCCACACTCACGTCATCGCACTGCTAACACAAAAGAATTTCAAACATCTTGAGACCAGCGACCGTTGGCACGCGCCACGCTACCCCCCATCATCCCCTTCTCCCACCGACATCACTGCCACAATGAATAGATCACCCTGGCACGCTGGCGAGAAACCGTTGAGAAAGCGAGTCAGGGAGGCGGACGAAATGAGACGCACGAGATTTCAATGCTAGAACGCATAGAAGACAAACTAATTTTGCCTGATAAGACTTCATATGCAGCCTTGGCACATTATTAAATAATAAATACTAGCGTGCATAATTAACTTCGGTTCTATGATAAACTGTGTTGTACACACACACACACACACATACACACACGATACCGGATTGTGATTTGTGCGTGTGTGTGAAGCGAAATTGTGTACACAGAATACACACATTCATGTAGGTACGCAAATATAAACAACACAATCAAGCAAGTGCTTATGAAAACACAACTCGTTATAAATGGGCCAACAAATTCGCTGAATGTATGTGTGTGTGTGAGAGAAAGAGAGAGAATTTGAGGAGTGTTTGGCCATATCAAAGACACGGACAGCAACCGTCGTTGAAAGACGTTACTGGCACCTGTGCGTGCAGCTGGGGACAAATTTAAACTTCTCCCCTCACACGCGGCTCGAGACAGAGTGTGCTGCTTGTTTGGCGCGTCTTTAAACCGCACCGCCTTCACAGCAGCACCAGCACTATCGCGTTATCAAAGAGCCGCTTTAAACCGGCGGCCACGACACAGCCGGTGCTCGGCCGGGGAACGTTGGAGACAGCGAGGGGAACAGGGGCACGCACTGCACCGCCGTCTTGCACAAACACGCTCCCCAGTGTACGTGCGTGTGTGTGTGTACGTGTGTGTGTGTGTGTACGTGCACCTGGCAGCCAATTTGGCGCAACGACGGCACACCTGGCCGCTGGCACTGGCGCTAGCACTGGTGTCGGGCTAGATAAGTCGCAGTGGTGGTCGACACGCCGTCTGCCCGTCTGTCTGCACCTGGGAGTGTCACCAGGCACCCTGGCGCACGTGCTTCAACAAGCCGTGCCAGCGAGATGGAGAACATGAGCGCGCGTGTTATATGACCGGACAGCACGTGATGATGAGGGGGCAGGTCAAGAGAGCGGGGTCGAGTGTCAGTTGCAGGTCACGCCTGGACGCACAGAACGCGCGGCAGAGAGAGGGAAGAGCGTGGGAGCAGCAGGTGCAGAGGGCAAGTCATTTAGCTCGTTGCTGATGTGTGACCGTGCGTGCCTCATACTACACGCACGCGTCTGGTGACTGTCTCAACACGAGATGCTGGTCACACGGACACAGTAGGACATGTTGTCAGTATGGAAACATATAACAAGTAATGACAGTATTCCAGCCCTGTCACTGGCAAAATTCTCGCTGATAATGAGCCAATGAGAAATGCACGTGCTACACTCCTAAACTCCTGCTGCTGAAACTTTCAGCAAGTTCTCGTAAAACTCCTACTGATGCCGTTCACACAAGACTTCATCCTGTCTCGTCTGAGCAATTGAACCTAACCTAGCCAGCTCAAATAGTTTTACACTTTTAACTGCATGGCGCGCCCATGACACGGGTCGGATTAGGTACAGTCTGAAAACCACCGTGAAGTTTTCCCAAATGTGGTAGTCTCCCTGAAATGAACGAGGAAAAACGGACACACAGCTACGAGTGTGTTTTTATCAATTAAAATTCGTTTATTTTTGTTTCTAATTACCTCTTGACATTTACTTTGAAGTAACAACTGAATTTATTGAATTCATCAGCATATATCAGCGCTGTTGTGCGGGAAAACAAGAAGATGGCTCATTAAGAAGTGGGGAATCAGTGAGAAAAAAAGATTGAGAACAACTGATCTAGCTTGACAAATAGCTGGTGAATATTGTGTGTGTGTGTGTGTATATCTGCCTCACACAAACTGACACTAGCGTCAAATGACAGTATATATGTATATATATATGCCGATATGACCAGGAATTTTTTGCCATGACACGACACGACACGCCTTAACCGACACAACACTACCCACCGGATGTGTGTGTGTGTGTGTGTGCTCGTGGTCACACTCAGTGAGCACTGAGTTCAAGCCGTTCATGACGTGCTAATAGTACCAGTGGTACCAATATACAACCACACACAAACACACACACACACACACACACACACACACACACACACATACAAAACTGACATCACCTGCGATCAATATTCGTGTCATGCCACTGGTGGCGTACAATTGGTGGTGTGTCAGTGATGGTGTGTGTCAGTGGTGTCGTGTCAGTGGTGTGTGTCAGTGGTGGCGTGTCAGTGGTGGCGTGTCAGTGGTGGTGTGTCAGTGGTGTCGTGTCAGTGGTGGTGTGTCAGTGGTGGTGTGTTAGTGGTGGTGTGTCAGTAGTGGCGTGTCAGTGGTGTCGTGTCAGTGGTGTCGTGTCAGTGGTGGTGTGTCAGTGGTGGTGTGTCAGTGGTAGTGTGTCAGTGGTGGTGTGTCAGTGGTGGTGTGTCAGTGGTGGTGTGTGTTAGTGGTGGTGTGTTAGTGGTGGTGTGTCAGTGGTGGTGTGTCAGTGGTGGTGTATCAGTGGTGTGTGTCAGTGGTGGTGTGTCAGTGGTGGTGTGTCAGTGGTGTTGTGTCAGTGGTGGTGTTAGTGGTGGTGTGTGTCAGTGGTGGTGTGTCAATGGTGGCGTGTGTCAGTGGTGGCGTGTTAGTGGTGGTGTGTCAGTGGTGGTGTGTCAGTGGTGTCGTGTCAGTGGTGTCGTGTCAGTGGTGGTGTGTCAGTGGTGGTGTGTCAGTGGTGGTGTGTCAGTGGTGGTGTGTCAGTGGTGGTGTGTGTTAGTGGTGGTGTGTTAGTGGTGGTGTGTCAGTGGTGGTGTGTCAGTGGTGGTGTATCAGTGGTGTGTGTCAGTGGTGGTGTGTCAGTGGTGGTGTGTCAGTGGTGTTGTGTCAGTGGTGGTGTCAGTGGTGGTGTGTCAGTGGTGGTGTGTCAGTGGTGGTGTGTGTTAGTGGTGGTGTGTTAGTGGTGGTGTGTCAGTGGTGGTGTGTCAGTGGTGTCGTGTCAGTGGTGTGTGTCAGTGGTGGTGTGTCAGTGGTGGTGTGTCAGTGGTGTTGTGTCAGTGGTGGTGTTAGTGGTGGTGGTGTGTCAGTGGTGGTGTGTCAGTGGTGGTGTATCAGTGGTGTGTGTCAGTGGTGGTGTGTCAGTGGTGGTGTGTCAGTGGTGTTGTGTCAGTGGTGGTGTTAGTGGTGGTGTGTGTCAGTGGTGGTGTGTCAGTGGTGGTGTGTCAGTGGTGTTGTGTCAGTGGTGGTGTTAGTGGTGGTGTGTGTCAGTGGTGGTGTGTCAATGGTGGCGTGTGTCAGTGGTGGCGTGTTAGTGGTGGTGTGTCAGTGGTGGTGTGTCAGTGGTGGTGTGTCAGTGGTGGTGTGTCAGTGGTGGCGTGTGTCAGTGGTGGTGTGTCAGTGGTGGTGTGTCAGTGGTGGTGTGTCAATGGTGGTGTGTCAGTGGTGTCGTGTCAGTGGTGGTGTGTCAGTGGTGGTGTGTCAGTGGTGGTGTGTCAGTGGTGGTGTGTCAGTGGTGTCGTGTCAGTGGTGGTGAGTCAGTGGTGGTGTGTCAGTGGTGGTGTGTCAGTGGTGTCGTGTCAGTGGTGGTGAGTCAGTGGTGTGTATCAGTGGTGGTGTGTCAGTGGTGGTGTGTCAGTGATGGTGTGTCAGTGGTGTCGTGTCAGTGGTGTCGTGTCAGTGGTGTCGTGTCAGTGGTGGTGTGTCAGTGGTGGTGTATCAGTGGTGGTGTGTCAGTGGTGGTGTGTCAATGGTGGTGTGTCAGTGGTGTCGTGTCAGTGGTTGTGAGTCAGTGGTGTGTATCAGTGGTGGTGTGTCAGTGGTGGTGTGTCAGTGGTGTGTCAGTGGTGTGTCAGTGGTGATGTGTCAGTGGTGGTGTGTCAGTGGTGGTGTGTCAGTGGTGTCGTGTCAGTGGTGGCGTACAATCGGTGGCGTGTCAGTGGTGGTGTGTCAGTGGTGGTGTGTCAGTGGTGTTGTGTCAGTGGTGGTGTGTCAGTGGTGTGTGTCAGTGGTGTGTGTCAGTGGTGGTGTGTCAGTGGTGTGTGTCAGTGGTGGTGTGTCAGTGGTGGTGTGTCAGTGGTGTGTGCCAGTGGTGGTGTGTCAGTGGTGGTGTGTCAGTGGTGGTGTGTCAGTGGTGGTGTGTCAGTGATGGTGTGTGTCAGTGATGGTGTGTGTCAGTGGTGGAGTGTTAGTGGTGGTGTGTGTTAGTGGTGGTGTGTCAGTGGTGGCGTGTCAGTGGTGGTGTGTCAGTGGTGTGTGTCAGTGGTGGCGTGTCAGTGGTGGTGTGTGTCAGTGGTGGTGTGTCAGTGGTGGCGTGTGTCAGTGGTGGTGTGTCAGTGGTGGTGTGTCAGTGGTGGTGTGTCAGTGGTGGTGTGTCAGTGGTGGCGTGAATAGTGGTGGTGTGTCAGTGGTGGTGTGTCAGTGGTGTCGTGTCAGTGGTGGTGTGTCAGAGGTGGTGTGTCAGTGGTGTTGTGTCAGTGGTGGTGTGTCAGTGGTGGCGTGTATCAGTGGTGGTGTGTCAGTGGTGGTGTATCAGTGGTGGTGTATCAGTGGTGGTGTGTCAGTGGTGGTGTGTCAGTGGTGGTGTGTCAGTGGTGGCGTGTGTCAGTGGTGGTGTGTCAGTGGTGGTGTGTCAGTGGTGGTGTGTCAGTGGTGTCGTGTGTCAGTGGTGGTGTGTCAGTGGTGGTGTGTCAGTGGTGGTGTGTCAGTGGTGTCGTGTGTCAGTGGTGGTGTGTCAGTGGTGGTGTGTCAGTGGTGGTGTGTCAGTGGTGGTGTGTGTCAGTGGTGTCGTGTCAGTGGTGGTGTGTCAGTGGTGGTGTGTCAGTGGTGGCGCGACTCAGTGGTGGCGCGCACCTGCACGAGACACCCCCGGGGAGCCGGAAATGGTCTCAGGCAGGTCGACAAGCAGGCAGGCAGACAGGGGAGGAAAGGTTGCCCTTGCGAGGGGGTGAGTGACCTCAACGACTACGTTGTGACATTTCGCTATTATAGAGCAAAAGCACCAGCAACACACACAAACATACACAATGAGTGTGCGACATACCTGTGGTGTGTTTGTGTGTGTGTGTGTGCGTGTGTCGGAGTACATGCGCATGAAAATTCTACACGCAAAGTTGGTTTCGCCCGACTGAGTAGATCATTTAAAGCCACGAATACACACACACACACATATTTATACGCGGCGTGGTCACAACAGGAAGTTGGATATGAAATAGGAATTTTGCATCAGAGGTATGTGTGTGTGTGTGTATGGAACAGCTGGCTGCTAGATGCAGTGTTCAATGGATTGTCAGTGAGATGATGTCACAGCGAGAACGAGTTCAACCAGTCAGTCAGGACTGGCATGCAGATAATAATACCACTTTCTGCTAGCCCTCGAGCAGCTGGTGGTTGCTAGGATGCAAGTACAATTATCACATAATTCCCCTCATTGTAACAGCAGTGCTTGTAACACTACAACACGTGCTAACAAATTAAAACAAGGAAAAATTCGCATGAGAAAAGGTGCTATCAGTCGTATGATGTCATTCATAGACAATGTATCAGAATGAATGCTGTGACATCAGCTCTACTTGAATTGTGAAAACTGAATTTTTCAGGAGAGTCGTCTGCAGATGTTGAGCCGATCATTCTTCCAGGTGCAGCAATTTGTAGAAAGGTGTGAAAACAACTGGATAACTGGGGAAGAAAGAAGGAAATATTTATGAAATGAAAATGAGGCGAGAATATTTGCCGAAACAAGAAATGGCCGAATAATCACACGATACACTATACATTTCGATATTACCAACTATCACAAACAACACAACAAAACACAATGACTGCTAGACACAGCTTGCTAGCACAAATATTAAACACCTCAATATGTTACGACCCAGAGCCGACCAAACATTACACGTGTCAAAGACTCGAGTGTGACAGTGACGTCAGTGTCACGTGACCTGCATCCAGCCAATCACAGGTGGCGACACACAAGCGAGGTCAAACAAGCAACAAACGCACGAAATACATCAACCGAAACTAAACCAGTTATATGAATAATTCTAATAATATTAATGACACAAAGTTGATGATGTTTTCAAACACATTTTTGCCATTGTGAGAGACAATATAGCACTTGATGGTGTTCAGCGACAAAACAGATATATTATTCACATTATCATTGAGATCACAGTGCAACACAAGATCAAGCATTGCTCATATATCTCCTCTCTAACTCTCTCTCACTCACTCTATCCCCCTCCCTCTCTCTCTGTCCTTCTTTCTTTGTGCATCTCTTAGAATGCTGCTTCGTCCATCGCGTGAGTGTGTGATCCTGTATGTATGTATGTATGTGTGTGTGTGTGTGTGTGTGTGTGTGTGTGTGTGTGTGTGTATGTGTGTGTGTGTGTGAAACGTAGTCGTGGAGACAGAAGAACATCTGCTCCAAGCAGGTACAACACATACACACACACACTGACACACACAATCACTGTCTCTCCCTCTTCAATGAAAGACGCATACTGCACGGCGACGGTTGAAGAATGTGTATGCTGGTGTGTGTATGTGTATGTTCCGAAACAGCTGCAGAGACATAAGATTTAAATGTCCCCATACATGTATGTGTGTGTGTATGTGTGTGTATGTCGGTATTGTTGATCAGGCAAGACGGTCGTTTAAAGAAGCCTCTTCCTCTCTCTTAACCGCCACTTTTATCACATACTCTGTCTCCTACCTGGTCCTTATCAGTGTGTGTGAGTGTGTGTGTGTGTGTGTGTGTGTGTCAACGGTCGTGTTGGCGGGAGGCATGTGGCACGTGGCACGTGCGAGCGTCTTGATACAGTGACGGCTGCGTGACAGAGAATGTATCACACACCCTCACCTGCACCAACACCCAACCAACCCACGACAAATACCACACACCATATCAACACACACACACACACACACACACACACACACACACACACACATACACACACATAACTTGACAGTTTGGGTGTTGGTCATTTCATACTGCAGGGAAAATTTATCGTTGTTATTTGAACGACAACTACACAAATAAAAATATACCAACATATTCTGGTGGAATTTTCGCTGCAATTAAATAGCGCATCAGTATATCTGCTGAAATTCGACATACCTTATATATATATATATATATACAATTCCACTAAATATTAGCTAAATCAAACATTCATACACACACACACACACTAGCACACAAGCACACATACAATGTGGGCATATGACAGGGGAATTGAAGTGTCGATCGAGCGCGTTGTGATGCGTTCAAATGCGAGCCAGCGAGCGCAGTGGATGAATACTAATGTGCACTGTGCAATGTGCACGAGACACAGGCACGTTGCAAGTTGCAAGCTGCTGACTGCTTCCTCCGGGGACAAGACAGGCAGCAGTCGGCAGCTGCAACTTGCAACTTGCACTGGCGCGTGCATGCATACACCAGCACGCTCATATATGCACATTTATGCGTGCACACACACACACACACACACACACACACACACACACACACACACACACACACACAAGTGTTGCAGCGACAGAGTGACAGATGACAGGGAGAGATGCTCGTGCCAGTGAGACAGACAGACAGACAGACAGAGTGTGTGCAAACGCCCAGGGAAATTCGAATTGCAAATCAAATGTTCAAACACATCACTGTTGCAACGTGTGTGTGTGTGTGTGTGTGTGTGTGTGTGTGTGTGTGTGTGTGTGTGAGTATTGGCGCATGTTTGTCCGCCGCTGTCATGTGTATGTGTGTATGTGCTTGCAATCAGACAAACGAGAAATCAAGCGACAACCAGAGAGAGAGAGAGTGAGCGGGTGTGTGTGTGTGTGTGTGTGTGAGCGGGTGTGTGTGTGTGTGTGTGTGAGAGCGGGTGTGTGACATATCTGACGCGCTACTTGCCTCCTTGCCGGCTACTCTCTCAACAGACACACAAATTAGACACAGACACTGCACTGTCTGTCTGTCTGTCTGTGTGCCTTCAACCCGCCCGACACACACACACACACACACACACACACACGCGGCATGCAGAAGCAAGATTCAATCAGTCGCAAGTGTTCAATGCATTAATGAAGCAATCGTCCATTCTCTGTCTGTCTGTCTGTCTCTCTCTCTCAGCGTGTGTTTATAGATCACAAACTGTGAGTGTCATTTCCGTAGATGTAAATCATACGTATCGACATTTGCAATAAGCCATTCAACATTCATAATTGACATGAACGAGTATTTTCTTTTATTATTTTAACCGTCTATAAGCCGAGTTGATATCCTGTATCCTGTGTGTATCAGCTGTTTCCCTGCATCCCTCAGCGAGCTGTAGTGGCGTATTTGCTCAATAGATGTGATTTTTATGTTGCACTCGTGTTACTCACTGGGTTTTGGTGGTAAATTATATTAGTGTTATCATTATTTAGTATGTTATATTATCAACAAAACAACAAAACTGTGTGTGTATCTAGCACTGTGTGTGTCGTGAACTCGTCTGTCTTTTACGCTGCTTACCAGCGACTAATAAACCACATCAAAACATGCGTCGTCAGTGTTTTCATGCTCCGTTCACAACAAAACACATCTTTTTCACTTTGCAGAAAAAACAAGAAGCAAGGGAGATGGGGAAGGAGGAGAGAATGGGAGGAAGAGGAGAGATAAAGGGAGGAAGCAGAACACAAAGACGGTTTATCAGAGCATTTTTTCATTTGACCGTTTGAGCTCATCATATCAGCGACAATTAATGCGCACAACGTCGCTGCGGCGTTTAGCGACGCACTCAGCCACACACACACACACACACGCAGCATTTCATCTTGGCCGCTAATTAGACGGGAAGCATATTAGTAAGCGTGCTCATAGCGGCCAGATGATGATGATGGTGGAGGCTGCACGGATCTGATGCTCGTATTACGACTGCATGATTTGAACGTGGAGACAGCAACCTCTATCTCGGTTCTAATGCTGTCATTGTGAACGAGCCCAAATGAAGCTAGCACTGCTTTCATCTCATATCGCCAATCCACATTAGCAAGCGTGCACAAGCTCTCTCACACACACACATGCACACATATGTTTATGTGTGTGTATGCGTGGTTGTCGTTGACATTTGCAATCAAGTCGTGTTGTTTTGCTATGACCACAATATTCTGTATGTGTTTCTAAAACAGTGGTTCTCAACCTTTTTCCTCTCACTGATTCCCCACTTCCTAATCCAGCCATATCTTCATTTTCCACACAACAGCGCTGATAAATTCAATAAATTCAGTTGTTACATCAAAGTAAATGTCAAGAGGTCATTAGAAACAAAAATAAACGAATTTGAATTGATAAAAACACACATAGTTGTCCTGTTCTGTCCGACCTTTAGCTTCCCACTTGACAACTCTTTCATTACCCACCAGTGGGGAATTCCTCACACACAGGTTAAGAATCACTGGTCTCAAGCGTCTTACTGTATTTGCCCTGTGTTTACGATGGAGAAAGAAACACTGCTAGCTGATATAACGGACGCTATGATTCGGTGCAGTGGCGAACATGAGAGGTTCAATCACAACAGGGCGTGGTATTGACTGTTTCTGTACTGCTCACTGCTGTTGTCAATGGTGAAGGCGTGGCTGACATCACTCAAGCGTCTCATTTCCTCACAACACACTGACACTGACACACTGGTGGATCTAGAGGGGGTTCAGGGGGATGAAGCCCCCCCCCCCCTCAAATGTTTCCATCAACTCCTCATAACCAAGAGGTTCACTAAAAGGTCAAGAAAAATTATATTTTCTGTAGAATTTGTTGATATAAGCATTATCGCAAAGACGTTACATAATGATGCATGTACATGACTGATCGCTCCCAAAATTGCAGTATGAGTCCGTCACTGCACTGACACACACACACACACACACACACACACACACGTGCAGCGCCAATAACATTGGCTATTGATTATGTCACTTTTTGCGCATTTTATCACAGTAAGACAATTTAGACAATCAAATAGCCGCGCAATGATTTGGCATCAAGACAGACACGCGTAGAATATCAGTACGAAAACAACAATGAGTGTGTATATAAACAAACTGAACGCTTCCCAGTTGAACAAATTGGTATTTGAAAACAACAGGCAGATACGATGGCAAATTGAGAAATGTTGAATATGTGAATGTGTCAATGAGAACCGTTGCAAAAATGAAGTGATGAGTGAGGATAGAAATGTGAACACACACATCACATACAATCATCAATCCGCCTTGTTTCAAATTCGCTTTCAACGAGGCTGCACTTGTGACCACACTGCTATTTTGAGTGTTCGCACTTGAAAGCCAAATCATGCATTCTTATTGTAGAGTGCAATTTCAGCGTAGGCTAGAGACATTCATTTGGTTCGACGAGGTCTACTAATCTGTATTTACGAGCTGCGACAATGGGTAGTCGGCGAGCACGTGCGTCATCGCTGTGGGTACCAGCCAGGCAAATTAAATAAATCCATTACAGTGGAGATGCACGCACGTGTCTACCATGACAGCCCCGGGTCGTGATCCCCACTGACTGCTTCCAGCTCACGAACATCACCAGCAACACTCATGCCGACCAATCACACAGCTGATAACGACACGTGCCAGCACATACACACACCCGACACACAAACATACAAACACAAGTAGATAGCGCGAGCATATTGAGCAGATGTTGCAGTAGATGGGTAATTTGGGATAGCAGTGTATTTGTCGCGCGCTTGTTTGTTTATTAGTCCGCTATATTCTGCATCTACCAACATTTCCGGCAATAACGCAATGACATTTCCATTAACACATCTACTGTCATATAGCCACTGTAATATCTTCATCTGTCTATTTTATATAAACTTGGCCTAACTCTCGTTCATACTGTGTCAGGTCTATCTCTCGTTCATACTGTGTTATTTCTATCTCTCGTTCATACTGTGTTATTTCTATCTCTACCTTCTATGTTAGTTCCTCTAAGCATAACTCGTATGCCGTTCTTGGAGGTCATCAACGACGGCAAATAGAGTTTTCATTGAGCTACATGGCTCGCTGATCCAATAAGAAACGAGAGAGTAAATCTTGCACAGCTAGTATTGTGCGCAACACAACACAACACAACACACACGCCATAACTCCACCACACCAGCTCTACTCATGAAAGCAGGGGGCACACACTCTCATGAGGGGCACATGGCGCCCTGAAGGTTAGCGGCGATCAATGCCTCACTCTCACACTCTCTCTCTCTCTGTTTCTCTTTCATCAGCGGTGCTTCTCACAAACACGCTCGCACAACTGCTGGCAGCGTGCACGAGCGTCTTTTTCTGTGCACTTCCCTCGTGCATGTGTATGTGTGTATGTATGTATGCGCGTGTGTGAGGAGACAGCTGCTGTGAGCCGTTGCCACCATCGATCCATGGTGACGTTCCGTGACACACACACATACACACATATACACACACATATATACACTTACATACACAAGCATACAGGATTCGGCACTCGCCCTTGTAAAACACGCATTGTCAAGGAGCAATTACTGAAGAAAATATTATTGAAGCAAACGCACTTACGAGCAATTACTACAGTGACAATTGAACTGGTGAATTTCGTTATCATAAGCCTAAACCAATAAGAAATGATTCACTTGAACGGTGAAAATACGGTGAAGACAAAAATTGAACACCATAACAATGAGAAATCTCTTTCAGAAATCTGTCATTCATTATTGTCTATCAGTCATTATTGTGGTGTGTTGTTTGTTCCGTGCACGTGTTCATATTTTGGCCAACAATTTCATATGTTGCTTGATATTTCCATATTTAGTTCAGTATTGATGTGGTTCTGAATGAATTAGGCTAAAAATGAACGCCTTTTCTGCGACATGAACGACAACTTCTGATTCACTTCAGAAGCACTTAAAAGTTCTTCTGTTGAAGTCTTAGAAGTCTTCTGAAGTGTCAATTGAACGCATAGCACTACTTCCGAAGTACTGCTGATACTGAGAAATAGTGGAGAAGTAGATGGGCACCTACTGTACCGCCTCACTCACGTCTTGACGGCCCGATCAAGACCTCCACTTGCGCGCCATCTGACGGTCATAATCAGTACTTTCCAGCCAGGTGTCCACACAATAAACTCCATGCGAAATGAATCATGGTTGTTTCCAGCAAGAAATCGGGTAATAGAACAAATATCGTAGTGTACTGCAGCAGAACAAAGCTAGCAATGAACTGCATGTTGTCATTTTTGTTGTGATGCTCGAACAATGCGAGTATGAGTTTCTAAAAACACTGATATTTTGGCACAATAATCATGCACATCAAGTAGTATGTATTGCGAGCTGTACCAGCCTCTGCTGGTAACATGCTAGCACTGACACAAACCCTCAGTCACACGCTGTCTCTCAATAGACCAGTGATTCTTAACCTGTGTGTGGGGAATTCCCCTGTCTGGTGGGGAATGGAAGAGTTGTCAAGTGGGAAGCTAAAGGTCGCACAGAGCAGGACAACTATGTGTGTTTTTATCTAATCAAATTCGTTTATTTTTGTTTCTAATGACCTCTAATGACATTTACTTTGATGTAACAACTGAATTTATTTAATTTATCAGCGCTGTTGTGTGGAAAATGAAGAGATGGCTCATTGAGAGACGGGGAATCAACGAGAAAAAAGGTTGAGAACCACTGCAATAGACCGTGTTCATATGCCGCTGACACAGTTAGAGAGACAATGTGAGAGCACGTGAATGACACGTGATTGTATGTCATCAGTGACCGTTCACTCAGAGTTTGAACACTTTTTCAGCGGCAGCTGGTGCACTCATGTGAGACGCGGCCTCATAGCTAGCCGGCAAATAGATGTTATTGGTGCATTATGAAGCCGAACTGCACACTGCACGCGCTCACAACTCGCACTTTTTGTGGGCACCTCCAATTGCGCCAAATTTGATGGTGCATGTTTGTTTTTACTTTTCTGCACCTCGCCACAACATTAATCACGCAAATATGTCACTGCTTGTGCACTCACGTCTGTCTGTCTGTCTGTCTGTGTGTGTGTATGTTAGTTTCTGTAATTACTGTCCAAGCGTAGGTGGTAGTAAGCGTTGTGTACAACAAAAAACACGCGCGCGCGCACCGTCCATCATAATGTGACGACAAAAAACCCACGCGCGCACACACAACCGCACCCGTCTGGACACACACACACACATACACATTGTGTGGTCGCGAGCAAGTGTTATTATATCAGTGTAAAATATGCTGATACAGTAACTGGACGATGTGACGTGGCTGTACTTCTTCTTTCAGCAACGCAAACATTCCAATATGGCTGAGAAACAGGGAAACTCAGCGATGAGACATCATGACCGACATGACATCTCCATGACTGACATGACATCTTCATGACTGACATGACATCTTCATGACTGACATGACATCTCCATGACTGACATGACTTATTAGTGTAATAACTGAGTTATTCTCGTGTCTCGGTCTGTGTGTTATATATAGACTTGTGCACTCCGTGGTGTAGTGGTTAGCGCACCCGCCTCACAAGCGGGAGGTTTGTGGTTCGATTCCCGGCGGAGGAGGATGTCATTGGTCGAATTATATAATCCCACAGCTCCTGTCCACCCAGCAGTAAATGATACCAGATATCAGTCATGTGTTGTATCATGCATTCTGGGGAGGTGGCCCTCTCTAATACGTCTTCCGTCCTCGTGGCGTCATAGCGTGGAGAGGGTTGGTTCTCCGGTGGCAGCGAGCTGCACGGGACACACCTGTGTGTTTATAAGCTTCAACTTATTCCCGTGTAGCAGCTGTCACTTATTGAGCTTGCCTTTGTATTTAGGACAATGTAGTGAGGATATCAGGGAAAATTTGACCGGCGTCATAGATTGATGGATAAGATATGACCAGCAGTATCTCGCTGCAAATGTCACGTGCATACAATTAAATTATTATGCATCATCAGCTTGAAGTTACACCGAGTCGACAGTGAAAATACGGCAGCGACCACAACTGGTCACAAGACGCTAACACCAAACTCCTCAAGATATTCACCCAGACACACACACACACACTCTGCACGTGCAGACAGCGGAGAGAGAGAGAGATTGTGGAGAGGGAGGGGGACAGGAAGTTGTAGATTCGCTCAATTAACGTTCAGTGTATCATAAATAACATTTGGTATCGTTTACTGCACAGCATCACAGATGACACAACACAACACACGCACACCCACATACAACACACACACACACACATATGCTCACCACTACCAATCACGCTCTACTACACATAAACACACACACACACGAACACACACAACAAACAAACGACCAATACTGCCTGAATGCTTACACGAGGGCACGCACAAACACCCTCCAGCTATTTGGCACTGGCCCTCGCACGAGACGCACACCTGCATGTGCTTACTATCTGCAAGCACGCGCATTTGTCGGGGCACTACAAATACAAAAATATTTATGAATATAAGTTGAAATCAATATTATTGTTTGTGTGTGTGTGTGTGTTGTAATGTACGTGTGTGTGTGTTCTATGTATTGTTATGGTTGAATAACAAAATGCGTCTGCTTACAGAGCTCTACGACACATCTCAATTTTTGTGAAGAAAAAAACTTCTAAGCAACATTGAAATACCGTAAATGATAATGCCGAAAGTAGATGAAATCATCTCGGAGAACAACCCGACAATATCTCGCACTGACAATATCACTTGTACTGACACATAAAATGACACAATATCACTAAAATCACACCGCAGTTTGGACCAGCGGCGCATAACCTGTGTGTGTGTGTGTGTGAAGAATTCACCACTGGTGGGAAATAAAGTGTTTGTCAAGTGGGGGAATTGAAGGTCGGACAGAACAGGACAACTATATGTGTGTTTTAAACCATCAAAATTCAATTGTTTTCGTTTTTACTGACAATTAAATTAGCCGGAACAATTGAGCAATTTATTGAATTTATCAGCGCTGTTGTGTAGAAAATGAAGACGTATAAGTGAAAAGCGATATTGCAGAGAACATGGAAAAAAACATTTGACATTAGGAGTGAATTTTCAACAAGCTGCCGACCATAGCCAAGATGTCACCAAATGTGAATATTTTCAAGAAGAGACTGAAAACGTCTTTATTCAAGAAATCGTGTATGATCTATTCAATCAAGAAGTCAATATGCAATATTCATGTTGATGTGGGGGACGTAATCGTGGGGGACGTGTGGAACGTTGAACTACAACGCAACAAGTAAAATGAAGAGTTGACACATTAAGAAGTGGAGAATCAGAGAAAAAGGGTGATGGATCATTGTTCTAGCACCAGTCCTGTTCTGCTTTATACCACCACCCCTACTAGCTACACCTCGTCAGACATACAAGTCACACCTCGCACTCACACTCATGTAATACGCTGTCTTCGAGCAGACGTAATAGTAGAGACGCGATAATGCTGGAGTTAGCGCAGTACGAGTAATTACCAGTTGTCAATGTGTAAATGTCTCAATTTGCCCCGCCTCAGTGCAAGATGGAGCGGTTATTATAAGCAAGTACGCTATTGGTCAAACACCTGCATAATGGACTCCATCACTGTGTGTTTCTCTCTCTCTCTCTCTCTCTCTGTGTGTGTGTGTGCGTGTAACCAAGGAAAATGTACTCATATTAGTGGCAAGCATATATGACAGCTGTGAAGCGAAAATCAGATATAAAAAACACTATTTGTGTCAGTTTGCTTTTTTCCAAGACAATCACGGTGCAAGTGACCACAACATCCTCCACTTGAACGAAACATCAACACAAGTTTTCACCAGCAAAACTCGACATTTTCCAACAAACCTCTGCTGATGACGTCATAGTTTCCCCAGTTTGTAGCTTATTCGCAAATATTGCAAGAAATTGTCAGAATAGTGTTGGGAAATTGAAAGCATAGAACTTTTTCATAGCTGGCACATCAGAAGATGGAACATTTTCCAGGCGGTTTCAAGTTTTAGTTCGGAAAACAGTTTATGCAAGTACATGTTGATCACAATTGTTTCAATGTGTTTTAGCGCATTAAATACAAAAGTGAATGTATAGAAGAGCTGACACATATATCTTGGATGTGTGTGGGTGTACACACACACACACACACACACACACACACACACACACATGTTGGTGTTTTTAACACGACCCGTTGCTGTACTGCACTAACTCACATTGATACGGGCATACTGCGATTTTTTGTGCTGTTTCCACAACACACACACACACACACACACACACCTGGCCAGGTGGATATGAGTGCACGTGCCAGCGACACACACACACACACACACACACACACACACACACACACACACACAGCATGTATGTTCTGACATAATCAGCGCACAGTGTGTGATGGTGTTTTTTTGTCGCTTGTATAATGTTAGCCGTGAGTACAGAGTGATATTATACATGCATGTGTCAGTGGCGGGTCCAGAGTGCAATCTTGGAGGAGATCAATCATGCATTCATTCATCATTATTCAACGTCTTTGCGATAATGCTTATATCAACAAATTCCACACACAAGAAATATGTTTTCTTGCCTTTTTTTTAGTGAACCTCTTGGTTATGAGGAGTTGATGGGAACATGTTGGAGGGCTTCAGCCCCTGTTCCGCCATTGGCACGTGTGTGTGTGTGTTTAGCTGTGCACCGCTACAATGTCTCCATTTCATGTGCTGGATCACCGCGTCGCTGTGTCTGTTGATAATTTACCGTTCGGCGCCCGCATATTCAATATCGTGTATCCGTGGCCCGCATGTCAGGGCTAAATCATTGTCTCACTGAAAATCAACACCAAATATATTGCTGGTGAGTGAAAGATGTCTCGGCAGTCAGTCAGCAGCAGAATGATCAACTGCGTGCATGCCGTGTATTACAGTGACCGCACCACAGCCCAACAAACAAGATCACATGACGGATGTTTGCCGGACAGAAACAAACACAAAATCCGCTTATCCGGATTCAAGAGTGAGCCACCGTAATCCGTACCAACATGACAACCGGACGTGCATGTGTGTGAGTGTATGACACGCATTGTTGACCTCTCGGTGACCGTCGGAAATCCGGTCACGTGACCATCACACACTGACACTGTGAAGACACGGCCGCACGTGCCAGCCAGTCATCGACCGAGACGACCGATGACGTCACACACACTGACACACACACACACAGACAGACAGACAGACAGACAGATAGGTGTTGTGATTGGCGGTGCGCAACAGGCAAGAGCCGGCGGAAACTGGCGAATAGCAGCGAATCAGTCAGCGTGTGTCCGACGCTCGCAAATAACTACACTCTGGCCATGTGTATGTATGTGTGTCAGTGTCAGTGTGTGTGTGTGTGTGTGTGTGTGTGTGTATGTGTGTGTGTGTGGGGTTGGTAGTTTTTTGCGGAGGCAACACGCCCAGTAATATACTGGTATTGCGCCGCTATGGTAGCGAATTCCGCAAAACTGAAAATATCGCACACACCCACACTAGGGCCATACCACCGTCCGTATGTGCGTGTGTGTGTGTGTGTGTCAGTGTGTGTTACACTTGAGTGCAGGGAAAGTGAAAGCGCTCAGTCAGTGGTGACAGACAGACAGACAGACAATTTGCTGAGAGCAGTTTGATGTCTCGTGCATGTTACAGTCATGTGTTCGCTGACATAATCCGTTATTATTGAGTTTCCGCACCAGAAACGTCTCAAATGACAGACAAAACGACCGCAAACACACAAATATTATAATGCAACTTTAGTTGGGTTGAACTAGGGTACAAGAGCGCGTGCACAAAGTCGCCACCCTCACATGTGAAGCTGCTGTTATCAAATATCAAGTGCAATTATCAGCGCTGGACACGAGGATGAGACCACGCGCAAATGTTCAACTAGACAGAGCAGGAAAATATGCCAAATGTTCCAGAATATTTGTCAATATCGACCTACAGGCCGGCACTTCTCATGCGGCAAAGCAGCTGCCTCTGATCACAGGCTTGTGTGTATGTATGCGTGTGTGTGTAAATGTGTGTCTCTGTGTGTATTGATGGTGTATTTCAAATGGCACACACACACACACAGGCACACATGGATACAAACAAGTTGACACAAACACAGACACACACACACACACACACACACACACAGACAAACACACACACACACACACACACAGACAAACACACACGCGGCACGAGCTACATTCACCTGGCTACTGCTCATTTCATCATACTGATGTCGGAACTACAACACAAACGAGAAGAAGAGAAAGACACCAAGAACGACAGATAATGGCAGAAAAGGAAGGACATGATGAAGATGATGGTGATGATGGTGGTGGACAGGAGTGACATCTCCCTCTGTCAGGTTACATTGACTCTTATTATCTGCTCCAGTGGAGATGCACACACACACACACACACACACACACACAAACAGTTGAAATCAGGTCAAAATCAGGACGATCAAGCAAGTGCATACTGTCGGCAACTGGCGATTCTCAACTCAATGATGTGGTCCATGCTGATGACTCATCGAGACAGGTGGGTGAAGCCAGGACGACCAACACACAGAGCAGCATGGAGACAGCAATACTGCACGCGACAGTGTGACCACACTTCCGGTCATTTCGCGCCACACTCATTTCCGGCCGGATTTCTTCCGGTGTTGGTGCAATCGGCGCGGAAGTGACGACGAGTGAGACTAGGGCGGTGGCTTCATGACTGAGCAAGCGTCATATCCGCACCGCCACTTCCAGCTTCCGTTTCCGGTGGCTATTTAACGGACGAGGCCTGACGAACAGCGAAACAGAGAGAGAGAGCGGAGAGGAAGCCCGCCTCACTGCTCGTGCAAACACACGCGCCGACATTCCGGTCAGTGCGGAACACCACGCCACTTCCGCTGACATGGAGTTTAAATGTCGGCGACATTGTGTGCTCTGTTTCCGGCCCATGATAACCAAGAGACAAAGGTGCATGAAGGCCACAAGGTTCAACCTATTGCTTATTGCCCAACAAGTGAAATATCTCACATTTTTCAGTCGCAAGTTCATCTGTCAAAGACGCACGCGGGACAAATACTGGATCAATAAGAGTGAATTTCAACATCGGTGCGACATTGGTCAATTGTTTTTAGATGAATATGATGAACGAACCAAGCAGAAACACCACCAGTCACAGCCCATAAAGCAAGAATTAAAAAAAATATCTCAATCGATGAACGGTGGTCAAAAAATTGCGAAATCTTCCAATGAAAAATTATTAGAGAGTACTTTCTTATTTAGTTTCTCGTTTCGTCCGAGACAGTCAGAAACACAAGCTGGCATACACTGGAGAATACCGTTTGGGTCACGAAATGAATGAATGAATGAACTGAATGTTGATTACACCTGGACAACTTCATATGACGCCTTGACGCAAAATAAAAGAAAATTGTGACGAAACAACTTGTTTGAAACAATCAACCCGAAGGTTTTCACGTTGTCATGGATACAACATTGCCATGGATACAACGTTGTCATGGATACAACATTGCCATGGATACAACGTTTTCATGGATACAACGTTGTTATGGATACAACGTTGCCATGGATACAACATTGCCATGGATACAACGTTGCCACGGATACAGCATTGTCATGGATACAACGTTGTCATGGATACAACGTTGTCATGGATAAAACGTTGCCATGGATACACCGTTGCCATGGATACAGCATGATTGCACTAGGGAAGAAATGCCGCTTAACTTCAATGATATCACGATTGTGAGAGGGGAACAGTTATGTGCGTGTGTGTGTGTGCGTGTGTCCCGATTGTATTGCAGCCAATAAAATGTGATTATGCGTGTGTTTTCATACTTGTGTGTGTGTGTGTGTGTGTGTGTGTGTGTGTGTGTGTGTGTGATACGCTATTGATGAACACACTGTGTGTGTGTGTGTGTGTGTGTGTGTGTGTGTGCTTGTTGATATGTGAGAATATAAGGCAGGTGATGCATGCAATCTGATCAAACATCCCCTCCTGTATATACACAAGCCTCGTCCAGTGTAGATGCTATCAGACAGCAGATCCCAACCTGCAAGTAATATACACGAGTCATTGTGTCTGTATGTGTGTGTGTGTGTGTGTGTGTGTGTGTGTGTGTGTGTGTGTGTGTGTGTGTGTGTGTTCCCTGCATCTAGCCAATCTCAGAGAGCAGCAGAATGGTGGTAGACGCTATCTGACCGAGAAACACATTGATCCTGAGATAAACCAGCGACACACACACACACACACACATACACACAGTATGAAAATTAACAATGCTTGTTTGGGATAGTTCTTCTTGACGGCGTCATCCATAGATGCCCGAGTAATTGTGTACAGTAAATACACAATATATTTACTGATTCATCGAGATAAATTGCTGGCAGGAAGTTGCGCTGGTGTGAAGTCACGTGAATAATAAAAACTGCCCGGAAAATCGAGTTAACCGCGGAAAAATGGGATGAGATGAAATAGTCAGTGAATGTTTTGTACGAAAACGACATACGCTATACGATACACGATATACGTATTTGGCGCGCGTGCACGAGGATAGCGCGAGGATTGTGGCGCGAAAGAAGCACTGCTTCCAGAGCAGAACAGGTCGATGACCCCACACGACAGCTGTGTCGTGACAGAAAGGGTGTTTGTGAGCATCACTTGCACGCGTTCAAACACCAACCCTCACCCACTACCAGCGTCACACAAGAAATCGCAACAAACAAAACACACACACACACACACAGAGGCTGTTAAAGGGGCTGCTGAAATTGAAACGGAAACCTCACAAGGACAGCTGTGAAGAAGTAGCGAAGTGGAGACACAACTAGTGGAAGATGGAGAAAGGCAGGAGGGAGAGAGAGACGTGATGATGATGATGAGGGACAGGTGAGGGGTGTACTGCAAGCAGCAACCAACCCTGCCAGCACGTGCCAGCCACCTAGCTACCGTGTATGTCCGTGTGTCCGTGAGTGTGTGTGAGCGCATTTCTGACGCGGTTGTTCCTTCTTGGTGTACCAAGATGCAGCTGTACTTGTTTACATGCTCACACACACACTGACACATCTGCATATATACATGACCGCGCACGTGCACAAATATTCACGTATTTTTCTTCCACCACCTCCATTCTCCCTCCTCTCTCACATACAGACAGACAGACAGACATACATACGTGAGCATCACATCTACCTGCCGCTGAATAGTGCCTAGTGTGTGTGTATGTATATGTGTGTGTGTGTATGTAAATGTGGTTTCCTGTTTACTGAACACCCATCTGACTGACACACACACACACACACACACACACACACACACATATACACACACACAGTTCGTAATACAAGAATCACCTGGATTGAGCCCACATAACACCCATCTTAACATGAACATCCTGGATATGAACATCTCGCATCCCACATTATGTCAACAGTATCGTGAATTCCCATCCTACCATCGACCTATTCACCGACATTAGGGGAGCCGTGAGAAAAGCGTGCCACTAGCGTTTTATGATTATATATTAAGATTTTACCATTTACTCTTGCTCTTAATCCCGTGTTTTGTACGTTCACCATTTGTGTGTGTCTGTGTGTGTGTGTGTGTGTGTGTGTGTGTGTGTGTGTGTGTGTGTGTGTGTGTGTGTGTGTGTGAGTGTGTCTGTGTGTGTGAGAGAGTATTATGAAGTGTGCCAGCCTATAATTGGGGTATACATATATATCCTGTTGGTTGTGTTTAATAGATAAATAAATAAACATGACGTGCAAACGTCTTTCAAGATCCTCTGACTAACTTCTTGACCAACTTGTTTTCATAATATAGCTATATATAAACCTCATGAATTATCAGATGAAACATTTAAGCATAACACAGAATTTTAACACAGTGATAATTTTGTGACATCAACAATATTTGTGAGTACAATAATACACAATAGTGGACTCAACAAACACACAATAATACACGACTCAACTACACAATTGTGTGTGTGTTTCGAGGGTGTCAATATTACATCGGTGATGAGGTATATTACTGTGATGTCTCGTGTTACCAATGCACCGCACCGCTCCTTAACACACACACACACCCACACACATACACACACACACACACACACAGTGAGAATGTCCTCAGGGAAGTCGTGATTACGGCTAATTACATCAGCACACACGCGCACGCACAGACACGCACACATTCCGGTGCGTGTATGCACTGACACACACACACATACACACACACATACATGCAATGTCCAAGGGACATTACTCCCTGTGCGTGCATATATGCATCACATTAGCTCAAAACAGAACAGACATTGTAAATCGCGTTGCTATATAACTTCATGCATTTCTAAATGAAATTTCATATTTCATTGAAAATTGAAAACACGTTGCTTGTATTGGAGGCCACCCCTAGCGTCACGACTCAATATCACCTTTTATCAAGGCTATATTTGAACACTCAGACATGACTCAACATATGACAGTACTTACACTCTATATACATCTGCAGTTCACACAGACACACACACACACACACACACACACACACATGCCCCAACATATATTATATTTGTGTGTGTGTGTCCATTGTTCAATGCAGCGTCCAGACGCGTCACCAAGATTACAATCTAAATAGTCACTGCACGCGCGCGTGTGTGTGTATGTGTGTGTGTATGTGTATGTATGTGTATGTGTCGCACCTGGCCTAGAACGAGCCACAATAGTAGCAGTCGCACCCCTCCTCACACACATACACACACACAAACACACAGACTCACTTAACTACACGGGGAAACCTTCTCATCTACGAGCGTCGTACTGGCTCACACACACAGACAGACAGACAGACAGACAGACGCACTCAAGCAGCAACGAGAGCAGCCGGCACGTGCCACCCCCTGATCGAGGGGTGCTGGTGTGCCCCCGGGCCAAGCGAGAAGGGGACGCCGACGGCAGTATTCAAAGACGACCGACAGTTCCCACGAGGCCGATACAACACACACTCACACACCGACACTCACTCACACACACATACACGGACACACAAATAGGCACACAGAGAAAGGGCAGACATGTTGAGAAGACGCGCACCGTGACTCAGTAACAACACGTAGTAACAAGTAACAACATGTAGTAACAAGTAACAACACGTAGTAACAAGTAACAACACGTAGTAACAACTCACAACACGTAATAACAACTCACAACACGTAGTAACAACTCACAACACGTAGTAACAAGTAACAACACGTAGTAACAACTCACAACACGTAGTAACAAGTAACAACACGTAGTAACAAGTAACAACACGTAATAACAACTCACAACACGTAGTAACAACTCACAACACGTAGTAACAACTCACAACACGTAGTAACAAGTAACAACACGTAGTAACAAGTAACAACACGTAGTAACAACACGTAGTAACAACTCACAACACGTAGTAACAACACGTAATAATAATATATCATAAGCACGGAAGATGCACGTGCATAATGTACCTGTATGTTTGTGGGTGTGTGGGAGACATGGAAGACACGTGTAGTGTATTTGATTGCAAGTGAGCCCCACTTGAGAAGCAGCCGAGCGAGGCAAACATAAAAATCAGCAGCTGAAATCGGCAAGAAACAGAGAAAGTAGACAAACTCAATGATAACTGGTGTGACTCGCTGAAAAAAACAACACTGTTTCAGGCATGTGTGTCAGTGTGTGTGTGAAAGTGGTGATTTTTGGAGTTTCACACACTGACACACACACACACACACACACACACACACACACACACACTGACATAGCGTGTGGAAAATGTGTCAGCATTGAGGTATTGTGCAGAATATTTGGCATGTTGGCGAGAGTTGAAAAAGTGAAGAACTGCACGAAGTGGTCAGACTACAAGTAGGGGAGCCAAACCATTCAAGTACATGAAACTAACTCACCAAACCAATCGAACCCAGGTTAAGCAGAACTGTATTAGAATAGAATCGAATCTACATATCTACCTATCTACCTTATGTGTGTATATGTGTGTGCATATATAGTCGATGGCTTGGCGCGAAGGGCGAATGTCATTCATTGAAAGATTTCTATAGAAAAAGCGACAATGACTGAAGACCAACACACACGCACACACACACACACACACACGCACATTTGTAAAGGTCAGAAAGGCAGTCAAAATAAGGACTTGACAAGGACTGTCAGGAAATTGTGCAACATTGCAAACACGCGAATAACCGTTTGTGTGTGTATGTGTGTGTCTGCTGAAGGTTCGTGTCTTTATAACACACACACACACATACACGTAGGTCTGTCCTAGTTTGTGATATACTTGTGTGTGTGTGTGTGTGTTGTGAGGGTGACATTTTCAACGTCAACACAACGTCACAAGGTCACAGGCTAGTAGAGACAGATTGTGATAAAAAAAGCAGACATCATCAAACGCTTCAATACCACCAACTTTTCAATTCAGCTACACTCGCCTACCCACCCACACACACACACACACACTGACACATACCCACACACAGGAAAACACTCACAAAAGAACACACACACTGACACACACACACACACACATACACGCGCGTGCTTGACAGTCACGTCACCATTATTCGTGAAAGGTTTGGCATAACAGAAACTGTGAATTAGCATGCCACCTTTGTCAAACTGAAGAGATGAATTGTGTGTATGATTGTGTGTGTCAGTGTGCAACCGAACACGTACTCGTGCCATTGTGTATGCGTGTGCGTGTGTGTGTATGGCGGGGTATTTTTATGGTTCGACCCTGAGTGGCGGGATGAGGGCGGAAGTGGATGTTGAGCAAGTATAGATAAGAAAGAGCGGCTAAATTAAATACAATCAAGTTCTGGTTTTCAGTCATGTCTAGTGTATATGCGCTTGTAATTGTACAAACAAATGAGGATAAATAAATTCATGATCAAAATGTCACACAAACACAAGTGGTGGGGTCTAGAGATAATTGTCACGTTATTTCACACAAACAGTCTCAACTAACAACATATTAGGAAAAAATGGAGCGACCCAGTTTGAGATAGTAATATGATATCTTAATATTACCTATAATCTATAATATTACCAGTCTGCTGTACCACAATAACACTGGTAATATGGTAATCAAGTGTTACCAATCTGTAGGACCAGTATTGGAATGAGCGAGTATTGAATGAAAGCAGATATAGCAGTGTGGCTAGTTGAAACATGCGTGTTATCCTCAAGCCTCGTGGATAAAACACCGAACACCCTCGCGACCCGCACGATCGCTGCTACACGCACACACACACACACGCACGCGCGCGCGTCTGTTGCACGATGACTACTTCAAATAATGACCGTCCGCTGAATCCGCGCCGTTTCCGGTGCCAGCAATTGGCGTGTATTGAACATCTTGTGTGTGTGTGTGTGTGTGTGCGAGCATGGGGTGGTGTTATTACACGCGATCAAATCGGGTGATCACCAGAACGCAGCCAGCAGTTTTTATCATCAGCCATTGTTAGACAGTGGTGTTAGTGACGGAACAGCGGAACCACCGCACATACACACACACACACTTGACCGCACATACACACACTTGACCGCACACACACACACACACACACACACACACATACACACACAGCGCAAGCACCTGCAAAAACGCAGATTCGCAGCAGCCAGGACCCGAGAGTGACCTGAGAGTGACCTGACATTGACCTGACAGTGACCCGATAGTGACCTGACAGTGACCTGACAGTGACCTGACAGTGACCTGACAGTGACCTGACAATGACCTGACAGTGACCTGACAGTGACCTGACAGTGACCCGACATTGACCCGACATTGACCCGACAGTGACTGTGTTCTGGCTGGCTGATACAATATCAAGCACATGAGCTGCAGTGATAGCCGACAAACGAGGAGTACTACAATATTGCCCTATGAACATATTAGTCACAAACGCCCGCATACTCCCATACTCTGCAATAGAGCAATATGTTCACCTCGGCCAGCGTAGTGTTGTCAAGTCGTATCAAGTGCGAGAGTGTGACTGCCGCTTGTGGCCAATATGTTCACCATTCACCATATCAAAATTTCAGTGGTTTTCAACACAACACATGAGTTTCTATACAACTGGTAGCTAGCACCTAACACACTATGTGCGGTTATTGGTCAGGTTAGATTACTGAACCTAGAAATGTCAGTGTGTGTGTGTGTGTGTGTGTGTGGTTCGAGCTTGTCTGAGAGTGTGTCACTGACTGAGTAGTGGGGCTAATGATTGGTGTCATTGCCAGCACCCGCATCACTCCGCCTGCATGTAAAATGTACAGGAGGTTTTATAAGAGCAGGACGTTGAGAACACAACTCACGTGCTGAAAATTTCGCTCAAATGAATCCGCTAAATTTCAACAACATTCCACCACACTGTTCAGCCACAAATGTACCAGATACATGTTGTCCCTGCGGTCAGGGGAAAAGAATACCGCCGCCGTACCCGCTGCGTGTCGTAAGAGGTGACTAAAAGCGGACCCTCTGCTTCTTCCCTTCGATATACTACTGTCAGGACCGGTGGGGGCGCGATAATTCAGTAGAGTTGGTGCCCCCACTGTAACGGCAGCTTTCTTCTGTCCTATCATTCTCTCCGAGCTAAAAAACCAGACAAACGCCAGATGGATTATGTCTACGTAATATAAACTACCTAGATCACGTAAAATACTAGACTACCTAGACCAAGTAGACTATTAGACTACCTTGAACACGTAGACTATTAGACTACCTAGACTACTAGACTACCTAGACTACTAGACTATCTAGACTACCTAGACTATCTAGACTACCTAGACTATCTAGACTTTTAGACTACCTAGACCACGTAGACTACTGGACTGCCTACACCACGTAAACTACATAGACCACGTAGACTATTAGACTACCTAGAACACGTAGACTATTAGACTACGTAGTCTAGTAGTGACGTTGACCAAACACACCCACACACACACATACATGGCAGATTTGTGATGCTTAGTCTCAATAATTCTTCGGTGCTGATATTTTTATGTTTGCATCGCTTATTGGTACAAAGTTTGCATACATAATTTTTTGTGTATTTGTATTTTTTCTCAATGTTTTCTGCACACTGGACATTTCTTTGCATCAATATTTCATTTAGTCAGCCACAACGTGGATTTAAAACATTTAGCCAAGGTGATTATTTACTCTAGTATTCACAATTTACTATTTTAAATCATTCTTATGCAATATTTTCAGCATTTCTCCTTGCTGGTGTCCTACAGGGTTCCGATATTATTCAACCAACACATTCACCCAATGTAGAATTACATTTCATCTATAGAAATGTCAAACACTATTTACATTACCATTATATCGATAACAAGAAAAATGAAAAATACATTTATAATTATCGAAGAAGTCCTTCGCGACATATTCCACAAGATTTTACTTCGATATCTTGAATAAAAACTGTTGAGTTATCAGATAGAAACGTGTATGAACAATTGCCAATGTTTGGTTGACCTGATTGGGCAATCGTTGGTGTTTACGTGAAGAAGTTTGATCAGCATTATTGCATCAACAGCAAGACATCATGGAGAATCATGGATCGTCGTCGAGCAAGGGTAACAACGCCTGCCGAAACTGTGACTGTGTTGAGCAACGTCTCCTGACCGCTCAACATAAACAATGGGAAGCAGAAGAGAGGTGCAAACAACTCATCCAACAACTAGCCCTCCACCAACATAAACTGCAACTCTACGATATGAGACACATTGAAGACTACACGAATATGGTCAAATATGCTGAACAAGTGAGCTTGGCCAGAATAACGATCAGGGAGGAGAGAGATCGCTCAGACTATTATAGAAGTCGTGCGAGGAAAGCAAATGATAGATTGACAGCTGCCGAGGAACATATTGATTACGTTGAACGGGAGCTGGACCATCTGGAGGAAGACTACCACCATCTTCAACGGAAAAGTGAGCGCATGATTGACCAGCTGAGCGACGAAATTCGGGCACTGTCTCAGGATAACAGCAATCTGAAGACATCAATTGAAGAGCTAACCTCATCGGTGGAGCCTGCAACTACGAACACCACTCCACTCAACTCCTCTGAAATCGACCAGTTGACACAATTTAATATGTCTGACATGGATGTCATAGACTCGGTACAAAGAGTACAACATGAGGACACAAGATCAGCCAGCGTTCAGACAGGACAGGATGAAATGACATCGTTGGAAGAAGACTCAGGAAGTTGCTCGCTTGGTCTGATATTTACCAGCGAAACTGAAGAGATGCCATTCCTGGGTGAAGGATTATTAGATAGTCCGCCTCTACAGCATGACCGGCCATCTTCAAGCGACATTACAGAAGACAGAGAAGAACCAATATTAGAAAATAAAAGAATACCAAGTTCTGCTTCTTCACATACCCCGCAATCTTTAAGCGAGACAAATGTATATGTACATGGGACCTTATTAGAAAATAAAAACATTATGAGATATTCTCATCAAAATGTTGTACAATCTTCTAGTGACACCACTGGAAATGAGCAAAATAATGTGTTAGAACATGAAGGAAGCCATATTCTTACTTCCTCCACTCTTCAAAAAGTCCCACTTCTTCCAAGTGATACCACCGAATATGAACAGGGGTATATACTTGAGAAAGAAGGACTTGTGAGGATTTATTCTCCCCATGAACACGTCTCGCCATCTTCCAGCGAGACCACCGAAGATCAAGACGGGAATATGTCAATAAATGAAGGATATTCACCAAGTTCCTTCGATCAACATGTCCCTGCCTCACCTAGCGAGACCACTGAGCATACTCACCAAACGATATCAGCAAATGAAGGAGTACTGGGAAGTTATCATCCTTCTCATCACGTCCCGCCATCTACCACTGAGACCACACAGATTGGACAAGCAGATATGATAATAAACGAAGGAGAAACTAGTGGAGCAAAAAAAGATTGTGTGATAGAGATGCAAGGATATATGGACAGAGTTGAACATCCACCATTTCTTGCAGCGCCCATTCAACAAAAATATGCTTGGCTTGTTCCAAATGACATTTTATCTCTGTGGAATAAGTTGAGAAAAATGTCCTCCTATATCCACCTTGTTCTAACCGGCGCCTGAACCTGACCCTCACTGAACTCGGTGAAACAGACGACTCGATACATGACAAGACCATACAAAACACCCATGAAAAAGTCAACACTGTCATCTAATCTGAAGCCGCCATTTGACATCGGGATAGAAATTCAATCCATATTCTATTCCCTAATCTTCTAAAGAGTTCTCGTTTTGTTTGCTACCTCACAAACGGTATATTTGTGACGGAACATCACAAGCAGAGCCATGATAGGACTCTGCTCATAATAATATGCCGTAATCTCAAGCTGTGAAGACAGGGCGAGGAGATGAATGGTGGCAGCGGCTAATTTTGCCATCACTACTGTCAGAGTCCGTGTTTCTGGACACCTCACGACTCCATAAACTATTGTCCTCCACTGGATGGGACGGCATCTTCAGGAACATCCTGCCGATCCGCTCGAAGTTGATGTACGTAGATACTGCACTCTACACACCAAGGCGATTGCATTCGTCCATTATCTTATACCAGCTCTACCTCAGGGGAGAAGTCAGAACTTTCAAGATACATTGTTCTGTTGTTACGCCGCAATCTCAAGTTGTGAAGACAGGACGAGGAGATGAATGGTGGCAGCGGCTATACTTGCCATCACTACTGTCAGAGTCCGGAATTCCATGTGATCTCACGGTCCAACTGTGACTAATTGTCACACCCAAATATCACCAGTATCACACGGTGTTTTGGTCGTGTTAATAAAACTACGACCTCACTCGATGTTATTAACTGCCGCTCAAGTGCGACCAGTTATTATTGTGCCAATTTAATCGACGAATATTAGGCGTAAATTTCGAACAGACGCAATTTACTAATTCCGGTGAATATTTGGCATTTGGTGTCTCTCTGCCTGTGTGTGTATTTCTATCGGCACCAAATTAGACGGAATTATTGCCGACGACCCGCAAGAGAACTACACACACACATGCATAGACACGTGTTTCTATAGAAGAGTGGTTCCAATCTCAGTTCTAAACCTCACATATAATACTAGACTACCTAGACCACGTAGACTACTAGACTACCTAGACCACATATACTACTAGACTACGTAGTCTAGTAGTGACGTTGACCAAACACACACAAACACACACACACATAGACACGTGTTTCTATAAAACAGTAGTTCTTAACCAATCTCAGTTCTAAACCTCACATATAATACTAGACTACTAGGCTACATAGACTACGTAGTCTAGTAGTGACGTTGACCAAACACACACACACACACACACACATACATGGCAGATTTGTGATGCTTCGTCTCAATAATTCTTCGGTGCTGATATTTTTATGTTTGCATCGCTTATTGTTACAAAGTTTGCATACATAATTTTTTGTATATTTGTATTTTTTCTTATTTATTTATATTTATTTTATTTGTATTTTGTACGTTTTCTACACACTGGACATTTCTTTGCATCAATATTTCATTTAGTCAGCCACAGCATGGATTTAAAACATTTAGCCAAGGTGATTATTTGCTCTAGTATTCACAATTTACTATATTAAATCATTCTTATGCAATATTTTCAGCATTTATCCTTGATGGTGTCGCACAGGGTTCCGATATTATTCAACCAACACATTCACCCAATGTAGAATGACAATTCATCTATAGAAATTTCAAAACACTATTTACATTACCATTATATCTACAAGAAAAATGAAAAATACATTTATAATTATCGAAGAAGTCCTTCGCGACATATTCCACAAGATTTGGCCTAGATGAATTGAATGAAAACTGTTGAGTTATCAGATAGAAACGTGTATGAACAATTGCCAATGTTTGGTTGACATGATTGGACAATCGTTGGTGTTTACGTGAAGAATTTTGATCAGCATTATTGCATCAACAGCAAGACATCATGGAGAATCATGGATCGTCGTCGAGCAAGGGTAACAACGCCTGCCGAAACTGTGACTGTGTTGAGCAACGTCTCCTGACCGCTCAACAGAAACAATGGGAAGCAGAAGAGAGGTGCAAACAACTCACCCAACAACTAGCCCTCCACCAACATAAACTGCAACTCTACGATATGAGACACATTGAAGACCACACGAATATGGTCAAATATGCTGAACAAGTGAGCTTGGCCAGAATAACGATCAGGGAGGAGAGAGATCGTTCAGACTATTATAGAAGTCGTGCGAGGAAAGCAAATGATAGATTGACAGCTGCCGAGGAACATATTGATTACGTTGAACGGGAGCTGGACGATCTGGAGGAAGATTACCACCATCTTCAACGAAAAAGTGAGCGCAGGATTGACCAGCTCAGCGACGAAAATCTGGCACTGTCTCAGGATAACAGCAATCTGAAGACATCAATTGAAGAGCTCACCTCATCGGTGGAGCCTGCAACTACGAACACCACTCCACTCAACTCCTCTGAAATCGACCAGTTGACACAATTTAATATGTCTGACATGGATGTCATAGACTCGGTACAAAGAGTACAACATGAGGACACAAGATCAGCCAGCGTTCAGACAGGACAGGATGAAATGACATCGTTGGAAGAAGACTCAGGAAGTTGCTCGCTTGGTCTGATATTTACCAGCGAAACTGAAGAGATGCCATTCCTGGGTGAAGGATTATTAGATAGTCCGCCTCTACAGCATGACCGGCCATCTTCAAGCGACATTACAGAAGACAGAGAAGAACCAATATTAGAAAATAAAAGAATACCAAGTTCTGCTTCTTCACATACCCCGCAATCTTTAAGCGAGACAAATGTATATGTACATGGGACCTTATTAGAAAATAAAAACATTATGAGATATTCTCATCAAAATGTTGTACAATCTTCTAGTGACACCACTGGAAATGAGCAAAATAATGTGTTAGAACATGAAGGAAGCCATATTCTTACTTCCTCCACTCTTCAAAAAGTCCCACTTTTTCCAAGTGATACCACCGAATATGAACAGGGGTATATACTTGAGAAAGAAGGACTTCTGAGGAACTATTCTCCCCATGAACACGTCTCGCCATCTTCCAGCGAGACCACCGAAGATCAAGACGGGAATATGTCAGTAAATGAAGGATATTCACCAAGTTCCTTCATTCAACATGTCCCTGCCTCACCTAGCGAGACCACTGAGCATACTCACCAAACGATATCAGCAAATGAAGGAGTACTGGGAAGTTATCATCCTTCTCATCACGTCCCGCCATCTACCACTGAGACCACACAGATTGGACAAGCAGATATGATAATAAACGAAGGAGAAACTAGTGGAGCAAAAAAAGATTGTGTGATAGAGATGCAAGGATATATGGACAGAGTTGAACATCCACCATTTCTTGCAGCGCCCATTCAACAAAAATATGCTTGGCTTGTTCCAAATGACATTTTATCTCTGTGGAATAAGTTGAGAAAAATGTCCTCCTATATCCACCTTGTTCTAACCGGCGCTTGAACCTGACCCTCACTGAACTCGGTGAAACAGACGACTCGATACATGACAAGACCATACAAAACACCCATGAAAAAGTCAACACTGTCATCTAATCTGAAGCCGCCATTTGACATCGGGATAGAAATTCAATCCATATTCTATTCCCTAATCTTCTAAAGAGTTCTCGTTTTGTTTGCTACCTCACAAACGGTATATTTGTGACGGAACATCACAAGCAGAGCCATGATAGGACTCTGCTCATAATAATATGCCGTAATCTCAAGTTGTGAAGACAGGGCGAGGAGATGAATGGTGGCAGCGGCTAATTTTGCCATTACTACTGTCAGAGTCCGTGTTTCTGGACACCTCACGGCTCCATAAACTATTGTCCTCAACTGGATGGGACGGCATCTTCAGGAACATCCTGCCGATCCGCTCGAAGTTGATGTACGTAGATACTGCACTCTACACACCAAGGCGATTGCATTCGTCCATTATCTTATACCAGCTCTACCTCAGGGGAGAAGTCAGAACTTTCAAGATACATTGTTCTGTTGTTACGCCGCAATCTCAAGTTGTGAAGACAGGACGAGGAGATGAATGGTGGCAGCGGCTTTACTTGCCATCACTACTGTCAGAGTCCGGAATTCCATGTGATCTCACGGTCCAACTGTGACTAATTGTCACAGCCAAATATCACCAATATCACACGGTGTTTTGGTCGTGTTAATAAAACTACGACCTCACTCGGTGTTATTTATTGCCGCTCAAATGCGACCAATTATTGCGCCAATATAATCGACGAAAATTAGGCGTAAATTCCGAACAGACGCAATTTACTAATTCCGGTGAATATTTGGCATTTGGTGTCTCTCTGCCTGTGTGTGTATTTCTAACGGCACCAAATTAGACGGAATTATTGCCGACGACCCGCAAGAGAACTACACACACACACACATAGACACGTGTTTCTATAGAAGAGTGGTTCTTAACCAATCTCAGTTCTAAGCCTCACATATAATACTAGACTACCTAGACCACATATACTACTAGACTACCTAGACCACTTATACTACTAGACTACCTAGACTACTAGACCACGCAGACTATTAGACTACCTAGAACACATAGACTAGATTACTACTAGACTACGTAGTCTAGTAGTGACGTTGACCAAACACACACACACACATACATGGCAGATTTGTGATGCTTCGTCTCAATAATTCTTCAGTGCTGATATTTTTATGTTTACATCGCTTATTGGTACAAAGTTCGCATACATAATTTGTTGTATATTTGTGTTTTTTCTCAATGTTTTCTGCACACTGGACATTTCTTTGCATCGATATTTCATTTAGTCAGCCGCAACGTGGATTTAAAATATTTAGCCAAGGTGATTATTTACTCCAGCACTCACAATGTACTATTTTAAATCATTCTTATGCAATATTTTCAGCATTTCTCCTTGCTGGTGTCCTACAGGGTTCCGATATTATTCAACCAACACATTCACCCAATGTAGAATGACATTTCATCTATAGAAATGTCAAAACACTATTTACATTACCACTATATCTACAACAAGAAAAATGAAAAATACATTTATAATTATCGAAGAAGACCTTCGCGACATATTCCACAAGATTTGGCCTAGATGAACTTAATGAAAACTGTTGAGTTATCAGATAGAAACGTGTATGAACAATTGCCAATGTTTGGTTGACCTGATTGGACAATCGTTGGTGTTTACGTGAATAATTTTGATCAGCATTATTGCATCAACAGCAAGACATCATGGAGAATCATGGATCATCGTCGAGCAAGGGTAACAACGCCTGCCGAAACTGTGACTGTGTTGAGCAACGTCTCCTGACCGCTCAACAGAAACAATGGGAAGCAGAAGAGAGGTGCAAACAACTCACCCAACAACTAGCCCTCCACCAACATAAACTGCAACTCTACGATATGAGACACATTGAAGACTACACGAATATGGTCAAGTATGCTGAACAAGTGAGCTTGGCCAGAATAACGATCAGGGAGGAGAGAGATCGCTCAGACTATTATAGAAGTCGTGCGAGGAAAGCAAATGATAGATTGACAGCTGCCGAGGAACATATTGATTACGTTGAACGGGAGCTGGACGATCTGGAGGAAGACTACCACCATCTTCAACGGAAAAGTGAGCGCAGGATTGACCAGCTCAGCGACGAAATTCGGGCACTGTCTCAGGATAACAGCAATCTGAAGACATCAATTGAAGAGCTCACCTCATCGGTGGAGCCTGCAACTACGAACACCACTCCACTCAACTCCTCTGAAATCGACCAGTTCACACAATTTAATATGTCTGACATGGATGTCAGTGACTCGGACCAAAGAGTACAACATGAGGACACAAAATCAGCCAGTGTTCAGACAGGACAGGATGAAATGTCATCGTTGGAAGAAGACTCAGGAAGTTGTTCGCTTGGTCTGATATTTACCAGCGAAACTGAAGAGATGCCTTTCCTGGGTGAAGTATTATTAGATAGTCCGCCTCTACTGCATGCCCGGCCATCTTCAAGCGACATTACAGAAGACAGAGAAGAACCAATATTAGAAAATGAAAGAATACCAAGTTCAACTCCTTCTCATACCCCGCAATCTTTCAGCGAGACAAATGAATATGTACATGGGACCTTATTAGAAAATGAAAACATGAGATCCTCTCTTCAAAATGTTGTACAATCTTCTAGTGACACCACTAGAAATGAGCAAAATAATGTGTTAGAACATGAAGGAAGCCATATTCTTACTTCCTCCTCTCTTCAAAAAGTCCCACTTTTTCCAAGTGATACAACCGAAATTGACCAAGGGTATATACTTGAGAAAGAAGGACTTCTGAGGAATTATTATCCCCATGAACACGTCTCGTCATCTTCCAGCGAGACCACGGAAGATATAGACGGGAATATGTCAGTAAATGAAGGATATTCACCAAGTTCCTTCGTTCAACATGTCCCTGCCTCACCTAGCGAGACCACTGAACATACTCACCAAACTATATCAGAAAATGAAGGAGTACTGGGAAGTTATCATCCTTCTCATCACGTCCCGCCATCCACCACTGAGACCACACAGATTGGACAAGCAGATATGATAGTAAACGAGGGAGAAACTAGTGGAGCAGAACAAGATTGTGTGATAGAGATGCAAGGATATATGGACAGAGTTGAACATCCACCATTTGTTGCAGTGCCCATTCAACAAAAATGTGCTTGGCTGGTCCCAAATGGCATTATATCTCTGTGGAATAAGTTGAGAAGAATGTCCTCCTATATCCACCTTGTTCTAACCGGCGCCTGAGCCTGACACTCACTGAACTCAGTGAAACAGACGGCTCGATACATGACAAGACCAGACAAAACACCCATGAAAAAGTCAACACTGTCATCTAGTCTGAAGCCGCCATTTGACATCGGGATAGAAATTCAATCCATATTCTATTCCCTAACCATCTAAAGAGTTCTCTCTTCGTTTGCTACCTCACAAACGGGATATTTGTGACGGAACATCACAAGCAGAGCGATGATAGGACTCTGCTCATAATAATATGCCGTAATCTCAAGCTGTGAAGACAGGGCGAGGAGATGAATGGTGGCAGCGGCTAATTTTGTCATCACTACTGTCCATGTTTCTGGGGAATTGACGGAACCATCCACCGATTCACTCAATTGATGAGACGAGGTGTTCAAGAACATCCGAGCATCCGTTCAAGAATGTAGAAACTGCTACAAACTACTGGAGATAGTTTGTAGATTTCAAACAACTGAGACAACCATTCTACCGTTCAAGTGACGTGTCAAGACGGTAGAAAATTGTGTTGTTGATTCGCCGCAACCTCAAGTTGTGAAGACAGGGCGAGGAGATGAATGGTGGCAGCGGCTAATTTTGCCATCACTACTGTCAGAGTCCGTGTTTCTGGACACCTTACGGCTCCATAAACTATTGTCCTCCACTGGATGGGACGATATCTTCAGGAACAACCTGCTGATCCGCTCGAAGTTGATGTACGTAGATACTGCACTCTACACACCAAGGCAATTGCATTCGTCCATTATCTTATACCAGCTCTACCTCAACGGAGAAGTCAGAACTTTCAAGATACATTGTTCTGTTGTTATTCCGCAATCTCAAGTTGTGAAGACAGGGCGAGGAGATGAATGGTGGCAGCGGCTTTACTTGCCATCACTACTGTCAGAGTCCGGAATTCCATGTGATCTCACGGTCCAACTGTGACTAATTGTCACACCCAAATATCACCAATATCACACGGTGTTTTGGTCGTGTTAATAAAACTACGACCTCACTCGATGTTATTAACTGCCGCTCAAATGCGACCAGTTATTATTGCGCCAATATAATCGACGAAAATTAGGCGTAAATTTCGAACAGACGCAATTTACTAATTCCGGTGAATATTTGGCATTTGGTGTCTCTCTGCCTGTGTGTGTATTTCTAACGGCACCAAGTTAGACGGAATTATTGCCGACGACCCGCAAGAGAACTACACACACACATGCATAGACACGTGTTTCTATAGAAGAGTGGTTCTTAACCAATCTCAGTTCTAAACCTCACATATAATACTAGACTACCTAGACCACATGTTCTACTAGACTACCTAGACTACTAGACCACGTAGACTATTAGACTACCTAGAACACATAGACTAGACTACTACTAGACTACGTAGTCTAGTAGTGACGTTGACCAAACACACACACACACACACATACATGGCAGATTTGTGATGCTTCGTCTCAATAATTCTTCGGTGCTGATATTTCTATGCTTGCATCGCTTATTGGTACAAAGTTTGCATACATCATTGTTTGTATATTTGTATTTTTTCTCAATGTGTTCTGCACACTGTAAATTTCTTTGCATCGATATTTCATTAAGTTAGCCACAGCATGGATTTAAAATATTTAGCCAAGGTGATTATTTACTCCAGTACTCACAATTTACTATTTTAAATCATTCTTATGCAATATTTTCAGCATTTCACCTTGCTGGTGTCCTACAGGGTTCCGATAATATTCAAACAACACATTCACCCAATGTAGAATGACATTTCATCTATAGAAATGTCAAAACACTATTTACATTACCATTATATCTACAACAATAAAAATGAAAAATACATTTCTAATTATCGAAGAAGTCCTTCGCGACATATTCCACAAGATTTGGCCTAGATGAATTGAATGAAAACTGTTGAGTTATCAGATAGAAACGTGTATGAACAATTGCCAATGTTTGGTTGACCTGATTGGACAATCGTTGGTGTTTACGTGAAGAATTTTGATCAGCATTATTACATCAACAGCAAGACATCATGGAGAATCATGGATCGTCGTCGAGCAAGGGTAACAACGCCTGCCGAAACTGTGACTGTGTTGAGCAACGTCTCCTGACCGCTCAACAGAAACAATGGGAAGCAGAAGAGAGGTGCAAACAACTCACCCAACAACTAGCCCTCCACCAACATAAACTGCAACTCTACGATATGAGACACATTGAGGACTACACGAATATGGTCAAGTATGCTGAACAAGTGAGCTTGGCCAGAATAACGATCAGGGAGGAGAGAGATCGCTCAGACTATTATAGAAGTCGTGCGAGGAAAGCAAATGATAGATTGACTGCTGCCGAGGAACATATTGATTACGTTGAACGGGAGCTGGACGATCTGGAGGAAGACTACCACCATCTTCAACGAAAAAGTGAGCGCAGGATTGACCAGCTCAGCGACGAAATTCGGGCACTGTCTCAGGATAACAGCTATCTGAAGACATCAATTGAAGAGCTCACCTCATCGGTGGAGCCTGCAACTACGAACACCACTCCACTCAACTCCTCTGAAATCGACCAGTTGACACAATTTAATATGTCTGACATGGATGTCAGTGACTCGGACCAAAGAGTACAGCATGAGGACACAAACTCAGCCAGCGCTCAGACAGGACAGGATGAAATGACATCGTTGGAAGAAGACTCAGGAAGTTGCTCGCTTGGTCTGATATTTACCAGCGAAACTGAAGAGATGCCATTCCTGAGTGAAGGATTATTAGATAGTCCGCCTCTACAGCATAACCAGTCATCTTCAAGCGACATTACAGAAGACAGAGAAGAACATATATTAGAAAATGAAATAATACCAAGTTCTGCTTCTTCTCAACATACCCCGCAATCTTTCAGCGAGACAAATGAATATGTACATGGGACCTTATTAGAAAATATAAATATGAGATCTTCTCTTCAAAATGTTGTACAATCTTCTAGTGACACCACTGGAAATGAGCAAAATAATGTGTTAGAACATGAAGGAAGCCATATTCTTACTTCCTCCTCTCTTCAAAAAGTCCCACTTTTTCCAAGTGATACAACCGAAATTGACCAAGGGTATATACTTGAGAAAGAAGGACTTCTGAGGAATAATTCTCCCCATGAACACGTCTCGTCATCTTCCAGCGAGACCACCGAAGATAAAGACGGGAATATGTCAATAAATGAAGGATATTCACCAAGTTCCTTCGATCAACATGTCCCTGCCTCACCTAACGAGACCACTGAACATACTCACCAAACTATATCAGAAAATGAAGGAGTACTGGGAAGTTATCATCCTTCTCAACACGTCCCGCCATCTACCACTGAGACCACACAGATTGGACAAGCAGATATGATAGTAAACGAGGGAGAAACTAGTGGAGCAGAACAAGATTGTGTGATAGAGATGCAAGGATATATGGACAGAGTTGAGCATCCACCATTTGTTGCAGCGCCCGTTCAACAAAAATGTGCTTGGCTGGTTCCAAATGGCATTATATATCTGTGGAATGAGTTGAGAAAAATGTCCTCATATATCCACCTTGTTCTAACCGGCGCCTGAACCTGACACTCACTGAAATCAGTGAATCAGACGGCTCCATACATGACAAGACCAGACAAAACACCCGTGAAAAAGTCAACACTGTCATCTAATCTGAAGCCGCCATTTGACATCGGGATAGAAATTCAATCCATATTCTATTCCCTAACCATCTAAAGAGTTCTCTCTTCGTTTGCTACCTCACAAACGGAATATTTGTGACGGAACATCACAAGCAGAGCCATGATAGGACTCTGCTCATAATAATATGCCATAATCTCAAGCTGTGAAGACAGGACGAGGAGATGAATGGTGGCAGCGGCTATACTTGCCATCACTACTGTCAGAGTCCGTGTTTCTGGACACCTCACGACTCCATAAACTATTGTCCTCCACTGGATGGGACGGCATCTTCAGGAACAACCTGCCGATCCGCTCGAAGTTGATGTAAGTAGATACTGCACTCTACACACCAAGGCGATTGCATTCGTCCATTATCTTATACCAGCTCTACCTCAACGGAGAAGTCAGAACTTTCAAGATACATTGTTCTGTTGTTACGCCGCAATCTCAAGTTGTGAAGACAGGACGAGGAGATGAATGGTGGCAGCGGCTTTACTTGCCATCACTACTGTCAGAGTCCGGAATTCCATGTGATCTCACGGTCCAACTGTGACTAATTGTCACACCCAAATATCACCAATATCACACGGTGTTTTGGTCGTGTTAATAAAACTACGACCTCACTCGGTGTTATTAACTGCCGCTCAAGTGCGACCAGTTATTATTGCGCCAATTTAATCGACGAAAATTAGGCGTAAATTTCGAACAGACGCAATTTACTAATTCCGGTGAATATTTGGCATTTGGTGTCTCTCTGCCTGTGTGTGTATTTCTAACGGCACCAAATTAGACGGAATTATTGCCGACGACCCGCAAGAGAACTACACACACACACACACACACACATAGACACGTGTTTCTATAGAACAGTGGTTCTTAGTGGTAACAGTGGTAACAGTGGTAACAGTGGTATCCGCAGTCAGTTCTCGCACCTCCTGGATTCTTGATAGCTATACGAAAATATACAATACAAACGACGTAATAACTAAACTTTTTGTTTAATATTCATTCATACAAGTCTTTTAAGAGGAGTAAGCAAAACTAGGTTTTTCAGGAAAAACATAGTGCATATGGTAAACATATAATTTCTTTATAGAAAAACAGGAATCCTCGCACCCGCTAGGATCCAGGCTCTCACCCCCGGTTAAGAACCACTGCTATATATTACCAGTAACAGTACCAAACATGTACTTGATATGAGCAAGGAATGAAATAAGAATAACCGGCATATCTCAACGAAGATGAATCCCTTTTCTGTCGTGACCTCTCTATCTCTTCTCTCTCTCTCACACACACACACACACACACTGGTAAACAAGCAAATGACGTGTTGTAGCGTATTACAATGATATATGACAGTCACTGGCAGACAACTAGGCGTCTCGCCACTCGCTCAATTGAACACAATTTGTCAACATATAAGCTGCACGAGCGTGTGTGTGTGTGTGTTTGTGTGCTGCTAACTCGACCAGTCAGACACATTGGCGACACACCACCAATGTTGCAATGATGCAACATATCAACATGCAACATATCTCTCACATCGATCATCCTCAACTAACACACTCGAGTTTCAATTCATTGAGAAAGGGAATTCATGAAAAATAACAGGAAGTGCTTCCACGGAACAAAATACAGCCAAGCATCACACAGCAATATATATATATATATATATATATATATATATATATATATATATATATATATATATATATATGTGGGTGCCTGTGTGAAATTTAAAACCCGAAATTGATGGCTGGACGGTATCTTTGCACAGCTAGTAGTCATTCCTGAATCAAATTTCTAACCCTGTACTGCCAATAAGCAGATAAATATACTCAGAGACAACTATACTAGCCTAGACCTGGTACTCACTGTATGACTCTGATCGAGAGTGAGTTGAAGGAATAACAATACTTTATACTCTTATCAAAAACCGGGATATTCACATGAAAACAGTCACCGCACATCGATGTCGTAGTCATTGAGAATATTCTTGATGAACCAGTGAGGAACGAGCGACAACTAAGAGAACGTTTGTGATGCAAGAGAGAAACAACACTCTGGTGTTCTCAGTGCATCAAAGAAGATTTCAGTACAACGGCAGTCACAGAGTCGCAGTCAATGTAATGACAACTCTAAAGAATCTTAACCAGTCATATCCGCTCATACTTCAATGTCACCAACATTGAACCCACCACAGACACAGGACGTGTCTCTTCATCATCTTAAATCCAGCTGATTGGTATCAGTTTACCCGCCCCGCACCCATGCCTTCACACTTCACACACACGCACACACACACACACACACACACACACACACACAAACACACACACACACACACACACACACACACACACACACACACACACACACACACACACACACACACACACACACACACACACACACACACACACACACACACACACACACACACAAGTCTAAATTCAGGAGTAATGTACAAGCATAAACATCCTTTTCTTATTTCATACCTGAACAGTATGAAGCATAAATAGCAATATTGTAGATCGGGTTCAGAACAGTTGCATCAATATCTCTAGTTTCATTTGCGAATATAAAAACGAATGACAAGCGAAAAAACTGACTACAAGTAAACCAACGAACGAAAATGAACCACATAATACAACAATGAGCTCAAATAGCACAATCTCTCTCTTTGTGTGTGTGTGTGTGTTTGGTTGATGGGTGTGGTTCGACCGGATGTGGCGACCTGGAGATAGTGGGGTACCGCCCTGGGGCGTTGTCTCCACCCATTGCCAAACACAAACACACAAACAATGATAATAACTTTACGTGCGCGAATCATGTATATCGAGCAAATGATAAAATATGTCATATTTAAATTACTGTCAAAATCTATTCGAACAGATCCTAATCTTAAAAAAATTCCACTTAATAATATAGAAATATAATTGTGTTATGGTTTGTTTGCAGTGTTTGTGAGGCCGAGGAATTGTTTGATCGCATCGCTGTGAAAGTTGGTGGAGCTGCATCTAGCGACGTAATCATACACATATTTGTCGTTTCGGTGAGGGTCAATATCGATCCAGTTCGGAGCCGGGAGCAGGGACAAGCTTCTGTGGCAGAAAAAAAAACGGGCGAGAGCACAGGAACGGAACGGAGCAGCGGAGGACAGAGGGCACGTGCGCGGGCAGCACTCCAGGTGAGGGCACGCGAGCAGGTGATACAGCGAGCGGCGCGGTCTTTGTTTCTTCAGCGCAGTTTAAGCCCCGCCCCGTGCACTCATCACTGGCTGAAAGAAGCGGCGGCGCTCCACCTTCGACCAATCAGCAGACGCCGTGGCGATGATGTCAGCAGGCGAACTTGACTCGTCGACGCTCACAGAAAAGTCGGACGGCCGTCGCGGAAGGCTCAGAGCACGCGTAGACGCGGGCCAGAGCAGATCGCTGCCGAGTGCTGGTGTGTGTGAATCGTCGCTGCGAGCGCCTGCGTGGTTCAGTGCTGGTGCAGCCAACGCCGCCACTCCAGTCACGCTACTGCAACCACCACTAACACCTCTGCTGCCCTTTCAGCCTCACAGCCACTTCGTACCGCCATTCTGGTGGATGAGTTCAGGACTGTTGGCATCGCGTGCACCGTGTCCGTCGAGTGTGATGGGAGTGAGTCAGCTAGAACGTTTGGCAGGAGCTGGACCAGCTGTGAACAATATAATGCTGCGGGACATTCTGGCAGCACGTGCTGATACGCACACCCCTCCCACATCGGTCGACATGGAGCTCAACGTGGCCTCGACGGGCAAGCGGTTCAACAGTGCTGCGACGACCGTGGACAACAATCACCACGACGATAACTTGCTGCAGCCTGCCGACAGCAGTCAACAGCAGCAACAACAACATCTCGACGAGGACGCAGATGGCGACGACGCACTAACGACGTCACGAGCCGCCAACCTGATGCACGGTTCGCCAGACTCGCCTACCACTGGCGTCGACAAGAAGGGACGTCTGGAAACCATCGTGTCGGGCATGAGACACGAGTGTAACGGACGTAGAGAGGCGTCACCTCCGCCCGTCAACGGCTGCAAGAAACGCAAGCTTTATCAGCCGATGCAGCACGAGGTGCGCACGAGTGGAGGTGAGAGTGAGCGTGAAGAAGCTGATTATATCATTGACGACGAAGAAGATGCTGAAAGCGTGACCGGGGGCGGTCGAGAGGACCAGTCCCTTGTGGATCGCCACGTGAAAAGAGTCAAGAATCAGCTGGAACTCATGCACGAAAGGTATGCCCATTTGTATCGCAGTGGAATAAACGCAGCATCGATCAATAGAGAAGTGCAGCAGCACGAGATGGATCTGTCAGTTCGCTCAGCTAATCAAACACCGGAGGCTGAGTCTCCTGAAAAAATGGCAAGAGACGAGCGACCGCTTCCTGCGCTACACAGAATCGCAGAAAAACAAGCACCGACTGCGTTTATGGACTACGCACGCAGAATGTTCAATGCAGACACAAGACACAAGGGATATGACAATGCCGAGACAGAAAAAACGCCAGCCAGATCAGTGAATGACAACATTTCCGATATCAACGCTCTCGCACAAATTTTAAAATCTGAGCTTGCATCGTCCTTGTCAGGCTTGGTAGATGAGATTTTCGCAAAATGGCTCCAACAACGCAAATATCAACATAAAAGTTCAGCAACAGATGAAGACCAGACTGAAACTTACAACCAGCAAGTGCTCGAACAAAGGTGTTCACCCAGAAGTGAGTTCATCAGACGCATCAGTCAGCAGAACGCCCGCTTTCATGGAGGTCATCCATTGGCCCCTCCAGAAGGAGTCACCCCATTCAGTTTATCAAGCCTGCCACATGTGCGCTCGTCTTCAGCAATACCTAACTCGGTTCTTCAACAGGTGAACAACAACAGTAACAGTAGTAAAAATCAGCAAGGACTGGCAATGGCCGCGGCCGCTGCAGCCGCCGCCCTCGGAAACAACGCCTACAATTCTGCCTACAGTCTGCAAATGCTCAGAGATTCAATTCAACAGCAGCAGCAGCAACAACAGGAACAAGGTGATGGGCCACTGAGTCTCGTGGTCACCCCCAAAAAGAAACGCCACAAGGTGACTGACGCTCGCGCATTATCACGGGCCTGTTCGAACGCCAAGATGTACAGTGAAGATGTGCGTGCCAATCAGCAAGTAACGTCGTCAGGTTCGCCATCACCGTGCGCCTACAGTGCAGCATCAGGTCATCCTGCCTCTGTCGCAGTTTCACACTCTAGTCTTCAAGAGACCCGGGAAATGTTCGGAGCCTATCAGGGCTATTACAAGTCGGCCATGGTAGCAGGAGGCACGCCGCTGGAGCGTCGTGAATCTGACGACTCGTCTCCTCATCCTCCGTCTGGAGCAGTACCCACTGGCAACCTGGCTCATCACACCGGTCTGCTGCACCCGACAGCAGCACTAATGGCAGTCGCCGCAGGAGCCGGCCAGAACTCTCCTGACAGCATGGGCTACATGCGAGAAACTCCAGATCGTACCGACGTCACCTCCATCGACGGAAGCATGTACGACTCGATCCACAATACTATCGGATTCGCCGGCAAATTGGACGGTTAGCAAACTGACACTTCACTAAGAAAATCTCAATCACATTTCATTAAAAAGTGTGTATGTGTGTGGGTGACAATTTGGCACTAATCAATTGAAAATACCTAGTGATAGGTTATCATCAGAAACATTTGTTACAAAATTGTATTGAAAATATGTATTAAAAACAAACAACATAATCGAACATAAGCATATAATAAAAGATTGGATTGATATATAAAAAACTGATTAAAATATTTTGCTTGACAGGCTGGTCGGGATTATCGCTGATTTCGGACGCATCCTCAACACTCACTCCGATGCATCTGAGAAAAGCCAAGCTGATGTTTTTCTGGTCCCGGTATCCGAGCTCTTCGATACTCAAGTCCTACTTTCCCGACATCAATTTCAACAAGAACAACACCGCTCAGCTCGTCAAATGGTTCAGCAATTTCCGGTGAGCAATCTTCAACCAACTTTTAGTAACTGCCTGTTCCTGTTTGATTCATGTTAATGGTTTCTGATTCAAAAACGAAATATGAAATGCCGCACTTTCAAGAATTATATGCCAAATTTACGCAGAAATCGCCGTTCTATTCTTGACATTGTTAGTGAGTGGTTAGTAGGAACACTTGTCAAGACAGCGGTTCAAGTATCGGCGAAATGTGTCGACCATCTGTGCCGCCGAGTATGTTGCACAACAATGCTTTTCTATTGATAAGCCACCGACGCATACACGTCGCCACAAATTTGTGCTAATTGTCATTTGCGCAACACAACGACACACACCGCAAAAAGCGAATCAACAAGTGAACGGCTGCATATCCGCGTTGATACAGCACAGCGACGTCATCAAGACAACTCATTCAACATTGATAATGACAGAGCTGATATTGATCGCTAGTGTTCCACATATCACGACGGTCTTCAGCACATATGGCCTCATCCCTTCCCCTGCCTCGCCGGGGATCACGCGGGACCGCCGGGTAATCGCTCCTGTTGGCGCGTGCTGACGAGGCAACTGCCAACGGTCGCTCCCCCCGCCAGGCGTGCGTTTCATTCATTCAGCTGCATCAATGTGACGCCGTCGCGAGGCAATGCGTCATTTACATGACCGTCGCCACTTTTTATGCGCACTCTTTGTCGACGCGTCAACCCGCGCGTGCGTGGGAATCTGTTTGTTCGGTTGCGCATAGCAAGTGAGTGCGCGAGTGTGTGTGTGTGGACTCGCAACGCGGGAAAACCAACAACAAATCATGTCAGTGGCAAGAGTTGATCTCGGATCACCTATTAAACTGGCAACAAGAACATCATCCGAGTGTCAATTTGAATGAGAAGATGTGTTTCATGCTCCCTCGTTAATCGGCTGCAATCTTGAGAGTATCCGCTTGGTCTTCTTTGCGGCCGATTAGATAAAACCGGGACTAACTGACCCTCTTACCATCGTCTAATCACTAGAAAAATCGAATGAATTATCTGCTGCAGTGCGGGAAGACGACGGATCATTTTGACTCAAGATTCGGTGATAAAGATGAACGTTGGTATCAACACTGAGTGTGATATGAACTGAAGAGGAATCTCAGTCAAATAGCCGAACATATAACAGCCGTGTGTGAGATGGAATAACATGACCAAATCTGGACCCAGCTTGTCTCAGGTGATACAATCTGTAGTGTATGAACATCGCCTATGTTAGCAGAAACTGCAATATTGAGCAATAGTTGCAGCAACACAGGACTGTCTCCCAATTGCCAAACTGAAACCACATAAATTAAACGGCTCAGAAAGTCTCGGAGAAATCACGGAGAAACTTGTCCATTACGACACACAATGTCTTGTGGAATCATGAGAAACGACAGCGCAGGCACACGCGCATGGAAACACGTGCGCGCGCGTGTTCGTCTTGACCGACTGAAGCCCGTCACGGTCGCGGAGCACACAGACTACTGGTGCGTGCGCCTGCCTGTGTGGGTCAGTGTGGCGACGGATAAACCCACCAAGACGCAACCACCGCGCGCGCGCGCGTGCACACACGGGATCCGCCTGGTTGCACGTGCCTCGACTATTACGGTCTGGTGAGCACGTGCCTGTGTGTGTGTGTGTGTGTGTGTGTGTGTGTGTGTGTGTGTGTGTGTGTGTGTGTGTGTGTGTGTGTGTGTGTGTGTGTGTGTGTGTGTGTGTGTGTGTGTGTGTGTGTGTGAGCGTACCACCATCGTACACGTTGAAACGAAAGAGAAAGGACGCCTTCACGCAACGTGAAGATCCTGCGTAAAATTGCCTGCACATCTTACATCACCCGATACTTGTGTCTGCTCTGAGCACCAGGAGCTGCACCGCCACCGACATTTCACTCACATTTTCACTGTTTTTTTCTGTTCACGGTCTTCACACACTCACACACACACACACACACACACACACACACGATCACATACAGGCGGAACAAACGCTGTTGAGGCACGTGGTACGCTCATAAGAACAATCGGGAAATTGTTCTCCTAAAAAATCGACCTCTTAACCAGAAAATTATTGAGCAAATTATAAATAACATAGATCAAGTTTATGTTTTGAACCGTGTTTGCAATTACAAGCGATCACCTATCAATTTCGCTATATAATCAAAATAAAATATTCAGGGCCAGACTTAGGCATGTGGAGGCCCCTGGGCAGTCTATGTGTGGAGGCCTACCCTACTTGAGGCGGGTGGCGAGCCTTACCGGGGGGCGCTATAAGCTGCACCTGAAAATCACCACTGCCGGTCCTGCCAGTAATGAATTTTGGTCATCTTAATCACGTTTGCAAAATGACCTGCTTTGGTTCCTTTTTTGAGATCCCTAAAATGTGGAGACCCCTGGACAGGTGCCCTCCTGCCCCCCTGAAAACACTGACAACTTAACAGTTACTACAATGACAAAATGAACGAGCAGAAAATAACGGTGATTGTTGTGGTGTTTTGACAGCGAGTTTTTCTACATTCAAATGGAGAAGTACGCCAGACAGGCACTGAGTGAAGGAGTGACGTCAGCAGAACAACTAACTGTCACAACAGACTGTCAACTGTTACGAGTACTCAACCTGCACTACAACAGAAACAACCACTCTGAGGTGAGCTCCACGCCAAGCTGATCAAACAATAACCACCCTGCCGCCAACGCTGTCTCATACGACGACACATGCGCCATACAACACTCACACAAACATACACAAAACATCATGTGCAAACGTACGTAACTGTGGCTCTACAGGTCCAAATACATTTTCTCAATTTTCTATGTCAGCAATGCCACTCACACATTCTCTCTCTCTCTCCCTATTTCGCCTCATCTCACACCCTCTGTATCGTATTTGTTTCGTTTCAAGTGTGTGTGTGTGTGTGTGTATGTGTGTATGGATGATGGATACATGATGATGTTAAGAAAGCATAAGCATGCACAAACACACATGATAGCAATGCTAATGTATTTATCACACAATATCCGCGAGAAAATATACCATTAGTTCAACACTCAGAATCACAAACATGGTAGGAAACATAAAAACGTCTACATCGGGCAGTATGATACTCATTTTGACTGTAAAATGATGAAACACATGCTAATTCCTTGTTGATACTCATTTTGACTGGAAAATGATGAAAACACGTGCTAATTCCTTGATGATACTCATTTTGACTGGAAAATGATGAAAACACGTGCTAATTCCTTGATGATACTCATTTTGACTGGAAAATGATGGAAACACGTGCTAATTCCTTGATGATACTCATTTTGACTGGAAAATTATGAAAACACGTGCTAATTCCTTGATGATACTCATTTTGACTGGAAAATGATGAAAACACGTGCTAATTCCTTGATGATACTCATTTTGACTGGAAAATGATGAAAACACGTGCTAATTCCTTGATGATACTCATTTTGACTGGGAAAATGATGAAAACACGTGCTAATTCCTTGATGATACTCATTTTGACTGGAAAATGATGAAAACACGTGCTAATTCCTTGATGATACTCATTTTGACTGGGAAAATGATGAAAACACGTGCTAATTCCTTGATGATACTCATTTTGACTGGAAAATGATGAAAACACGTGCTAATTCCTTGATGATACTCATTTTGACTGGAAAATGATTAAAACACGTGTTTATTTCTTGATGATACTCATTTTGACTGGAAAATGATGAAAACACGTGCTAATTCCTTGATGATACTCATTTTGACTGGAAAATGATGAAAACACGTGCTAATTCCTTGATGATACTCATTTTGACTGGAAAATGATTAAAACACGTGCTAATTCCTTGATGATACTCATTTTGACTGAAAATGATGAAAACACGTGTTTATTTCTTGATGACTAATATGCCACGTGCTTATTGTCGACAGATTCCGCCGAATTTTCCGTTCGTGGGCGAGGCAGCGCTGCGAGAGTTCTTCAAGGCGATTCAGTCGGGGAAAGACGCAGAACCCAGCTGGAAGAAGGCCATCTACAAGGTGATCGCGAGACTGGACGAGTGCATCCCCGACTATTTCCGATCGCCAGGCTTTCTCGAACAGCTCTAACCGCTGCCAGTCTGCCATGTGTTATGACTGCCCGGCAGCGAGCCAAACACAACATCCACTTACAGTTGTTATATTGAGTCCATTGTACGAGTGTGTGTGTGTACATCCTGCACGGCGGGCATGTCGTATATCGTGAATCAGTTGCCATAGCAACCGTGTTCACTGCTGCTGCTAGTACACACACCGCACACACACACACACACACACAGATAGTTAGCTAGCGTGTTAGTTGAACACAAACACACACAGACACACTTGTTGAGTGCAGAACTGATGAGTAGCCTAGTCTGGGCGTGCGGTCGCGCGCTATTCTGATCTAGTCGCGCGCTAGCACGAGCCGTGTTAGCAGCGCCACTTCTAGTCAACCTGTCTCTCGTGCCCGTGCGCCAGTGTTATGTCAGTGTACTGTTAGCACGAGCTCGCTCCCTCGCTCCCACACCTGGTTGAATTTCGATTGTTAACACACACACACACACACACACACTGCTATATACACGCGCGCGTGTGTGTGTGTGTGTGTGTGTGTGAATATTGCCTCATAATACACGAACATTCCAGTGCGCCATCACTCGTGCACTTGCACACAAACATACATACACATTCCACTAACATTCTAGCTGTGTCGCATTTTGTCTGCGTGTTTGTCTGTGTGTTGTGCGTGTGCGTGCATGTCACTGTGGTTGTTCTTCAATAAACGTACACAATATGCCTCACTCACTTGTCTGCTAACATCATCGCAGGCGGAGGTGCAGAAAAGCAGCTAGCACAAGCCTCGACTGCACAACGCAATTACATTAGCTTATAGCTCGTCAACTACTGCTAATAATCACACCTGACTATTACCGAACATTAAACAAAAACAGCCACTAATTGTTGCAATAAATAACACTGAAATGTTGTGCTCATTCGACGCAGTTCAGTAATCAGTGAGTAATCAGTAATAGACAAATACTAGATCAGGGGTTCTCAACCTTTTCATGGTTCCATACCTCCCGATGTATTGTCGAATACGGTCCCAGAATACCTCCTTACTTGACTGTTCAAATAATAATTATCACCAATCCTATCATTTCCTATTATTCAGAGTGTACTTCATATTTATACCAGTATCCAGCAATGAAGTCTGAGACCTGGTCTGGTCTTTGGTGCCTATACTCCCGTACTAGAGGAACAAACGACAACAATTAACAAATAAAGGTTAAATGCCTAAGTGACAGCTGCTACACGGGAACAAGTCGAAGCATATGAGCACACACAGGTGTGTCCCGTGCAGCTCGCTGCCACCGCAGAACCGACCCTCTCCACGCTATGATGCCACAAGAACGGAAGACGTATTAGAGAGGACCACCTCCCCAGAATGCATGACACAACACATGACTGATATCTGGTACCATCATTTACTGCTGGGTGGACAGGGACTGTGGGATTATAGAATTCGACCAAAGAAATTCTCCTCTGCCGGGTTTCGAACCACAAACCTCCCGCTTGTGAGGCGGCTGTGCTACCACTACACCACGGAGTGCACAAGCCTGGATATCTACACTGACAAGCTTCATGTTGCTGCTGCTGATTAATAAGCTTCATAAGACCGGCGCGATAATCTACAACAACTTCACTAATACTAGCTGTGATAAAAACACCCCAGTGATTCAGTACCACAACACACACACACACACACACACACACTTACACACACTTACACACACACACACTTACACACAAACACACACACACACACACACACACACAAACACACATACACACACTTACACACACACACTTACACTTACACACACACACACACTTACACTTACACACACACTTACACACACACTCACACTTACACACACACTTACACACTTACACTTACACTTACACACACACACACTTACACTTACACTTACACTTACACTTACACACACACACACACACACACACACACACACACACACACACACACACACACACACACACACACACACACACACACACATCGACAGTGAGAATACATTGTTTGAAACAATCAGCAATACACACACACACACACATAAAGACAGATAAATAGATAGATAGATAGATATGAGGGAAACAGTACCTGTGTATCAGTGATGAACAGTATCAGTGCCTGCATCATGATCACCAGTGACATCATCAGTGACATCATCAGTGACATCACCAGTGACATCACCAGTGACGTCATCAGTAGGTGGCGAGGTGAGGTGCATTTTACGCACGTGTTGAAGCAGTTTGGCTCGCGAGGCGTACTGGCGCCGACATGTGTGACAGCAGTGAGGAGCTGAAGACACGGTGTACATAGCACTGGTGCGAGCTATTGTGCCACTGCCAGGCGCTGTGACACGCTGTCACACACACACACACACACACATAAAGACAGAAAGAGGTGAATATGACAGTGGTGTGATAATAAGTTGTGCCTACACGGATAACTATCATAACAACACGAGATAATCATGACAGAATGGTAGATAGATACTGAGAAACTGTTACAGAATTGGACTCCGTGGTGTAGTGGTTGAACACCCGCCTCACAAGCGGGAGGTTCGTGGTTCAAACCCCGACCGAGGAGAATTTCACTCTATAATCCCACAGCCCCTGTCCACCCAGCAGTAAATGATGGTACCAGATATCAGTCATGTGTTGTGTCATGTATTCTGGGGAGGTGGCCCTCTCTAATACGTCTTCCGTACTTGTGGCGCCATAGCGTGGAGAGGGTCGGTTCTGCGGTGACAGCGAGCTGCACGGGACACACCTGTGTGTTCATAAGCTTCGGCTTCTTCCCGTGTAGCAGCTGTCACTTGAGCTTGCCCTGAACATTTGGAGTCATATAGATAGTACACAGAAGAGAGACAGCAATAGGTCGGTAGTGACGGTAATAACAGCACTGACAGCAGTTCTGGCAGAGACAGGCACAGCAGCCGCCGGGTGACACTTGATCACGTGACTTTTCAACTTGGAAGTGCTGCAGTAGACGCGGTCACAATACTGACAGTAATACTGCCTGCTCACCTTCACTATGGGCAACATCAACTCGGGAATCTGCACACACACACACACAAACACACACATATATACATGAGCTGCTGAGGAAAGACACGGCATTGTGACCGGCTTGTTCCACAGGTCCTTTTGGTTGAATTTATTTTGTGTTGTCGTCTGAGTTGTGTGTGTGCAATGTTGCATGATGTGTGTGATGGTGTGTGGTGCTCAATTGCAATCTGGACACAGGTGTCACATCGATTGAGTCATTCGACCTTCTGTCTGATATGACAGAAGGGCAGGATGATGACCGCATCTCAACCTGGCCAGATGCTTTCACGTGTGTGTGGCTGACTGGTAATATTGATGGTAATATTGATGAAACGGTTAGTTGTAATATCGGTGGTAAAGTGTATGATAATTCTGATGGTAATATCGGTGGTAAAGTGTATGGTAACATATTGATGGACACACACACAGCACCTCAGTTAGAGAGGACTCGGAGTGCCGAGCCAGCACGTGATTCACCAGCATGCCTCGCCTCTTAAAGCCAACACGACATCGGTGACACTTGTACACAAACCTCGTGTATTCCTCACTCTGACACACACACACACACACACACACACACACACACACACACACATACACACACACACACGCACACACACAATGTGTCATGCAGGGAAGTCATTTGATTCAATTATCAAACAGAGACTGTGTGTGTATGTGTGTATGTATGTGTGTGTATGTGTATTTGTGAGAATGTGTGTGTGTGTGAGTGTGTGTATGTGTGTACGAGTGTATGTATATACTCGTATATGTGTATATGTATGTGTGTGTGTGTGTGTATGTAGGTGTGTGTGAGTGTGTGTGTGTGATTGTGTATATGTATTATAGTGTGTTTGTGAATTATTTTACTTGTGTGTGTGTGTGCTTGTCTGGTTTCCCTTCTATCTGTAGTTTTCTGGTTTTTGGTTATCGCTTGTGTTGAGCATGTGAACACTAACTACATCTCGTTTTTCTCAAACTATCTATATCTTTTGGTTAGCTTCTGGTTTATGGGGTCACCGCAGGGTGGTCCAATAGTACTCTTGCACTCTTCCCCCATGCTACTGAATTTACAACTGTAATTAATAATAACACTGATTTGTTTGTGTTTGGCTTCTTACACTCGCCTACACAGAAAGACATACACCACTAGACTAGCCAATAGACCACAAGTGAGAGGAGAACATACAACACATTATGAGCTCACATTGGCAGTATTAGTGGACGAGGATTGGCAGCGAGCATTCCGCTTATTCTTCTGCTTGTTCAGTTCACTGTCAGCTGGTGTCGCAGTAGCTGACTGTTTACTAAGAGTCGCGTGCAAGTGTTTCACGTGCTCTTTCAACTTGTCCTTGCGCTTGAACTGCTTGCCACACTCGGAACACAAAAACTCGCGGTGATCAGAGTGTCTATCACACACAAACACAAACACATACACACACACACATACAGAATAATCTATGTTAGAATCCGGACTCCGTGGTGTAGTGGTAGAACACCCGCCTCACAAGCGGGAGGTCCGTGGTTCGAAACCCGGCGGAGGAGAATTTCTTTTGGGTGAATTCTATAATCCCACAGTCCCTGTCCACCCAGCAGTAAATGATAGTACCAGATATCAGTCATGTGTTGTGTCATGCATTCTGGGGAGGTGGCCCTCTCTAATACGTCTTCCGTTCTTGTGGTGTCATAGCGTGGAGAGGGTCGGTTCTGCGGTGACAGCGAGCTGCACGGGACACACCTGTGTGTGTTCATAAGCTTCGGCTTGTTCCCGTGTAGCAGCTGTTACTTGAGGCTGTTAACCTTTCACACTGATAATGCACTGGTACTGAATGTCACGTGTTTTCACGTGAATATACTGGCGGGAAATCCTGTCATTCATCATTAATGAGTCAACACAACAACAATAACAAGAGAGATGCTAGTAACCTGAGCATGTGCAGTCTCAGTTTATCATTGGACGGAAATGCTTTGTTGCAGAGAACACAGTGAAACACTCGCCCCCGATGCAGAGCTCGAATATGTTTCCTGATACGAGCGTACTGCGAGAAAGTCTTGCCCTCACAGAAAGGACAAGTGTACACTCCATTCACCGCATGAGTCTGAAAGCAACACACACACACACACATCGAAATACTCACAATAAAACCACACAACATTGATCAAATATACACCAATATGGGCCTATAGAGGATATCATGCAGTAAAGTCACGATTGTTGTCGTTGCTATTACACTGACGGTCTTACCTTGACGTGTTCCTGATGTGAAGATGTTCTCGACTGAATCTGTCCACAAATAGGACACTGGAGACGCCTCCTCATCACAAACCCTGGTCCTGCCTGTGATCTGTCATCAGTCACGTGCCTGCTGGAGCACGAGCTTGTCCCAGACCCCCCTACACAGCTAGTAGCAGCAGAAACAGTAACCTGTGCAACCACGCATAACCAACACACTGCTCAATTAGCTATCTATTACACGAGCATTTATCAATGTGACAATGTTCTCTGTGTGCATCAACAACACGAACAAGAACAACGACTATATAATAACAAACACACAATATGACTGTCGGAACTCAAGTGACGGAAATTTAGCTAGATATTTGCCTCAATACAACGTGCGGTTTCATCAACTTTCATAACCCAAGCTACCGAGTAGCTCAGTGGTTAGGAGCTGAACTCTCGTGTCAGAGGTTCGAATCCTGGCCCGGGTTCATTTATCATCACCTCCGCTTGAGTCTACCGGGAGTCACCACTGTAGATGGGCACACAGTGGGGGGCGCCATATAGTCTAAACTGGCTGGTGCGCGCTTAAGGCCCCAATAACAACAACTTTCATACCCCGAGCATGATTCTAATAGCCTCATTACAAACTGATACTTGTACATCACAATGACACAATTGCTCCTTGCCAATGTTTTCAGGACAAATTCAGCTAAAATCCCCAACACTACACTCTGTTACAATAATTGAGCTGTATAGAGATGTTGAACAATAAGAGATCAACCTCTCGGACAACTCGATCCTGAGTGTAATACACGTCGTTCCTTGCAGCACATCATGCTGAAATGTGCAGCATTCTCAGAGACGTGTCAACGGTGTGTTGGATCTGTTCAGACTATTCTGCAAGTTCTAGGAGATGATCGGTCAGCGGTGATTGATGACCGCCTATTTGAGTTTTTACTTTTCAGAATCATATATTGACTTTCATATCCATTTCGTTCACCATCACACTGATTTATCTCATAGTTCCATCCTTCATGCCCGTCATCCATCATGCTTCGTGTATGTGTATATAAACATGTGCTTGTATAATGCTTGTCCACTTAATCCACGAACTATTTTCTTTTGCTTATTATCTTGTATGTTGACTTTCTTCGTCAGCTCATTTTGACCTTCCGAGCAACTTAATTCTATTTTCCTTTTTTCTCGTTCATTGGTATGTTATATTTCTCGCCTCTGATTACTTTGTGCCCAATAGCAAACACATGTGTTGTTGTTGTCATTTTGAGGTAGTTTAGCTATAAATAGACTGGGGGGTGTCGTATAGTGCCAGAGACCGGTACACCACACAAACAAAAATAACAAAAAGCACATAATTATGATAGAACAGTGTCCAACACTGATTGATATGACAAGCTGGCAGAAACGAACCTGTGCTGATCTCGACGTCGAGATGCGGCTGGATGAATGACACGATAGTTCTGCAGTATCGGCCACACACCGACCATCACTAGTAACAACTGAGTTATCGCAACATGATGCACGTGCACAGTCGGCAGTGAGGGTGCAATAGGAGCCCTCAACATCGCAGGCAGCGTGTGATAATGTGTGCAGGTTGAGCGAAGAAGCACACTCAAATTGAACTCCACAATAACCACACTGCCACCTGGCGACAACACGACACAACATCGTAACAAACATACACCAATGCTTCTCAACCTGTCTGGTGGAAGAGTTGTCAAGTGGTAAGCTAAAGGTCGCACAGAACAGGACAACTATGTGTGTTTTTATCAATTAAAATTCGTTTATTTTTGTTTCTCATGACATTTACTTTGATGTAACAACTGAATTTATATTAATTTATCAGCGCTGTTGAGTGGAAAATTGAGAGATGGCTGAATTAAGAAGTGGGGAATCAGTGAGAAAAATAAGGTTGAGAACCACTGCAATAATTGAAACATTCACCGTGTTTGAAGTAGCGTAATCAGTCAAGTATAACGCTCCCACCAAGTTTTCAGACTTTTATTATATTGATGATAAATACCACAAACGTACCAATACAATTTATTACATGATTTAATCTCCCTCTTACACAGAATCTGACTTTGAAACTGGGATTTCTCACATATTAAATAATAATGCCCCAACTTTTCATGTTGAAATTTGGCACGAAAATGGGAGCTGATTATGCTCGGATGATTACGGTATTATATGAGAAAAATCACAAATCACCTACGATGAAGACCGTCAACACACAAGTAGGCTACTACTGAGTGGACTACCGAGTTGCTTGCAGCACAGATATCAAGACCAAGTGATGTGGCGTGTGATGAGAACTGCAGCCAATGATGACCAAGCAGAACTTGACATCATCAATCATACGCGAGTGGCTGAACCAAACCTCCAAACCCCTGTGGTTTGATGGAGCCCAGGTTGAGAACCACTGTTTTACATAGACAAGACAGATAGACAGACAGACAGACAGACAGACAGATAGACAGACAGATAGACAGACAGCTACCTGCAGTCGGGGTGTTCGGGGTCATTGTCCTGTTGACCTGAGATGTGAGTGACCTGATGACCTGGCGTTACATCAGAACTGGGCACAGCGTCGCGACTGGGTGAACAGTAGACATGAGATGAGCAAGATGAGCCCAGCGCGACAGAATGACATAACTGTTCAGAATCAGGCTGTGAAGAAAGCTGACACACACACACACACACACACACACACACACACATACACACACATACACATACATAAATGTAACAACATATGTTCTACCCGTGCTTGATATACTTCCTGGGAAAACTCGAGGAAAACTTCTAGGAGCATTAAGCTGTGTGAAAGAATATTGAATAGAAGAGTTTTGCTATTATGTCATTTGTATTTTATCTTTTTCATATATTAATAAAAAATCCAGTGAGTGTGAGAACTGATTGCCGATTTTAAAAAGGTTTGAACACTGAAAAAAAGTCAACAAGAGCTACTGTTATATATCAGAAACAGAAAGAGGTTGCAGGTTAATCATTGAAGACAAACAATATCAATACAAGTAGCAATGTGAACTGATAAATAATGCATCTAACTCACTATCGATATCCTCGGTTGATATCCTGTCGATATCGATATCCTGGTATTCTCGACAGAGGCAAAGTTTTACGGGTGGGCTCTTGGCGTGCAGTTCACGATTAACAAGACATAGTGTAGATGAGGATTTATTATCGAGTGCTAGTTCAATATACAGCTGATATTTTGTTAATAATAACGGCTATCATTGACAGTGAGAATGAGATAATTGTTCCAGCAACACGCAACCTACCATAACAATGTTGTTGTTGTTGTTGTTGTGAACGCGTTGTGAGTTGAGTGATGTTGTGTGCTCACAAGACTCTGCATACACACACACATACATACACAATACATACACAATACAAGAGGTTCTTAAGCGAGGATATTCATACTCATTGGGGGTATGGCAACAAAATACTGGGGTATGGGAATATATTTCAGGGTACTGGTATAAATTATCAACTGTTTATGAATAATACAATTATCAATGATTATGTTTTGTCCTAGTACTGCGTATCTAAACTACACAGTAAATTCCAGCTATTGAAATACTCGTGGATTTGGAAGACATACTGGCAAATGATAGGATTGGTGATAATTATTATTTGAACAGTCAAGTGAGAAGGAGATATTCTGGGACCATATTCGACAATACATCGGGAGGTATGGAACCATGAAAAGGAGTGAAGCGAGGTTAGGTTGGTTAGCTCTGGTAAAGTTAACAATATATTTCTCATGTTAGGTTAGGTTGAGTTAGTCAGTGGAAGAGCTACCTCACTCACCAGGATCATTGCAGACACACTGGACGGAAGCGTAGATAATATGAGGCGAGGCGACCCTGGACGAATCAACATCACCGAGCACAATTTCCCGCACGTTTTCCTCGTGTAGACTCATATGAGACGGTGAACGGGGATGATACTGTGGCTGACTCATGTCCAGAGGAACACTGACACCCCCCTCATCCTGTCTCATAAACTCCTCTAACACATACACACAGACAAACACTTTTTAGCTGACATGATTTCAAACATTTAACGGTGTATGTTGATAAGACCGTCTTATTTCGATGTAATTCATGTAAATTGCATATACTTAAATGCAGTGTCTCGTGTTGTTTCATATATATGGCCTCGATATGATTTTCGTTGTATGCTACATGATTTGTCCATTGAAGTATATAAATATCACACACAAATGAGCACATTCACATGATTGTACAACTGAATGCACTCTAAACTATCCATTCGTCCATGAGCCACGGCTCGACGAATCGTTGCCTTATTCATCTGTGTTTACTGTATAACTTGTTTTGTTGTCTATTTGTGGCAATACATCAGATTGACAAATTGACACACACACACACATTACATTATGTAGACATTTATATAGCGCCCTACACCTAGAAGGTCTCTAAGGCGCAAATAAACACACACACACACACACACAAACACATTTTACGCTTTTTGGATGGGATTTGTAACGCGCCTCACACCGAAGTCTCTAAGATGCTCTATACAAAAATGATACATGAAAACAAACTATGTTTAAGTCGGACAAGAAAGTAAAGTGTGTATGTTTGTGTGTGTGCGTGTGTGTGTGTGTGTGTGCATTTGTGTGTATGTGTGTATGAGTGTATGTGTCTTTGTATGTGTGTGTGACGCACCAATATGCAGCTGTTGATCGAGGAGAATATTATCAGAGGTGAGCGAGGTGTCAGTGTCAGTGACAGTGTTAGTAGCAGAGGTGCCCGTGGATGATGGCTCGTGCACGTACTCGCACATCAAGTGAGCCTGGTCCTGCACGTTCACCTGCCCACAATACACCACCAGTAATTAACTATTGTAACAAAACTCAAAAATCTAAAATATATTCAGACAGGCTCGCGTGGGCATCACTGCCCCTCGCGCGCCTACAAGACGTCACACCACAATCGCACCACGAACAAGACTCTCAGCTCACACCGTGACACACGGGAGCACACACACACACGCGCACAGGCCTAACGCCCACCGCCACAACCAATCAGCGGCGAGCCGGTCAATCGCTCGCTCGCCGAATCCAACAAAACAACAGGACGATACAATAAGATAAGATAAGATAATTCATCAATATATTTTCTGATTTGGAGTTGAACAAAATATACATCATTCACTAAGAGATGCGCTTCAAGAGTAAAAAATATTTCAACCAGTAGCGAATCCAGAGTGTAATTTTGGGGGGCTGAATTATATATGAGAGACTAGGTAGCGTGTGAAGGTCATGACTTGGGGCATTTTTCAATTATATATACACATTTACACACACAATAATGTGCCAATATGATTTGCGAAAATGCTTATATCAACTAATTCTATTCAGAAATATATTTTCCAGACTTCTATTAGTGAACCTCCTGGTTATGAGGAGTTGATGGAGATATTTTGGGGAGCTGAAACCCCTCTGGATCCGCCTGTGATATAACATAAAATACCAAGTGGAATTACTCACCATGTAGAAGATTTGGTCTCCATCGATGACCATTACTTGAGGAGCGTGACTGTTACTAGTAGTCACCTCTTCCTGCTGAGCAGTAGTCATGGTGGTGGAACAAGGGGTCACCGTGTCAATGACCTGCTCGTGTGACCTTTCCTGCCAACTGTCTGCCACACTGGACCCGTGACGTGTTGGTGACGTCATCGACACGTCATCACAGCAATCAGGTGGCGAGATGGGCGGGTTATTTAGCGAATTGGTCGAGTTAGGAGACGACAGGTCACAATTGGAACACATATTTGTGTGTCGTGTGGTCTGTGAGACATCGGCGCGATTATAAGCAGATATTTGTGAAGACATCACCACAACAACAATATCACAACACCATCTGAAACAACACAACACGCAGACAACCAAGATACTAATACATACATATATTGACAGACACACATACATATACAGTTGAAACACAGCAGTATTGAAAGAGCCACTTGAAAGACATCACTCCACGCAGGTTTGTATTAAACCAAATAGAACCGATGAAAGACGTGTGCTAGAAAGCGATGCTAGCGCCACCACTACACACAGCGGCCATCTAGCGAACTATATGAGAAACAAACTGTTCTTCATAAAGCAGCATTTCTGGTGCATATTATACCAAGTTTGAGAGCAATGCCTGTGATATAGTTCAACAAGGTCCAGTTTTCCAAGCACAAGCTCAAATCACAACAACGTGACAACTGTATTGAAATAATAAAGTGATATGTAAACAAACAGAACAGTGCGCATGCCAGCAGATAAGCAGTGCTGATGCACAATACGATAGCACGACACACCAGCTATCATGAACGAGAATCAACATCGCTCGAATATCTTGTAGAGATCGGGTAGGTCGGCTAGTTGCAGGAACACGCCGTCACGAGACATGCTGACAGGAGGTAGTAATTGTTGTCTACATGCAGGCATGAGCACGTGCTCAACATGCCACAGTACCTCCGGCGGTAATGAACGACCGTCACCACGCTGCCTGCACGTCTTGACCGCCACTGATATGCTACTAGCATCATCACTCTGCTTATCATCAGTGATATTGGAGGACGTGGCAGTGATTATGTCACGAGATTTACTATTATTATTATCAGTCTGTTGATCAGTGATATTGGAGGACGTGGCAGTGATGATGTCACGAGATTTACAATTATTATTATCACTCTGTTGATCAGTGATATTGGAGGACGTGGTAGTGATTATGTCACGAGATTTACAATTATTATTATCACTCTGTTGATCAGTGATATTGGAGGATGTGGCAGTGATTATGTCACGAGATTTACAATTATTATTATCACTCTGTTGATCAGTGATATTGGAGGATGTGGCAGTGATTATGTCACGAGATTTACAATTATTATTATCACTCTGTTGATCAGTGATATTGGAGGACGTGGTAGTGATTATGTCACGAGATTTACAATTATTATTATCACTCTGTTGATCAGTGATATTGGAGGACGTGGTAGTGATTATGTCACGAGATTTACAATTATTATTATCACTCTGTTGATCAGTGATATTGGAGGATGTGGCAGTGATGATGTCACGAGATTTACAATTATTATTATCACTCTGTTGATCAGTGATATTGGAGGACGTGGTAGTGATTATGTCACGAGATTTACAATTATTATTATCACTCTGTTGATCAGTGATATTGGAGGATGTGGCAGTGATTATGTCACGAGATTTACAATTATTATTATCACTCTGTTGATCAGTGATATTGGAGGACGTGGCAGAGATTATGTCACGAGATTTACAATTATTATTATCACTCTGTTGATCAGTGATATTGGAGGACGTGGCAGAGATTATGTCACGAGATTTACTATTATTATTATCACTGTGTTGATCAGTGATATTGGAGGACGTGGCAGAGATTATGTCACGAGGTTGACAGACAGCACACGAGCTGTACAGTCTGCCTATTTCGGTGGCGACTGCGGCCAGACATAGTTTCTCGTCGGACCACTCGACCTCGGTGGCGAGCCGCACGACAAACAGAGGCAACCCTGCCAGTGAGGGACGGTGAGATGGCAGCAGTAGTGGAAGACTGGACAAACACGCCTGCTCGTCCACTCCCACACTGAAATACTCGAGCAGCATGGCAGAGTGGCGAGTCAGCAGTGTACTCACATACTCTGCCAGCTGATCGCGACTGCCGTCCTGCTCTGTCCAGCCAGCCTCAGGTTGCTGCAGTCCTAGCAGTGCCAGTCTACGCAGTGACGGGCGCTCGTCCAACTGCAGGCTGCCACACTGTCCCAGCTGATACAACATCAACTGTCGGAACAGCTCGGCCGCTAAACGCTGGTGGTCCAGCAGATACAGACGGGTGTTGTGCTGCACGAGCGCGTGCCGAGTGTTGACAGTGCCGACATATGAGTGTTGCGCCAGTATTTGTCTCAAAGCAGCGTCACACTGCTGCTCCACCTCCTGTTGCAGTTCAATTACTGAAGACAGTTGAGGCGCGGTTGTATCACTAGACTCCACACAAGCACCAGTCTGTGACACGGCAGATGCGCCAGGCACGACAAACCGGTCCAGTTTCTGATCACGATGATCAACACGTACTGTGTGGCTGGGATGTGGCGGCGCTTGATTGCCGGATTTGGCCTCGTTCGATGAGGACTTGACTGATAGAGAGGCTGGTTTTCCTGGTAGCAGCGTCTGCGTGTAGAACGAGCGAGAGCTGGATGATGCCAGCAGTAACGAGTCAACTGACTGCTGCAAGAACTCCACCACTCGCTGCTCATGTAACAAGTGTACCTCGTGCTTGGTGGGGTGCACATTCACGTCCACCGTGTCGCCAGGTACCTGCAGTGACACATAGGCAAATGGCATGGAGCCGCGGGGCAGATAGGCTGCGTACACCAGCTCTAGCGCGCGCTTGACGGCACCACACTCCACCAGACGCTCGTTGATAAACAGCAGCAGCGTCAGCTTACTGCTCGAGTAATTGACACTGGACACGCAGCCATCCACACGCAACTTGATACTGGGCTCGTGCGTGTGCAGCTCGTGCAGGCTGGCCGCCACTCGCGCGCCAAACACGGCCGCAATGTTGTGCACGTGCGACGAGGAGGCGGTGGTGCGCACGTGCACGCCGCTGTCGCCGTGTTTACGCAGCGAGAAGGCGACGGCGGGCCGGTGCACGGCGTAACGTGCCACCACGTCGGCGAGTCGACTGAACTCCTCGGAGAAGGAGCGCAGTGCCTGTCTGCGCGTGGCCATGTTGTAGAACATGTCCTCCACTGACACCAAGGTGCCCACGTTACCGGCACACGCGCGTATCCCGCCCCCATCCTGCTCGTCAATCGTACCGTCCATATAGGAGGCGCGGTATGCACAGCGCGAGTCTGTCGTGCGCGTGGTGATGCTCACTCGCGCCACGTGACTGATACTGGCGAGCGCCTCGCCGCGGAACCCGAACGTTCCAATAGTGAGCAGGTCGTCGAGCTGAGTGAGTTTGCTGGTGGTGAAACGCTCACATACAATAGCGAGGTCGTGGCGAGAAATACCGCGTCCATCATCCTGAATGGTAAGCAACTTGAGTCCTCCGTTGCGAGCTGTCACACTGATCCTCGTGGCTCCCGCGTCCAAACTGTTCTCCAGCAGTTCCTTGAGAGCACTGGCCGGCCTCTGCACCACCTCGCCGGCGGCAATTCTGTTGACCACGGTCTCGTCCAGACGGCGAATATTGCCACTCACTCCCCCATCACCATCACCCACTGTTGATGACGTCATTGCTCACACTGCCCGCGACTGTACTACCTCTGCTCACCTACAAACATATAGTGAGCGATTGACCAACATAATGCTGATGTGATGATCCCCGCGTTCAAGACTGTAGCCCAACTCAAACAAAGGTCACTATCGCACTGTGCCCTGTAGGTGACTATATTCTCGAGGAAATCAGTTCCTCTTCATGTTAGTTTATATTAGTGTGCGTGAGTGTACATATATGTTTTTGCACACACACACATACACACACACTCGTAATGCAAGCACAATACAACTCAGAAAATAAGTTACAGCCAAGTCGGGATAATAATGGGAGGTTCTCAACAAACACACTCACATGCAATACGATTGAACATCGCTATACAGACATTACACACGGGCGTCTCACACCATCTAATAAGCAACACACAAGTCATAAAATGAAGCAACACAGACTTAAACACACACAATAACACACACATGTGCGTGGACACTAAAACACGTCGGAAAATCACAACGCATGACACGAACAAGCGGAAGAAGACTGAAAACTCATTTTCAACAAATCATAACATTTTTTCTCGCCTGCCACTTTCGTACTAAGCTTTGAATCACATTAAGGACCCTATTTGTAAACGATCTCTGCAAACATTCAAGCGCGGCTATTGCAGTAGTTAATGGTGAAAAACATTATTACAACTTCAAATAGACAAAAACAGATACACAATCAGAAGCATATAAAACAAAAACAACAAATTATGAAACACTCACCAAAAACACGGAATATTTCCTGCTGTTAAGTGGACCTCTAGTTGGAATGACATCCAGAATACCGAAAAATATGCACATGAATAAAAATTCTGAACATCAACCACGCACAATCTAATTTGTTTTCTCGTCCTATAGATACTCATACAAATAAATTCTTCTACCTGAAACAGCGGTAGAATGGTTTTACGACAATATTGACGGAGCCGCCACATTTGCGACGAGTGTTAGAAAATATCACATTGGTGCTATAATATACATGCCGTTTTAATTAACTGGTTTTGTTATTAGTTGAAATGGTTGGTTGTACGCACGTCTCAAGCCAATTGTTCTTGTGAATGTTCGTTTTATTCAATGTGATAGTATTTCAACAGCGTAAACTTCGTAATAGTGTCTCACTTTTATACAATATTGCCGTTTAAAGTTGTTTTATCAGCCGGTTTTCATTTGTGGCGACTGCTTGCTCGTTGATGTTTGTGTCAGACGGGCGCAATGTTTCGGCACGTGACGGGTCGATGTGTGGCGGCGATGGGCGGCTCTACACCGTGTCACGTGACCTGCCTCACTGTACTGGCGCGCAGTGTGCACACCAGCGCCGCCACGCTGGGCAAGACGTACCGTCGCTGGGACAAGAAGCTGGGCATCGCCACTGGCACGATAATCAAGCGCGACCACGAGCGTCTGCCTCGCTCCGAGAAGCTGGACGTGTCCGAACCGCAGCCAGACCCGTCTCGCGGCATAGCGCAGGAGGACGGCGGCGTGCGCTACTACGGCTTCGTCTATTACCCGCACCGTGATGCCGACGGTCAACCTTTGCCCGAGCCTTCTATCAGGCCGACCGCTCTGCATCGCGTCGAGCTGATCGCCTCGCTGGTCCGACAGCCGTACTGGGTGCGTGAAGCACTGCAGAACGCCGGCCTCACCGGCACCAAAGTCGGCTCGTACGCCGTCGTCGTCAACTCGGCGCCCGTCAACGCCCTGCTCTACGTGGCCAAGCACTTGGTGCGTATTGACCCGGTGACGTTCCCGGACGGAGTTCCCAGCCGCGCCGACCTCGACCACTGGAAACTGCTCGAGGATGGTCGTGTCGTGCGCTTCCACTCCGTCCAGCAGGTAGACAGTGAGTATGACCAGCGCTATCACATCGACGGTCCGACGCTCAAGAAACGACTGCGTCTGCGCTGGATCCGACCGTTCTGGCTCGACGAGAAACGCACTGTGTAATCAGTCAACTCTGACACCTCACGTCCATCCTGCTTGTGTTCGCGCTGTGCTGCGGCGGTGATCGGCATTCGTGTGCTGAGCTGAGTAGCTGAGTGTTGAGTGAGAGAGCTGTGCTTCAAGTGCCATTTTGTCAGATGTGTACAATGCTGAAACTCATCCGTGCCTGAGGCTATTTCCCAACAGGCTTCAAAACAAATAGTCTCAAGAAAGGATTGATCGATCAGTCGACATATGGCTTGGTATTGAAAATTGCTGGCCGTTTAAACACTGTGCCCACACTGATTTCAGTCGAGTTATTTGTATTTGTGCCAGTTCAATAAAGTACGTCAATATTGAGAGACGATTTGTTCATCTGAATACATCTAGGTACATTTCCGCAGGTAAAAACCGTAGTTGAAAAACAATTTATCAAATGAATTATGAGGATTCGAATGATCAAAAAATTTGTCCATCATGTTCTCACGTGGAGACAAGGGGAAGCGTTATCAAATGGTTGAAGAAATCGACACTGTAGTCAGTGAATATTCATAGTTGCTTCATACCGTACTATTGTAACGGTATCAAGCAATCGTTCCCAAAACCAGAAAGTCACCTCGTTTTATAAATACCCATTTTGAGAAGTCCAAACAGAAATAATATACGAACCTCTCCCTACATTTTGCTTAACCTCGATTTCATATATTTATTATACTAGCGGTTCGTAAAGTGTATTCTCTGATTCCCCATTTCTTAATGAACCAAATCCTCATTTTCCATAACAGCGCCGAGAGATCCAAAATATACGTTCTTACACAGAATTAAGTCACTAGAGACCAGTGGTGGCGCCAAGGGAGACTTGAGGGGGCTGAAGCCCCCCCCCCCCCCAAATATGCAATCCCCCCAAAAATCATAATCATGGACATTAAAACTTCTTAAACCACTGTGAATGAAGCCCTTCAATTCTGGTTCAACTTCAAGGACTGAATCAGTCTCTTATTATAATGTTACGTAGTCAGCGTTCGAGTGTAGCTCTTCATGTTTCGCCATGCTCCCACAACTTTTTACTTAGCCCCCCTCGGAAAAATCCTGACGTCGCCACTGCAATAATACACAAATTCGGATTGACAAAGCACATTTGTCCTTCTGTGCGATCTACACTTTCTTTTGGCAGTCTATCTTCTTCAACAGTGGGAAATTCCACACAGGTAAAATTTTATGATGCATTCCATACTATCAAATGCGCAAGCAGACACGAATAGGCAGCACATCGTGTTTTAGTGGCAAACCAGTCTCAAGAATGTGATAATGGAACGTCTGAGCAGAACATTCTGAGGATAGTAACGGCCTCCATGGCATGTTATGGGTGCAGTACGGCTAAAATGCCAATATCTTCCAGTTTTAACGAATGGTTGCGCGTCTACCGCTGTCGAGGCCGTTTTGTTCTACACTAGCGCCCTCTGGTGGTCAACTAGTGAAACTCTTCTCAGCTGATTTGGTCGGCAGTCGGTCGACTTGGCTGGTGCTGTGTGTTTGTGTGGCTGTTGCGTTGTGATCGTTGTGCTCGGATACTCACCAAATATGGGCTAGACAAGTTTTCAATCACACACATTGCATCTTCTGTTTCTCTGGTTCAATCACTACTGTATTGCCGATTGCCAGTATGATTTCCGTCACCACGGAACAACACCCGCCAGTGCATACTTCAGCTGAATGGCACAAGAACAGCGAGTGCAAATCTTCCATGCTTGGCTACTGCGGTATTTTCGATGGTACAGTGAGCGGTTCTTGTGTCCCTGTGGCACCACCACCGCAACTACCGTCTCATCGCAGCTTGTCGGCGCAATGCTGCCGTCCACTCATTGTTGACACGTCAGTGGAGTACGAAATGTCGGCCAACACCTGTCCTCCCGCAGGCAGTTCGCCTCTGCTCATGGTTCACCCACAGTACCACGAGTATCAGCGTCACTGCAGCCTGCAACATGGGTACTGCACGTGCAAATTGTGCCGCTTCTACCACCGACCTCGACGTCGTCACCAGCGTGCACTGCAGCCTCTGCCCTTCTCCGTGACAGCCACACAGTGTTTCGGACAGCGACGCGACTGGCACGCGGGCCGAAGCAGCCAATACAGGTGCGCACGTGCGACAACTCACCAGGAAACTCGTAATAATCAACAACATGTCGTCTACGAGCAGCAGAGATCGTTCATGCAACAGAGTGGTGAACAGGCACATTGTTGGCCGATTTTCCCAGCAGTGTCGTCAATCAGACACTGTCATCACGATATTCAAACTGCCAGTTATCACACCGCATATGTACATGCTCGCGAAGAACAGCAAGCTCGGTCGCAGCAATTGAAGCTGCTGGCACCAAAAAGCAAACAGAGGTGCCACCTGCCCAACGCCAGTTGTGAGTCTGACGGAGGATATTGCAGTGTGGAACCTGATCCGACCAACACGACTTCAACAACCAATGCTAGTCTCGGGATGTCGACGCTTGGTCGCCAGCAGTGTCCCGACAATGTACAGTCAACATCTGCGAAGAGAACTTGTTGGCAGGCTGATCACGGGATATTGCCAGTCAAGAGACAACGCTCAACGTCCGATTTCTTCTCGCTTATTTCTCCAGCATCGGCAGTCATGTGGTGAGTCTGCAATTTCGTTGCCAATACTTCAGGATATGTGATGTTGCTTCATGCTGATAATGTCAACTTCATTCGTCTTCCTCATTAAAAATCAGTCGCATTTCAAGACCTTGTTTCCATAGATACAAAATCGTGTCGCTAATCACGTATTCCACACGTAACTGTGATGTCAAAAGCTGTGCATATGCGATACAATGACTGTAACGATTGGCTAAATATAACTGCACATTGTATTCTCATATGCATGCTATTGTACATGGATCGCATTGTCAAGATAGACATGCGTCTTTTCTCAATGGGCTCGGGTTGTGAAACAAAAACGCTCGCTCGCTTACGCTGTCCATATTTGAATGCCCGCCTGTCACACGGTCACGCTCGCGTTGTCAGATAAGCCTTCGCTTCTTCCTGTCTGACAACAGTTAGACAACATCAATACTCAGACGTCGAGCTTGTGAGGAAAACCTGAAAGTGCGTGCTTATTGTGTTCTCGTTCTTCCACTGTATATCGGTCGACATCAACGGTTGTATGATTGAATTAGCCCAAATATGGCTAAATAGGTTGAAACCACAGTCTTCTTCTCTAATGTGATGCATAGCTCGAACAGACCACATATTAAAGTTAGAACAAGTATCAAAGTACGAAAGTATGTTGATAAACCACTATACAGCTTCTTATCATGGCTCATATGGCTTCACGGAGAGCACTGACATACTCTATGACACTATGTCACAAAATCCTTAATCCTCCAAGCGACATGAACACGATAAAAACACGGGCTTCACAAAACACCATCTGTCTGTGCGTCTGATCGCATCATATGTTCAACCACACTCATCACTCTCTCTGATCACGATTTCCTCGACCGCAAACCATCCACAACGTCTGCTCTGCCTCGCCACCACCACCACACCGACAATGCCATGCACGGAAGTCGTGCTCGATTTGCCGACTGCCACATCCGCTGTATAATCAACTGAGTGGTCACACAGTTGAACCGTCGCACTGTGATAACGTCGCAGACAAACTCATTGCTGCTGTATCGCTCACCACATGCACGGACGTGGTCGCACACCCCCCCCCACACCACACCTCCCACACACACACCAAGCAGCAGCGATGGTGAGGTCGGTCAGTGCCAGTGACCTCCAACCTCGATGTGCTTCAAAGCTGCATTATGTTCTGTTGAGTCGATGCTGAATTACTAGCCAGCACGCGTGTTCCTCTCTCACGCTTCAAACACACACACAAACGTGCCACAGTGCACGAGTATTCATCATGTTCGGGAAAATTCAATGCACACACAAAAAGCGCACAGCGGGACGACGCCCGCATGAATACACTGCCATATCGATGTCTGGCACTCATCTCCCAGTGCAGTTTATTCATGCGCGTGCGTTTGTGAGCGTGCGGGTTGTAAGTGCTCGCTGCCCTGTCGCCTGCAGAGAAACCCCGCCCTTCATCACGCTGTCCTCATCATCACACACGCGCCACGTGAACCATAACAAGTGCTGCTTGCGGCAACGTCCTCATGTATCGCTCTAGACCAGTGGTTCTCAACCTTTTTCTCTCACTGATTCCCCACTCCTTAAGCCACTCCTTGAGCCATCTCTTCATTTTCCACACAACAGCGCTGAAAGTAAATGCCAAGAAGTCATTAGAAACAAAAATAAACGAATTTGAATTGATAAAAACACACATAGTTGTCCTGTTCTGTTCGACCTTTAGCTTCCCACTTGACAACTCTTCCATTCCACACACAGGTTAAGAATCGCTTATATAGTTCAACTGATCACCACAAGATAAAACAGTATTGCTCACCGACTCAATATCATGCACCAACAGTGAGAGGCACGCAAAACACACTCTGACGTACTCAAATGTTTCAACAAATGTAACCAAGCACATCGTTCAAAGACAACAAATACGACACCAATATAGGTCCCAGTTAGCACGCACTAGAAATCACACCATTCGAGTGTTATCTACATCTGAATGCAGTTGTTCAAGTGGCAATTTCGAGTTGGCCCAGAAAACAACGACCGCAATATCGAGGACCACAGTGTGCGAGATTGACAGCGCTGTACAACACCGCAAACACGCACCGTATCCTCGTGTTTGGCGGCTGGAAGAAGGTCCTGTTTACTCGCCAAGTGCATGTGCGTGATATGTGAGCGTGTACCCATCCATTTACGGCCGTCCCTGTATGCGTGTGTGTGTGTGTGTGTGTACTGGTGCGTGAGAGAGCTGTGTCACAGTGTTATTTACAAAGCCTGTCGCACTGTCAATACACAAGCCCCGTGCACCATGTTTGTGTTTTAATGGCACACTACCACTACGTGTATTTGTCGGTACATGTGTGTGTGTTAGTGTGTGTGTGTGTGTGTGTATATGTGTGTGTGTGTTTATGTGTTAGTGTGTGTGTGTGTGACAGTTTGTATATCAGCACTGACAGTGAGAGTGGCTTTGCTCCATTACTCTTTCTCTCTTCGCACTTCTCTGTTCGCTGTGCTCTCTTTGTCTAGCTTGATAGCAGTCATTGCCTGCTATGACCGGAGATTGGCGCCATTACACACACACACACATACACACACACACACACACACACACACACACACACACACACACACACACACACACACACATACACTGACACACACGCACACACTAACACACTGGCACACACTGACACACACTCACTCACACTGGCACACACATACACTGATACACACACACACACACACACACACACACACACACACACACACACATATATATATATATATATATATATATATATATATATATATATATATATATATATATATATAAACACACAAACAAATCCGATCCACAATTATACTGGACCCAACTACACTCCACATACACACAAACAAACAAACACACACGTACAGACGGATATACAGACGGATCATTCAGCAGATTAGTGCAAGTTGAGAGATAGAACACGCACAACATATAGCATTGAGTCACTGTAGTCACATTCATCAGTCACATGGGCACAGCGTCACATCTGCTGTGACTTTCAAACACAGCGCCACGTGTGTGTGTGTGTGTGTGTGTGTTGGCGCACATGCGGCGGCTGTGTGTGACTTTCAAGAACGCTGCTCGTGCTCATTTCTCAACAACAAAATGACGTGGATGTGCTTTTTGGCATGGTTTTTTGTGATGCTGAATTCAATGGTGGTGGAATCATTTAAATTATAACAGACTTAGAGGGCAAATCCCATCTGAAAATTACAAATTTAGCGAAAAATAACGAATATTTGCATATTTCGCTCAGTAACTTGTGTTTTACAGTAACTACAACCATTTAACAACAAACATTTGTAATATATCATTGAGCTCTATCTATCTATCCACCATAAGGCACACTGTGCATTCACACACGACAACACCAGTACATACACACACAAGCACACACACACAAACACACACACACTCACGTGAACGAAGACAACACACACACGACATCTGATAAAAGGTGTTGTTATATGGCCACACAATGCACAACCACACATACATGTATGTACACATGGGTAACGGTAAAAATGGCACATTAAATGATAGGTTAGGTTAGGTAATTTTATTTCTACCAGTGCCATTTTATCTGAATTCATGTACAAATATCAGACCAAGTTTATTGCACTATCATTGAGTGTGATGTTAAAATTCTACAAGTATTGTACGGTTTATAATAGAGAAAAGTAGACATATATACAATATAATTGCCCATTTGAACACAGCAGTGGAGAAGGCCGTGTTCGCTTGTGTAATTTAACGTAGCAAAACCTGTGACGGCACACCGCAGGTCCGGCCTCCACACACACACACACACACACACGAATTATACCGCAGTCACGCAGCTAACGCACAGAAAACTGCACAGCTGCGCGAACACAAGAAGCGGCAATTGGGCTAAACCTTATTGAGAAAAGCAGCCAAGTGTTTGACATCGCCACGATCACTCGTACATAAAGCGAGTGTTTTATCCACTCGGCTACGAGGCGTACAAGGAGGTAGACATGGTAGACATGTGCTGGCCTAATGTACACATCACCTCCTCTCTTCTGTCCAGCTGCTCTTAACCTCTCTCCCTGGTCTGCCAAATCCTTCTATTTCTCAGCCCCGCGTATCTTTAACTCACTTCCTTCTCACATTCGCGTTTCTTCCTCATACGCGTCCTTCTCTTCTGCTCTTCATCGTCATCTCTCCCTCGCTACAGCATCTGACCGCAATATCGTGTAAGTATTTACTTCCTATTAATGTTACCTTATCTTGCTTATGCCCTCTCGTTTTAGCATATTATTTTGTCTTTGCTTGTGTGTACTTGCATTTTATTTCTAGCTGATATATTTCTGATCCCTTCGCGCCCTTGTATCATTCTGGCGCTATACGAAATACATGTTTGTTGTTGTTCTTATTATTATTATTAATTACAGGCAAGTCCAGTAGCATGGGAAGAGTGCAAGCACTATTACCACCCTAAGGTGGCCCCATGTACCGGAAGCGTCCAAAAGATTCAGAGAGAAAGAGAGTTCGAGAAGAAAAAAATATAGAAAGAGTTGGAAAAGAAAATAATAAATAAGTAACAATAAATAATTCACTAGAAATGTGTTATACACTCAGTGTCGCATAAATACTGCGTGTATACTAAGTGCTGTTTGCTTGACGATGACACACAAGCACACAGCAAGAGACCGCTTGGTTGCTACCGTGTGTCAGTCGTGGCAGCATTATGTGGTGAACACACTGGGTTAACTAGGCAGGTGCACACCATGACACACACACACAATTGCGAAAATACACAATACATACTTGACACGCAATGTGCGTCGCCCTCGTCTCAGTGTTCTGCTCTGGCAAGCAGCTCACTGGTTTAGCTTAGTCGAGGTTCGTACGCTCTGCTTCGCCGTTATTTGCAGCCGTATGTGGCACAGCGGGACACAGCCACATAAACTTTACAGGTCGGCGACTAAAATACAGAAAATTACCATCTTCAACGCTAACAATACCATCAACTACACGTCCTCTATCATATAATTATACCAGCCTAAATACATACAATATATAATTGGAGACATTGAATAACTAACCTGTATTGTAGTTTCTGCGGCGTATGGCATCCCGTTGAAAGTCGCAGAATATTTTTCAGAATCTATAAACATCACGTTAAACTTGCGGAGACATATATTGAAGACATTGAAGACAATAATGCAGTTACAACCAGTGAACACACTGGAAAAACACCAAATTAAACCCATAACCTCTTCATGATGCGCTGGAGTACAATTTCTGATTTTCTCGAGCATGTCATCAAATGGATCTGTTGATGTTTACCATGATTTCAATTTTACAGAATATGAAGGCAAGTTAATATATATTTTTGGTTTGTTTTTAATTAATCTGTCAAAAACAGTGGGCTACAAAAGTGACGCGCAGACAATTAAAATTAAATATTTCACATACGATATGGTCGAACATCGTTCGACCATATTCGTAAATGCGGTTGCGGTCGCAGTTGCGTAAATGTGTATCATACTTTCTCATTTTTCGTCGGATTTTGGACATTGAAATTTCAAGTGTGTAGTATTTGTGTGCCAGTTTTCCGTGTTCTATTCCGTAACGCTTTTTGAATTCACCAATTCTCAGTTGGATGCACCACAAGCATTGATCAACATACACGCATGGAATAGAATGAGCATTTGACCCAATCTTTGATCGGGTCGATCCTCATTGATCCTAGCCGATAGCACCCGCTTGCTATGAATCATTCCGTAGTTGTGAATGCTTGATCTGAAGTTGTTTGTGTGTGCTGGCAGATAGCAAAGTGAACGGAGCCAAGTGGAACAAGCAGAGTGAATGAAGCGAGGTATTCAACAGAACACGAGTGAGACCCAGTGTGTCTGCATATTCACTTCTTATCTCTTCAATTTATCAGCAAGAAGAATGACATCATTCGTGTGTCACAGAATACAATGCATTGTAATGTGCATACGTGCCTATCTCTCTGTGTGCATGTATTTTCCACGAGGTCTCCCTTGACAGGTACACATTACATCACAGCAACCTGTTCCGTGTGTTCACATGCACTTCACCACGAACACGTTATGATTCCAATGAATGTTGGTTGTCATAGCAACCACATTATGTGCAGAAAAATTCTACCTGCATTAAATCGTGCTATTGCCTATCATGTACTTTGTGATTGTGATTGCTTGCTCTGTTCGTAATGCGAATATATCGTGACCAAAGTCGACCTATCACTGTTGGCAGTAAGTCAGTTTGTTTGTACGTCCAAAGTTGGGTTTCCATTGTTTTCAAGTTTTGTTTACATTAAGAATACGTGTACATAAATCCCACCAAGTACAACATACCTTATACAATACGTAGCTGTAATATGTAGCTTTTAACATTATTTGATGGTGATTCATACGAGAACTTTAATGAGAAACTATACGAGAGCTTTAATGTAAAAACATCCTTTATATAAAAAATACGTACTGTTATGCTGACTGTCTGGCGAACCGATCGATAAAATGGCGGGCGTGTGGACAGCTAGCTGAAATTTCAATTGAATTTGAAATTCGTTCAAATTTTTTTTGTTAGTATGTACGGAATGTTCGTAAGTACTATTTATTAGGGGACTTACTGTATATGCTATGAGAGCGTGATTGAAATCAACGTACGATGTATAAAAGTAGGCGGTGCCGAAAACAATTTCTAACAGGAATTCAAACACTGAATACGAATAACTCAGTACATCTTGAACTTAACACATATTCGAGACCACAAATGTACTATATTTGACTTCCCCTATCATTCTACGCTGCTATTCAATCTGTCATTTCAGTGGAAAAATTAAGATTTGTATATGCTCCTTCACGCAGGAGCTATCTACTCTTCGCTCCTTCAAAAACCGGTACGACTTACTAATTGTATCCAAATGCTTGTGAGTGTATGTGTATGTGTGTGAGTTAGTAGGTGTATGAAAATGTAGCGACTGCACTGAAGCGGATGTGAAAGATAATTACACATTTATATTGATTTGCTGACGTCAGCATCATTGTAAGTCAACGTGATTACACAAGTGTGTGTGTGTGTGTGTGTGGGCTGTAACTTGTAAATGTGTCCCTCGCGACAAGTGTGTATCACTCTAGTGAGTGTGTGTGTGCACGTGGGAGGGAAGAAAGAGTGCCGGTTGCCAGACATCCCCTGACATCACTGACATTACCACTGCACCACCCTCGTCAACGCCAACACACACACACACACACACACACACACACACACACACACACACACACACACACACACACACACACAGAAGCGTGACACACAAATGACCTTTCTCCAGTTATGGCACACACACGCTCGTGTATGTGAGACACACAGACAGACAGACAGATAGCGAGGCAATGGAACGGGCGGCATCATCACCTACACCCATTTGTTTCTTCTGTCACACCCTCGTGGAGACGAGCCATAGAGGGAAGGAGAGAGAGTGAGCCAGGGGGAAGAAAGAGGGGGGATGATACTTCAACAGCAATACATTCTCACAGAAAGAGAAAAATGCGTGACAAGCACATTCTACTATCGTTGAATTCATGTTCACAAGACAAGCACTACACAACACATACACACATGGACAGGCGTTACAAGGACCAGACGGAAGAACGGGAAATGCGACGCTAGCCAGCATGTTGCTGTTGGAGTGTTCAGATCAGATGTGACACAGATAACACGCTTGTTGACATGACGGAAGTCTGAGCCAACATAAACAGTAGGCAACGAACGACACACTACAGCAGCGAGTAACAATAAACAACAACTAACAGACACACATACACACGAACGACAACACTCTCAGACATAAAGGAATTACCGAGTCATCGACAAAACAAAATTTAATACATCAAAAATAGCAAAGCAGGTCGTCAAATAAATAGTTGAAGACTTGATTGAAGACTCGAGTTTTCTGTAGCAAATTCGTGCATATTGTTTCAGGACGCCATCAGTTAGCTAGAAAGCACATTTTCTTGTGGTTATTCTAAGCAGAGTAAACTCGCTACACTTGGCTGAATTTTCGCCAGCAGAACCAAACGAAAATGAAAACAAACTCCTGGCTTTGTGCGCGTTCATATTGTCCGCAGTCGATGTAACGTCCGGTTCATCACGACTAGCCTTGGCCGATTGTGTGTGTTCAAAGCTGGAAGCGTTGTGCATCACCTGAGACGCAACATGAGCTAGTCTAGGAGAGACTGAAGAAACACGCGGTGGGGAATTATCAATGGACATCGCCTGATTGGACTCAGACGACCTCGCAGATTGGCACCGAAACTCATTGTCCGACGAGCAAGGAATTTGGCGGTTACGGTAATTAAAGCGCTCGTTGGAGCCGTAATCTGACTCAGTAGCGTGACAATGTTTCGCAGAATGGCGGTGGTCAGAGCAGATAGGACTCAAATCGCAGCGGCTAACATGTTCGTTAACAGGGGACGCAGTGGGGTCAGCTTCTGCTTTGGTTGAATCATTTCCAGTATGTGGTTCACTGGGTGTGTTCTGTGAACGAGTAAGCCATTTTCTCAATTTGATAATCAACCCGGACAACAGCTTGAAACGAGGTTCACCGACCTCTGCTTGACCGTTCGATGGATTTTCTATAATATCCGCTGCATCCTGCGTCTGGACAGCGGTGGTGGCTTGTTTGATAGTTGAACGGCTAACAGGATACGCCTGAACAAATGCCGCACGGTGGAAGCGTTCGCACGAGTCCGACTGACAACACCGATATTGATCAGAGGCAGAGTTCACCCGTTGCCCGTCATCATCACAAACAGTCTGGCGGAGGTGGTCACACGAATCGTCCGACTGTGCGCTCGAAGGTGTAATAGAGTGGTGTGGTCTTGTCAGATAGGGCGAATAGTCGAGTATTGGACGGTAGCGCTGCTTCATCAAGAACTTACCGAGACGATCATTCGAAGAAGACAAGTTAGACTTTGTGCTTCTGAAATCTTCCTCGTTAGCGCCGAGTTTGGCCCGCACTCTTTCATCTTTATATTTGCTGGTATCGAGTAATGTATCGACCGCGATAGCATCGGAATCGACCGGTCGTCTTCGCCGTCTTGTAGTCAGGCGATCAGCGCGAGCCGCCACTCTAGATTGATCACACGCGGGCTTGCTATTAGTCACCGCTGGGTCCACATGGACCGGTCCACGACGATACTGCGCGCTATTTGTCAAGCCAGGTGATTGTGGCTCGTGCGTGTTAAATGTGTCCTGTTGTCTTTTACGATCAAGCCCTCGACGATTTATTACGTCACTGTGAACGTTCCGACGAGCATCATCCGGTTTTTCCATATGATAGGGCTGTTTCGGCCCATTATGCTTCTTACTCGTATTCCTAATGGTATTACTAAATACTGGTCCGGAAGACTTAACGCTCGGGGCAGAAGCAGAGGCATCGATCTGAGGCTGATATTTCACCTCGTTGCCATGGAAACGACCATGACGGGCATGATCTTGTCGCAACTTATATGCATTGATGCCTTGCACGCGTGTTGACTTTTCCTGTGATGACAACACGGAACGAGTGGAACCAAAATTACCCGTAGATTTTTTATTATTGTCCGAGCTAAGCGGCACAGCAGACCAATTGGAAGTATTCACGTGCACGTCACCAACAGTTCTAGTACTTGAATTGCTTGATGGAGAAATTGGTTGATTGGCCTGCTCTGTTGTATTGTTCCGACTATGATCCGTGTGATCATGACCTTTCGTCCTGTAATTACTTATTTGCCCCTCTGGTTTAGTCTGGTTTGCTGTCACTTTCACTAGATTGGTTCTTGCCTTGCATGCCGGTTTATCAGAGGAGGAACAATTTTTGTTCTCAGCAGCGTTGTTGCCGGGATGCACTGTGCGTACTTTTTGTCGATGAACTGGACTTGCTGGATGTTTGTGAGTTAAACGCGGTCTGTTGAATTCTGAATCACCTGCCTTACATTTTCGGCCACACTCACTAGATATATAAGAAAAACGTGAAGAATCACTGCTGGAACAATCTTGACTGTTTGAAGTACACTTGCTAGAACAGTCCACAACCTCAACTCGACGTGCAAAATGCGCTGCTTTCGTTCTGCCTGGAGACATTTTCCGGTGTGTTGCTCTGCCTAATGTTGATCTATCAATAAGCGCGGGATTTTCACTCCGGGAAGATTGACGGGACTCGCTGGCCGTGGACAAAACACTGTCAAACGTTTCTGTATTTTTGACAGGACATCGTCGTATGGCACGACCAACTACATCACCCCCACTATCACGAGTGCCAGGACATGACTTCTCTTTGATGTCGTGTTCAATGATGAAAGACGAGCAAGCATGTCCAACAGCATCTTCATTCGTAGTTGCAGTACTAACAAGTGTAAGCCCACGCATCGGTGGATCACCACAACTCGACCTGTCCAGTTCTGCGCTCTCTTCACATGATTCAGCTCCGAGGTATTCTTCAACATGAGGAGATGAGTTAGCGAACCTGCTGGCGTGGACGTAATCATTGAACTGAGTGACGTCTCCCGCAAGTCTTCGGTCACAATGCGCCCAAACCTGGCGATCTCTGTGATTACAATTACCATACTGCCGACGTGGCAACGAAAAAGACGATGAAAAAAGAAACTCTCGGTCTGAGCATTCACCAAGCACACGTCTGGAGGAAACACTGGCCGATGTTTCAAACGACGAATCATCAGACAAGGAGTCGGCAGTTTCAGCACAGAAGACCGTGTTGTCTGAACAACTATCACACTCACTCCTGTTCAACGGAGTCTGATATTGAGCCATCAATCTGTTTTTCCTACAGACTGAAATTCTAGTTTTCTGTGCGACCGGGTTTTCACAGAAATAATTTCTACCAACGCTGACACAAGTCAATTCGCAGATGTAACATTCATGATGAACTATTTGTGAAGTCACTAGAGAAGTCACCTCCCTAATGACTACACAGTAACAATAAAATTGGATACCAAATAACTCCTGAGCGACAGAAAAGCTAAATTTTCTATACACGAAAAATTTACTACACCCGGATTCAACAGGAATTTTGAAAATACTAAACAAACAGAGAAAAATAAAACTTTCATAGATATACTTACCTCGTGCGTTGATTTGAAGCGATCCTTGAATATACCACAAAAATGGCTATAATATTGTGTATTGTTTGAGGCCATTGAGCAAAATCATACTACACATATAACCGCTTACATTGGCATTCACGAGAAAACTACAATAAACAAACTAACATGAACACACACGGATAAATAAACAATCAAATGAAATACACCATGCCCCTACTGTGTAACTCACACACACACACACACAAATTAATAATTTTATATAATTAATTATTAATATTTAGGTTTATCATGCGAATATACGATCTAGAATAGCGTGGAATGAAAAAGACATAAGTTTATCAGTGTAATTTAGTGTAACTAACAGGAGCCCATTTACTGGTTGTGTTGCATGGAATTACACAGCTTCAATAATATGACCAACACAAACCACGAAAAAACTGGTGATATTAACAAAGAGAGAGAAAGAGAGAGAGAGAGAGAGAAAGACACAGAAGAGAGAGAGAGAGTTCACCGCGCATGCATGACGGGGAGCTGAGGATATTACGTCTACGAACCATTACGTCTATGCCTCAGTCCAGACTTGTTCTCTTTCCTAACTTTTAGTTTCTCTAGCCCAACCTGACCTGACAAGAAAGTAAAAAGGGGGACGTAATGGTTCGTAGACGTAATGACATGGTTTAGTCGTCAAATTTACGATTGGCATTGCGCCCGAACAAAATGGTGCGGATTTCAGGCAGTGTTTGTCTGCTCAACATATCCAGTCGGGATTCCAGCGTGTTCACCACCTTGATCTTACCAGCACGTGCCGATAACTCCACCCCGCCACAACTGACACACACACACACACACACCAACGTGCTCAGATGAACAATATCTATATACTGAATTGCTGTAAACAATGTGACAAGTTTCTGTGAGCTTGACACGATAATACAGTGTATTAGTCAGTACTGACATATTGCCAGTCATGTTAGTCAGTCATGTTAGTCAGTACTGACATGTTAGTCAGTCATGTTAGTCAGTACTGACATGTTAGTCAGTAATGTTAGTCAGTACTGACATGTTAGTTAGTAATGTTAGTCAGTACTGACATGTTAGTTAGTAATGTTAGTCAGTACTGACGTGTTAGTTAGTAATGTTAGTCAGTACTGACGTGTTAGTTAGTAATGTTAGTCAGTACTGACATGCTAGCTAGTTATGTTAGTCAGTACTGACATGCTAGCTAGTTATGTTAGTCAGTACTGACATGTTAGTTAGTTATGTCAGTAATGTTAGTCAGTACTGACGTGATGTCAGGCAGGTGTTTGTCATCGATGGTGACATGACACGTGTTGCCGCTGGTAGCCTTCTTGTACTGTTCCAATGCCGAGGGTAGCACTTGCTGTACCAGAACAACATCAGTCTGCCGACATCGCACCAGCACAGAAGCCTCCAGTAACTGACAAAAACAAACACACACACACACACACAAGCAAGTCCATCATACAATGCACTGATACAAACATACTTGAACAACAGAATACAATGATAAAATTAATTATCTCAAATAAATTTCAGCACGACAATGAACACATCAACATATTTGCATTCAGACAAATGAACGGAATAATTAACTATACAAATTATTTCTTCCATTTCTTCAAATTTCCAACACACACACACACTTATATATATACATTGACACACACACACACACACACACACACACTGACACACACTGACACATACACAGAGACACACACGCACACTGACACATACACAGAGAGACACACTGACACACACACTGACACTGACACAGAGATACACACACACACACACTGACACATACACAGAGAGACACACTGACACACACACTGACACTGACACAGAGATACACACACACACACACACTGACACATGTACAAACACACACACTGATACAAACACACTGACACATACACAGATACACGCACACACAGACACATACATACACACACTGACACATACACTGACACACACACACACTGACATACACACATACACTGACACACACACTGACACACACACACTGACACACACCTGGAACAGTCCCTGAACGATGAGAGAGAGCAGAACTTGCGAGTATCTTGCCGAGTCTTGGGCGATTTGACCGAGTCTGCGACGAGTCTCATCAACCACGCCAAACACGTGATCCTCTCGCGTCTTCAACACCTTCAAACGAGCCTGGTTCTGCAAGTTAGAATTCTGACTGCTCACAAACACACACATCAACACATCAACAACACAAACGCACGCACACACATAAACAACACAAGCACACACACACACACAACACAAACACACACACACATAGACACACACATAAACAACACAAACATAGAAACACACACATAAACAACACAAGCACACACACACACACACAAACACAAACAACACAAATACACACAAACGCACACACACATACACGCGCGTCATTTGAATATAAAACACAATAAAAACAAAATGAATAGAAAGCCAGATACACAGTACTGGCGGTCTGATAGACACTAATAAATATAACTAATGATTCAGTTACTGTGTGTGTGTTAGTGCGTGTATATATGTGTGTGTGTATGTACGTGTGTGTATTTGTGTATGAGTGTGTGTGAGTGTGTTTGTGTTGGTTATATGTGTGTGTGAGTGTGTATTTGTGTATGAGTGTATATGCGTGTGTGTATGTATGTTTGTATCTTATCATTTTTTAATCTTCTAGAAGTTTAACTTCTCTGTCTGTTCCTCTCTCTAACTCTGTTCGTAGCTTAGGTGTTTTACTAGATGATTCTCTTTCTTTTGATCAATACATCTCTGATATCATTCGGGTATGTAACTTTCACATTAGGCGAATCTATTCTATCCGTAGATATTTAACTGTCTCTGCTGCTTTCAAACTAGCTAATTCTTTCATTCTCAGTAGGGTACAATACTGTTGTTCGCTCTTTCTTTCTCTGAACCACCGCCAGCTTCGCAAACTTCAATCTGTTATTAATAAAGCCTGTCGTTTAATTTACAATATCCCTGTTGGCTCTCATGTCTCTCCCTATCTACAAAAATTAGGACTTCTCCCTATTAAGGCACTTATTGACTATCGCGTCTGCTTAATTATTAATTCTACCCTTATTCTTCGTAAGCCCTCGTATTTATTCGATCTTCTGTCTTTTGAAAAATCTACTCGTACACTTAGGTCAACTGATGATTCTCGTCTCTTACTGGAACCTGCTTTTCCCTCTAGACATTCTCACTATAATCGTTGTTTCTCTATCTTAGGACCCCGTATTTACAATAAGCTCTCCCCAACACTGCGTTCTATCACTTCTATTCCTCTTTTCGAAAAACACTAAGAAATGTTTCCTCTTGTCCTATTATATCTTAGATAACATTGTGTACACTAGCGATGAATATAAGGTGTGATTTTCTCTCTGTTCTCTCCCTCTCCATCTTTTAACTTGTGAATGCATGCATTTGTGTTAGTGTGTGTGTTTGTGTGTGTGTACAGCGCCTTAGAGACATTCTAGGTGTAGGGCGCTATATAAATGTCTACATAATGTAATGTATGTATGTGTTTGTGTATGAGTATGTGTGTTTGTGTGTTTGTGTTGGTTATATGAGTATGTGTGTGTGTGTGTGTGTGTGTTTGTGTTGGTTATATGAGTATGTGTGTGTGTTTGTGTTGGTTATATCAGTATGTATGTGTGTTTGTGTTGGTTATATGAGTATGTATGTGTGTTTGTGTTGGTTATATCAGTATGTGTGTGTGTTTGTGTTGGTTATATGAGTATGTGTGTGTGTTTGTGTTGGTTATATGAGTATGTGTGTGTGTTTGTGTTGGTTATATGAGTATGTATGTGTGTTTGTGTTGGTTATATGAGTATGTATGTGTGTTTGTGTTGGTTATATCAGTATGTGTGTGTGTTTGTGTTGGTTATATGAGTATGTGTGTGTGTTTGTGTTGGTTATATGAGTATGTGTGTGTGTTTGTGTTGGTGATATGAGTATGTGTATGTGTGTTTGTGTTGGTTATATCAGTATGTGTGTGTGTTTGTGTTGGTTATATCAGTATGTGTGTGTGTTTGTGTTGGTTATATGAGTATGTATGTGTGTTTGTGTTTGTTATATGAGTATGTGTATGTGTGTTTGTGTTGGTTATATGAGTATGTGTGTGTGTTTGTGTTTGTTATATGAGTATGTGTATGTGTGTTTGTGTTGGTTATATGAGTATGTATGTGTGTTTGTGTTGGTTATATCAGTATGTGTGTGTGTTTGTGTTGGTTATATCAGTATGTGTGTGTGTTTGTGTTGGTTATATGAGTATGTATGTGTGTTTGTGTTTGTTATATGAGTATGTGTGTGTGTGTTTGTGTTGGTTATATGAGTATGTGTGTGTGTTTGTGTTTGTTATATGAGTATGTGTATGTGTGTTTGTGTTGGTTATATGAGTATGTATGTGTGTTTGTGTTTGTTATATGAGTATGTGTGTGTGTGTTTGTGTTTGTGTTGGTTATATGAGTATGTGTGTGTGTGTGTGTGTGTTTGTGTTGTTGATATGAGTATGTGTGTGTGTGTGTTTGTGTTGGTTATATGAGTATGTGTGTGTGTGTTTGTGTTGGTTATATGAGTATGTGTGTGTGTGTTTGTGTTGGTGATATGAGTATGTGTGTGTGTGTGTGTGTGTGTGTGTGTGTTTGTGTTGGTTATATGAGTATGTGTGTGTGTGTGTGTTTGTGTTGGTTATATGAGTATGTGTGTGTGTGTTTGTGTTTGTGTTGGTTATATGAGTATGTGTGTGTGTGTGTTTGTGCGTTTGTGTTGGTTATATGAGTATGTGTGTGTGTGTGTTTGTGTTGGTTATATGAGTATGTGTGTGTGTGTTTGTGTTGGTTATATGAGTATGTGTGTGTGTGTGTTTGTGTTGGTGATATGAGTATGTGTGTGTGTTTGTGTTGTTGATATGAGTATGTGTGTGTTTGTGTTTGTGTTGGTGATATGAGTATGTATGTGTGTGTGTTTGTGTTTGTGTTGGTGATATGAGTATGTATGTGTGTGTGTTTGTGTTTGTGTTGGTGATATGAGTATGAGTATGTGTGTGTGTGTTTGTGTTGTTACATTTTTTTCTGTAGGTTGACTTGTTTGAGTCGTTTGTCGTAGTATTCCTGTACTTTAACTCTAACTATGAGTGTGTGTGTGTGTTTGTGTTGGTGATATGAGTATGTGTGTGTGTGTGTTTGTTGTTACATTTTTTTCTGTAGGTTGACTTGTTTGAGTCGTTTGTCGTAGTATTCCTGTACTTTAACTCTAACTATGAGTGTGTGTGTGTGTTTGTGTTGGTGATATGAGTATGTGTGTGTGTGTGTTTGTTGTTACATTTTTTTCTGTAGGTTGACTTGTTTGAGTCGTTTGTCGTAGTATTCCTGTACTTTAACTCTAACTATGAGTGTGTGTGTGTGTTTGTGTTGGTGATATGAGTATGTGTGTGTGTGTGTTTGTTGTTACATTTTTTTCTGTAGGTTGACTTGTTTGAGTCGTTTGTCGTAGTATTCCTGTACTTTAACTCTAACTATGAGTGTGTGTGTGTGTTTGTGTTGGTGATATGAGTATGTGTGTGTGTGTGTTTGTTGTTACATTTTTTTCTGTAGGTTGACTTGTTTGAGTCGTTTGTCGTAGTATTCCTGTACTTTAACTCGTTGCTGATGAACCAGACGACCTTTCTCAATGTTGAACTCTTCCTCGGCCTTGGCATCAATCTCCTCCACTTTCTCACTGGCCTCCTGCTCTATAAACGCCATCATATGCTTTATCTGTCTCACAAACACACACACACACACACACACACACACACACACACACACACACACACACACACACACACACACACACACAGACATTACATTAACACATTCACACACATTATATTAACACATTTTCGCACACAAACACACACATTACATCAACACATTCATTATACTAATAGATTCACACAAATTGCATTAAATTAACACATTCACACATTACATTAACCCATTTATATTATGTTTACATTATATTAAATAAACACACCCATTACACACATTACATTAATACATATATATCGCACAAACATTAAATTATACTAACACATTTATAACACACACATTACATTACATTAAAACATTCATATCACATTTACATGAATAGATAATCACATACACATATGTTACATTAATACATTTATATCGCGAACAAACACATTACATTAACACATTTATATCACACACAAACACATTACATTAATACATTTATATCGCACACAAACACAATACATTAATAAATTCATATCACACACAAACACATTACATTAATACATTTATATCGCACACAAACACATTACATTAACACATTTATATCACACACAAACACAATACATTAATAAATTCATATCACACACAAACACATTACATTAACACATTTATATCACACACAAACACATTACATCAACACATTTATATCGCACACAAACACACAATACATTAATAAATTCATATCACACACAAACACATTACATTAATACATTTATATCGCACACAAACACATTACATTAATACATTTATATCACATTTACATTATATTACACACATGTCTCGTATCAAAAGCAACAGCTCAACAATCTGACAGCAACACAATATCATACATATCATTACAAATAAGACACACTCATATTATCCAGCACATCAAATGAACAAGACGAAATAGCCACAACCATTTCATCCAGCAGAAAAGGACCGCAGTGAAAGCTCAGCACAATGAAACAAGGCGGCAAATATTCACCCGCGCGAGAGAGAGAAAGAGAGATGTTACGAAACAAGCTGATTTAATTCGGGTAGAAGGACATAGGACAGAAGACGGCTGCTGCAGTACAAAGGGGGGTGCCAACTCTGCTGAATTATCCCTCCTTGGATATGGTAGAACAGGGAGGGAAGAAGCAGAGGATCGGCTTTTAATCTCCTCTTACACGACACGCAGCGGCTACGGCGGCAGTATGTTTATCACCTACCACAGGGGCCGAAACAAACTGATTTAATAGCAGTTAAAACTCACCTGCTTGTTCACGTCTACATTGTCCACCTTGGAGGCCATTTTGAATTAACTGTTTGAACAACTGAAACACAAAACATTGGTATCACATTATCACATCTTATATATGACTAACAACACGCTCGCAGTTGAAACAAGAAAAATCATATGAATCATACGCTGAACAAATATTCTCCCTTCTTTGGGCTAATTTTTCAAACTTAGTTAATCTTTTACTAGACTTTAACCAGGTTACCAATAATCTGTCTTTTCAGCAGTAAGCAACGTAAACACGCACCAGTTATACATATAACAAATCTGCCACAGTAGATAAAATAAAAATTCACATAACAGCAGCTACCAACCAACCTCTTGAAAATGAACAAATAACGCTGAACAAAAAGCAACACCTGACCTGAGGCAAGTCATGTAATGTTTATTACTAATCCAATATCAAGGTGAAACTTGTTACACTCATTGTCCAATAAGCGAACAAAATGAGTAATAACACACGGGAGTCATGAACGTGCATAAAACTAGAAATGAGCTCATCTTGGTTATAATTAACCTTTACTCCAATTTTCTAATTATGTCAAGCCGCGTGTATATATATATATATATATATATATATATATTTAAGTGATGGTGTTATAAGTTAGTTATCAGTAGATTGCAATGGTGGGTAACATTGAATAGCACCGCAATAATTACTCAACTATTTATGTACGGAAAAAGTGCCACCGCTGTAACTTTACTGTTTAGCTCATCAAATGAGATAAGTCAGCTGTTGCCTGAATATTTAGTAAAAACAGAATACTACCTCAATTGTCTTTATACGGATATAAAAACGTAAAATGACACGAAAAAACCCACCTTTCTACAAGCACCCGCTTGGAAACACGACCAGATCATGTGATCTGTGATGCCAAACCTCACCGTTCAGAAGGCCAAGCATAAAAAGCCAAGCTAGTCTTTTTTGTGACGAGCCATTTGGTCGCATTCACACATTTTGGAATTCATCCAGTGGGGAACCGAAAATCGGATAAAACGAACTTGTGTCTTATCAATCCCAGCTTGTTCATTTTTGCTTCCAGTAAGTCCCTGAAAGACATCTAATTTGGTGGAACAACGGAAATTGTTGGATTTTTCAGCGCGACTGTAGAAAATGAACAGTTACCTCAAAAAGTGGGCAATCAGAGAAAAAGTTACCGACAACTGATTTTAACACTGATAAATACTAGCGGATTCAGAGGGGTAGCTCAGGGCTGAACCCCCCTCCCCCCCAATGTTTCCATCAACTCCTCAACAGAATTTCGCTAAAAGTGGTCAAGGAAAAGTATCTTTTTGTAGAGTTTGCTGATATAAGCATTATCGCAGGCATAATGGGTTTGTAAACGTGTGCATATATCATTGAAAAAGTTCAGCTCCCCAAAATTGAACTCTGGAACCGCTAGTGCAGGTGAAGACAACTATATTCGATTGTGCTTCTTTTTGAAATGCGAAATAACACGATTTGAAAGGTAAAAATGCCAAATAATAAACCAGGACACAATATAATTTTTCAAATATATTCTATAGAAGCGTTCGCAGCGAATTTTGGAACAATATGAACGTTCACAAAATATCTGGCCTAAGCACAAGACTAGAGCGATGATTTCCCACAAACATAAGCGCATTTGAACGAGCTGAGCAGAGAAGGCACACCAAGAACACAAAAATTCCACCTCACACAATAATTGACTCCACCTAAGAATAATTCAATAATGACACCACGATTATTTGAGCTGATGCCACACCAACACGTGGAAATAACCGCCGGTAAAATAATACTGCTTCATAAAAGCAACTCAGCAAAAAAACTGAACAAAAAACCAAAACGCATGCGGAATGTAAAATAAACATAAAACATAATCTTCACACTGGCATATGTTTACAAAATAATATACAGTTGTACTCTCATATTAGCAGAGTTCAGTGAGAAGAAAATCTGCTATTTTTTGCCATCCAAGTCACGATTTATTGGTGGGTTTGAGTAGAATAACTCACACGCAAAACAAAACTGAACAAAACGGTAAATTTGATGAAAATCTGACGCTGAAAAAATGGAGCGACATCAAATATACTAATCCTAACTGATAAAATTAATTTTTCTGCATCAAACTACACTTATGTATGTTGAAATAAAGAAATATGATAAACATATTGTGAGAACAAATACAGAACATGGATTTTTTTTAACAAAGATTGTAAAACACGAGGATAATCGGATATCCCACCGTCAATTTTCATATAAAAACAAACTAGAATAGAGCACAGAGCAGAAAATTGTGTTGCTACGTCTGAGATCGAGCAGAAAGATTGGTGAGTGACCCTCAGTGAATGAACTAATAAAAAACAGAAACAGTGAGTTGATTGGAGCCACGCTAACATTAAGCGACCAATTAGACGGCGTGTGGTAGAGCGAGAGGCGTTGTGATTGGTTGATCCAAATTAACCGGCGACGCTGATTGGTTATCAGCAGCGGCCGGTGAGCGCTGATTGGCTGCTGGGTCGGTGCTCGTCCAACCAGCAGATTCCAGCTCGTGACGTCTTTTCTCGTCCTCTTCCTTCACGGAAAACAATACACATCGATACATCAGCCACTCCAAACACACACGGAACACCGTGAACACATTGGGAGGCCAGAAAAATAACACGCCAAATAATTACCAAACAACGACAAATCACATTCTGAACAACACAATGAAAGAAAATTGGACTGAAACACAATTGAATTACAGTGGGATATTGTAAAAAGAGCTTCCACTTCAGTACAAAATGTGTATTGAAAGACAGGGACATCGCTATCTCACACGCGCCTACAAGACAACACCACTCTCAAACAAGCTTTCAACACAACTCCCTCAACAAAGACATAGCACAAATAAACGACACAATTACACACACACACACACATGTATATTTAACCAACGACACTTACACATAAGACATCTCACACACTCTGTAATAACCCAATCATACATAAACTGACATGTAGACATCGCTCCGCCATTACAATTAAGCCTCAGACATTATGAGATCAATATATTGATATTATGATATTATTAGATATTGTTAGAGAAACAATATGCTAATACACACCAACTAACCTGTCGTTTTTGTTCAAAATATTCCTCCAGTTCGTACTGGTACTTGGGCGAGGTGATGCCGAACATGAAGGCGAGACGTTCTCCGACCAGGTCCATCTTGTGGAAGGTGTTGTAGCCGGCCACGCGCATCCAGTACCAGGTCCACGGCAGCCAATGCAACGATTTCTGCCCGCACACCAGTGCCCAACAGTGAAACAATGATAATAATAATGATAATAATACAGTTAAACATGGCGATATAGGACGCTAGTTGGGGTGCAAACAATTCCACCACGTTGTTGATCTGATTTCGCCGATCATGTCGATTTTACTGAATATTATTTGAGCCTCGTGACACGAGAGGATAATACACAATTTACGTCTTTCCTGGTGAAATTAACACAAATAAATCAAACTATTCACACCAATGATATAGTATATTTATATTTTTTTAATTTTTAAATAGAAAACTGAAAGAGTTTGGGGTCCAAGATACTATCGCGCTCAATTGATTATCTCGCTTCATACGGCCAACAAAGACCAAACTTACAACAAAAATGTCATTTCTTCAATATAAAGAATAATTTTTCGTGCGCGCCCAAAAATATTCTCTTTTTAGATCAGTGATTCTTAACCTGTGTGTGGTAAATTCCCCTGTCTGGTGGGGAATGGAAGAGTTGCCAAGTGGGAAGCTAAAGGTCGCACAGAACAGGACAACTATGTGTGTTTTTATCAATTAAAAATCGTTTATTTTTGTTTCTAATGACCTCTAATGACATTTACCTTGATGTAACAACTGAATTTATTGAATTTATCAGCGCTGTTGTGTGGAAAATGAAGATGAGATGGCTGAATTAAGAAGTGGGGAATCAGTGAGAGAAAAGGTTGAGAACCACTGGTCATATTGAAAGTGTTGCACTCTACTACTACTGCTAGTGCAGTTATTGTGTGTGAGAGAGTCTGACAGGATCTTGCTGTCGCAGTTTGACGAGGGCTTGCGGAGGTTTGGTGACCGCCACTCGTCCATCATCCACCTGATCCTCGTTCTGCTCGTCCTCGTCAGTGCTGTACTCCTCCAGCACGCCGTCACTGAAGTGCAGCACGCGACGAGGCACCCTGCCTGCACGCTGCCCCCCCACGTCCCCCTGCTTGTACAGTACACGATGATAACAGCAATGAACAGGCTTGAAGCCACACAAATATCAGCTGTCTGCATGATGGCAGCGACTGGCAATTATGCTGCGTATTAATCACAGTTTACGCTCACACAAACAGATGGTTGAAGGTTAAAGGCAAGCTCAAGTGACAGCTGCTACACGGGAAGAAGCCGAAGCTTATGAACACACACAGGTATGTCCCGTGCAGCTCGCTGCCACCGCAGAACCAACCCTCTCCACGCTATGACGCCACAAGAACGGAAGACGTATTAGAGAGCCACCTCCCCAGAATACATGACACAACTCATGACTGATATCTCGTACCATCTACTGCTGGGTGGACAGGGACTGTGGGATTATAGAGTGAAATTCTCCTCGGCCGGGATTTGAACCACGCTTGTGAAACTCCTGCTCGTGAGGCGGCTGTGCTGCCACTAGTCACTGCTGTTTACAATTGAGCAAGACAATGACACAATATGAGGTGATACTAACTGTTTCTGATGAGGCAGCAGGTGCCGACTTTCCCGCAGCCTCGACAGATGCACCCTCCACAGCCTCAACATTCACACGCAAACAAACACACACACACACACACACAGATAAACATATACAAAAATTAGAAAAAGTAAAGTACTCTACAGTGCGAAATGTTGTGTGCATAATTTATTACATCAGAAATGACCCGATCAAGTCAAACATGTAAACATATAAAAAAAATTATAATAAACATTAATATTAATAAAAAAATAAGGGAAGTATAGTCTTGAGGCAACAAAACTAGCACCATTCAGAGATAAATAATTTGTCCATAATGAAGACATAAAACGCCGAAAATTATCACGTACAATTCCAAACTCTAATGATCACGTGGTAAGTATTATCACAAACCTCCGGTGATTCACCGTGATCAGCGCGAGCATTATATGTGCCTTCCATGTTCTGCAAGCAAGCCGTGTGTGTCTGTGAAAACAAGCATTGATAAAACAAAGTGGAGAAAAACAGGCGACAGGCGCAAAATACACGCCAACAAATAGGAAACTCACAGTAACACTGAGTTTGAGCAGTTGATTGCAGCTATCAAGCAAGAATCAGAGACAATAAATAAATAACTTCTTCTGAACAATTGAAAACATGAATTTGGACAACATCTGCCTTCAACCCCAACGTCTACCGCTTTGAACAAGCATAATGAATTAGGAATTCACAACAGCAATTAAATAGCGACGGTTTGCACCACAAAAAACATTTAAAATTATCAATCGACTAGAATAAGATATATATACCACTATGTATTATACTCAATAACTGTCTATCTTGAAAAAATTGCTATAAATGTGGTCCTGGTTGAGATTAATTGTTGTAATTGATTTGGGAGCATAAACGATGGGCCATCATGCAGCATATCCATTGGATTTCACGATTTATAAACTGTCTAAAGCAGAAATATCAACACTAAATCTGACATAATTACGCATAGCAGTACAATAATATGCAAGGAAATGCTAAATACTAAAACCAATTATTGATGAAAATTTACATTTGAGGCCAAAAACAGAAGAGCTACGGAAATAAAAACATGATATTTTAATGATAAGAACAACCGATACAAATGAATAAACAAACCTGGACAAAATAAAGTCAGACAAATAAGACACCAAATCGAACACCAACGTTCCAAACTGAGTTGCCACGTACTACAACGGAAAAAAGACAAACTTGATGTCGAAAAAGGACTGAAAAACGACAAAGAATATCATGCATGTTTGCACATCGCGTTGCTAAAAGTGGTTTTATCACACAACCACGCCTGGTTGATCCGCTTTGGTTTTCGGCCGAGATATGCAGCATAATTTATTCATTAATATTCATAAATCCATTCATTCATAATATATTCATGGCTATGTATTCACCATGTTGTCACTTATTTATTATATTGCTCAATTAAAGCAATTTACACACATACACAAGAAAATGAGGCGACATTATCACCATTTATAGATATCTAACAAAAAAAGATAGATTCAGAACAACAAATTATTTCGACACTTACAATCATACATCGACACATTCGATATTACAAAAATATAGCTTCCCAAGGTCAATATATAATCATCCAAGCCACAATACAAATGATATAAGGAACGTTGATGTTATACGTCACGCCCCGCTGTGAGCCCAACCACACTCTTATAACAGGTCCTACACCCAAGTGAGATATCAAGTGAAAAAATCGTCTGCTTCTGAGCCGTTGCTCGGGAAGTTTCATTTTATCTCACAGGCCAGCGTGCGTTGTGCTTAGACACGTGCATATATAAAACTTATAAATCACTGAATATTCAGCTGCTTGTTGCGGTCTGGAACAACTGTGTGTGTGTGTGTGTGTTCTTACTAGTTGTATTCGCAGGAGTGAGGCTCTTGACTCCGCCTTCCAGTCATGACGAGTTTCATCTTGAACAATTGTGTTGTTGATTGATTGTTGTGTTATCATTTCTTCTAGATTTGGAAGATTCCAACAGCTTCATATTTTCACTTGTTCTTTTTCCGTAAGATATGTATAAGCGGTGACCAAGTCTCCTCTAACCCTCCTATCTTCTAGCGTTGTCAAATCTACCTTTTTCAGTCTATCAAAATAAATCATCTTTGATTCTTTTTAATTTTGAATTCTTTTCTTTTTAGTTTTGTAGCTGATTTCTGTACTTCCTCTAATTTCTTAGTATGTTTTTGTAAATGTGTGTGTGTGTGTGTGAGCGTGATTTAACTTACAAGACAAAAGTGTCTTGCAAGTTATCTTATGCTGTTGTCAGACAAAACACAGCCGCCCGTAAGACAAAATGACTCAAGAACCACACGACAAGTAAATATATTAAATGACACACAAAATGACGCCGTTGCAGAAATTTGAATGATGCTGGATATTTGACGCGCGTGCGACTCAAAGTCTGTCGCTCTTGTAGTTCCTCACGGCCGCCTCGAACCTCTCCTCGAGCAGACTCAGTTCGGAGAGCAGGTCGGTGATGGCGTTCATGAGCGCGTCGTCGGGGGAATACTCGGATGTCGTCTGGATGCGCAGCACCACCTTGTGCTCCAGCGGGTGAGGGTTCTTGTAGCCGGCGAATATCACGTTTGGGTCCTTCAACAGCTGATTCCTGACCATGTTGCCGATGGTGTGATCCTCCTTGTTGAATGTGTAGATGGCTGCATTTGGCACCTTGGTGTCTGGTTCACGAACAATCTTGTTCTCGCCAAACAACAAGAACGACTCAAATGTCGGCGGGGCATTCATATTGACGACAGCGACGAAAACAACTGACAATGACAAACCAGCAACGGAAACGTCACGATGACTATCTAATAGCGCCACTCAATCAGGCAAATAATATGTATAACGATAACATGCCGATCAACACGAAACAGAGAGCAGCCACATATAAACACAAACTTGAGCCGACAAAAATGACGCAGAACATAAAAATACGCCCTCGAACACGACCAACAAGTGACCCGCCTAAAACATTGTAGGGTGCATTTTATCTTCAGGATGCTTCAGGAATTCCAACGGAGCTATCAATATTTTAAGCGTGCACTAGCCAATGGAGACTACATAACACGCCCTGATGTACGCTCATCTATAGCGAAAACACGGATAGACTCAAACGGAGGTGCTGATGAACGAAAACGGGCCCGGATTAGAACCGCCAACCTCTAGCACGAAAATTCAGCCAATATGCCATAAATTATGATTCGGTAAACGACTGAAAAACAAACTTAACACAATAAATACAATAAGACTCATAATATATGACAAAAAAACACAGAAATTTATCAATACCGATGAGTGAGTGTCGGTGAAGTACTGGACAAGGAAAAAATGAATTAAACCTTGTTATTCAACTAACATGGGCCCTCCACTGGAGCAGTATTACACTCACCAAGAAATTCTAACCAATTTTACCGGCCTATGATAAGCACTTCCCAACAGACTCACGAAAAAGCACAATGTTTTTAAAGGATAAACAACAGTGGTTCAAATTCGTCTGCAGCAAGAAGTTTTATATATCAGGCAAAATACATTACAATTTATAGCAAAAAAACAAATTATTCAAATTGGAGCACAAAAATGTAACTTTTCCTTATTTCAACGCAACGTTTCATTATTACCTGTGAGGTTCTCAATCAAATATACGATGCAGCTTTTATTTTAAATTGAAATTATGGTTAATGTGTGAAATTACGACCCGTTTTCCACTCTAGTTTACCAGGAATTACTGCTATAACTGGGCTCATAGTCAAGTGTGCCATATACAACATTTTTATGCTGACCAATAAACCTGAACGAAAAATAACTGTGTCTAATTTCTTTAATTTTCTTTATTTCTGTCTAATTTCTAATGATAATATATTGTGATGTGTTTCGTTCACATTTGAATCACTTCGCTTTTGTTGGAATTTGAATTTATGTAATAGGTCCGACTATTTCACTGTAGAGTTAGCTTATCAGTTAATCGGTAAACAGTCGAAAACACATTGACCATACAGAAAATTAAACCGCCCACCTCAGTTGTAAAGATGGTGTCTCTACAGCAACGTGAACTTTTCGTAAGGTCCTCCGTTCATGTATCAGTCGAAAATGATGTTGAAGTTGAAGTCGACGTTAAAGTTGATAATGAATATAGCTAATGAACAATCAATGCACCAGCGCTCACTAAAAAACCACGAACATTAATTACAACACTGCCAGACGCAGCAATCGCCACTCACCAGTAGCGTGCTGACGTCACAGGTCACGTGACTTCAGGTCTTCGTGTACTTGGCGTCGCGAACTTTTCACGCTTACAATGAGCTTTGGACTGCTTTTATTTTAGCGAGCCTCAAATTAACGTTTTATTGTTTAGCAAAGTTAGAACTGAATAATTTGCCATTAATTTTCTTACACTTCCTCAATAATTTCAACAGATTAATCCATAATTATGTCCATGTTTGCCTCAATCATTGAGATGTCAGAAATATTGCAAGCACAATTGATACTTAATTATTACATGCAGTATTGGGACATCGGAATGTCGGAATAAGGCTACATCATCTCGACTAGCTTGGCTTACAAAACACACACACACACACACACACACACATACACATATACACGCACATTTCAGCGTTGCCAAATACGATAAATTTATTTGAGTCATGTTGATGAGAAACACAAGTGGCCATCAAGCACGAGCTTTTTGCTAGAAAATGGCCACTCATCATGTGTCAGGTCATAGCTCAATGACAAAACGATAATTTTTGAATGTCAGCTCGAAATAAGCCATGCATTGTCAGGTGATGTGTGTTTGTGTGTTTGTGTGCCCGCTCAGATATCACACACACACACACACACACACAAACAAATAAAGATCAGTAAACAATGCACACTGCGTCACAACATATCAACAATAAATATACGTGCATTTATTTGTATGTATGTGTGTGTGTGTGTGTGTGTAACATACCTGATACGCCACATACCGTAGTTCAAAGTGACACTGAAATGCACACACACACACACACACACACACACACACACACACACACACACTCACACTCACACACACACACACACACACACACACACACACACACACACACACACACACACACACCGACAGACTAACAAATAAAGCGCCCACTCAGCAGGTGTGACAATACACTGATTGTTTGTTTGTTTGTTTGTGTGTTTGTGAGTGCACGTGAGAGCTGAGCAGCACCACTTCCGATCATCAACTTGCTGCGTCACAAAACGAGACCATCTTCAATGGAAAACTGGAGCCCCGCAACAACGTAGCCGACACGCGCGTCTGTCACACTGACCTTGTCATGTAGGTCGCGAAATCCCCTGTCCCACGTTGTTCAGTTGTTGCAGGAGGTATGAAGTTGGTTGATGCAGCCCTGGTGTTGATTGTTGATATTTATTGAGCAGTGTGGGCGGAGTGACATTATGAAGTGTTATCTGATTAATTGTTTATTGTTATTTATTTATTATTATTATTTTCCGACTCTTTCTCTCTACATTTTTTGGTTAGCTTCCAGGGTACATGGGGCCACCACTAGAAGGTGGTAATAGTGCTTGTACTCTTCCCCCATGCTACTGGATTTGGTTAGATTTGGAAGAGGTGATGACCCCTCAATCACACGTCTCACACATACAGTGAAACATTATCTTTGAGACAACAGGCAAGCTCACACCAAAATACTCAACATACTAGTATTACTCACTCAATACAACACACACACACGCACACACAAATACACACAGTGGCAGACACGCATACACGGGTTGACTGGGATCATATAACCCACACGGTCGAGAGCAAACGGACAGTGAACTTGTGTGGTCTGTTGGTGATCGTGCTCGTGCTCACAATCACACAAACACACACACAACAAGGTGGACGGTGACTTTAGCGGTGACACGCTCGCCTGATGTGGCCGTGAAGGCGGTGGAGGGTGCGGCGGTGAACTTCACCATGACCAGCAATTCGTCGTTGTGTCCGCCGTGCTCGGACTCAACTCCTCCACCTGCTTCTAGCACAGCAGCCGCTGCTGCTGCTAATAATAATAATACAAATACTGTGGCCGTGACAGTGAGACGACCTTTATGCGCTCGATGTCGCAACCACAACCGTCAACAACTGCTCAAGGGCCACAAGCACCGCTGCATGTTCGGCCAGTGTCGATGCTGGAGGTGCTCGCTGATTGTACAGAGGAAGCACGTGATGACAGCTCAGCTGGCTTTGTTGCGACGCCGCTCAGCGATCAACAGTGGAGGCTCACAGTCCATCCTGCCTGCTATCATGAGCGGCACCAGCACGCGACGACCACTCTGCGCGCGCTGTCGTCACCACGGCTTCGAGCAGCCGCTGCGAGGCCACAAGATGGTGTGTCCATTTGCGCAGTGTCGCTGTATCTCGTGCTCGTTGATAGGCGAGCGTCGCAAGGTGATGGCTGCTCAAGTGGCTCTGCGTCGCTCGCAGCAGGCGTCCGTCATAAAACACGTGCAGTCGTCGCCGACATCAGACACGCTGTCTTCCTCGGCAGGTTCATCCAGCGCTCAAGTGGAGTCGACCGATGCCCCGCGTGCTGCATCTCCTCTGCCACTTCACCAAGTGTCCAGTGGAGGCAGCAACGGTCTCGCTCGAGACGGCGTGCTGGTGAGGAACGGAGCAGTGCGTAGTGTGGAGACGCACGATCTTGATGAAGATGCTGGCATTGACTCTTCGTCGAACAACCAACCGGTGATGTGCAGACCTGTCGCCATCGCTCATCGTCAACCACCAAAAGGTGTATTCTCAGCCTGCACCATGCTACTGCTTTCAGCGAGACATCCGTGCTCTCCACTAGTTCTTCTACGCGGCCCACTGGCCTCAATCTGCCCACTCTTGGCTTCTCAACTCTTAACCTCTCCACTTCAACCAGTCCAGGGTCGACGTCTAACCAAATGGGACAACAGGAAGTTGAACCGAGTCATCCACGAGTTTCTTTCTAATCTCATGAGATTGAGGGTCTAAAATATCACCTTGTTTCAAACACACATTCAATGATACACACTGCCCGTGTGTAAGGTGGGCAAATTGGCCCTGAAACCACCACGTATCGTAGATATACCACGTAGAGGATGTAATGCCAAATATCCATACTGATCCGTTCTCTACTTCTCCGTTTTTCGTCGTTATACCATCAGCAGACTTGATAATACTCTTTTTACGGGCGGGTACTTAGTACTGTAGCAAATAATAAGTGTCATATTTTCTATTTTCTCCCTCATTCTAGTATTTGTTGAGCGATGCCACTTCTAGAACAGCATTATGCTTCAAGTTTCCTTCATTCAGCATGTGAATGCATCAAACTGTCATTAAGGGAAGTCTTGTTGGAGTCTGCGAGTAGCAATATAATTCGAGTTAAAAGGTGGTGGGTAAGGTGTCAAGACAATACTGGACACAACACAAAAAACTAATGCAGACTACTGGAGTGCACATACAGTGTCAATCTGCTCACTGGTGCTTGTTACAGAACACGGGGACGCATTCGACCGACTGCGCAGAACGTGGGTGTCAGCTCTGATGCTGCTACGAAGCTCGTGTATGCCTGCCGACGCTCTCACTCTACTCTTCTACATGGCACTGCGCTCGCACGAGCTCAGTGTGTCGATGGCTCATCGCGCCATACAACACGGTGGGCTCACATAACACTCCACTATTCTCAATCACCTTCCTATCTGACCAAGACGCTCCGGTAAAAACCGAACGATCAACGAAGTGTCAGAGCAACCATCTTTCATACTAGACAGATCAATCTGCAGACAGAAATGAAATTCTCGTTTGATGGAAGAAAATCTGTCTCCGGAATAATGGCGAGCTCAGTCTGATTGTAACTTATAATAATGCCACTTAATTGTTGTAAAAAAACTCAAGGATTTTATATTAGAGTTGATATTTGTCACTGTAGATGTTTGTTTGTTTGTTTTGACAGCCGAAATTGAGCTATTTCATTTGCTCAATAATGCTCCGTTCTATAGAGACACACCGCTGTTGCAAAACCACGATTCATCTAACACACAGCAAGAAAATGGATCCTCTCTGCACGATAACGCTGCACGATACTAATCCAACCTATCTCTGATAAGTTACTGATTCAACCTGTCTCTGATAAGTTACTGATTCAACCTGTCTCTGATAAGTTACTGATTCAACCTATCTCTGATAAGTTACTGATTCAACCTGTCTCTGATAAGTTACTGATTCAACCTGTCTCTGATAAGTTACTGATTCAACCTGTCTCTGATAAGTTACTGATTCAACCTGTCTCTGATAAGTTACTGATTCAACCTGTCTCTGATAAGTTACTGATTCAACCTGTCTCTGATAAGTTACTGATTCAACCTGTCTCTGATAAGTTACTGATTCAACCTGTCTCTGATAAGTTACTGATTCAACCTTTCTCTGATAAGTTACTGATTCAACCTGTCTCTGATAAATTACTGATTCAACATGTCTCTGATAAGTTACTGATTCAACCTGTCTCTGATAAGTTACTGATTCAACCTGTCTCTGATAAGTTACTGATTCAACCTGTCTCTGATAAGTTACTGATTCAACCTGTCTCTGATAAGTTACTGATTCAACCTGTCTCTGATAAGTTACTGATTTAACCTGTCTCTGATAAGTTACTGATTCAACCTGTCTCTGATAAGTTACTGATTCAACCTGTCTCTGATAAGTTACTGATTCAACCTGTCTCTGATAAGTTACTGATTCAAACTATCTCTGATAAGTTACTGATTCAACCTGTCTCTGATAAGTTACTGATTCAACCTGTCTCTGATAAGTTACTGATTTAACCTGTCTCTGATAAGTTACTGATTCAACCTGTCTCTGATAAGTTACTGATTCAAACTATCTCTGATAAGTTACTGATTCAACCTGTCTCTGATAAGTTACTGATTCAACCTGTGTCTGATAAGTTACTGATTCAACCTGTCTCTGATAAGTTACTGATTCAACTTGACTCTGATAAGTTACTGATTCCACCTGTCTCTGATAAGTTACTGATTCAACCTGTCTCTGATAAGTTACTGATTCAACCTGTCTCTGATAAGTTACTGATCCAACCTGTCTCTGATAAGTTACTGATTCAACCTGTCTCTGATAAGTTACTGATTCAACCTATCTCTGATAAGTTACTGATTCAACCTGTCTCTGATAAGTTACTGATTCAATCTATCTCCGATATGCTAAATTCTAACACAATTCACTCACTCACTGCGTATTCAACAGATGCTTCACCAGTTCTCTTCGCTATTGTCTCAAATGTTCGCAGCTATGAGAAAGACACATTGTAACAACGCTATATAAATTAACCATATATAATCCAGTTGGCAATCGTTCACTCATATTCAATTATATTGGCCGTAAATATACTGATTATCCGCTGTGTTATTAATTATCGCGGAGGTTCAGAAAGTGATGAAGCACGCATCAGTCAGCTCGCTTGCTCTAACAACCAGTATGAACCAGTATCAAACCGTGCGAAATCAGGCAATAATTAATTTGTATTGTCAACACCCGCTTCCCTCGAACAAACATTTCTCTAACAAGCATAGCAGCCGACAAGGCCGCTCTTAGTGAAATGAGCATCGGTAATGTATAAACAATGTGCATGTATGTGTGTGTGTGAGTGTATGTGTGTTTGTGTGTGTATATGTGAATGTGAAGGCATATATATATATTTAAATATATATATAATGTTGGCTATACAGTGCGATGGACACGAAAATTAAGCGAGAAGACAAGAGAGAATGGAGAAATAAACCCGACTTGGCTGACTCCAAATTTACACTGAAAACACAGAACATCTCAACCCGCCAATAACCATCCAATAACTCACTCACACACACACACTGACACACACACACTGACACAAACACACACACAAACATTCACACTCATACACACACACACACCCACACACTGCCACAAACACACACACGCATACATACATACACAAAAAAACACACACACACATACATACACAAACACTCACTCACACACACACTCACACCCACTGATTCACACTGACACACAAACTAACACTCACACACATACACACACAAACTGACACACACACACTGACACACACACACTGACACACACACACACACACACACACACACAGAGAGCAGAGGAGTCACTTGCGCGAGCCAGAAGAAGAGGAGGAGGAGGAGCTGCTGCTGCTGGTACCGGTACTGGTACTGGTACTCAAAATCGCATTGTCGCGGTTCAGTTTCTTCTCGAGCACATGCGCGTCGCTGGGTTCAATGCGCTTATAGTATTGTTTCTCCGTGGAAACAACCGAGAAACCGAACTTCTTGTAGAAACTAATAGCACTGTCATTGTTCACCTGCACATGACTACAACACACAAACATACAAACAAACATATTCACCTGCACGTGACTACAACACACAAACATACAAACAAACATATTCACCTGCACACGACTACAACACACAAACATACAAACAAACATATTCACCTGCACACGACTACAACACACAAACATACAAACATACATATTCACCTGCACATGACTACAACACAAAAACATAAAAACAAACATACATACCTGCACATGACTACAACACACAAACATACAAACAAACATATTCACCTGCACATGACTACAGCATACACACATACACACAAACATATACATGCTAGTTTATGTATGATTGGGTTATTACAGAGTGTGTGAGATGTCTTATGTGTAAGTGTCGTTGGTTAAATATACAAGTGAATCTGCATGTGTGTGTGTGTGCAATTGTGTTGTTGATTTGTGATATGTCTTTGTTGAGGGAGTTGTGTTGAAAGCTTGTTTGAGAGTGGTGTTGTCTTGTAGGCGCGTGTGAGATAGCGATGTCCTCACCTCGTGCCTTTCTTTCAAATACACTTCCCTGGACTATTTACACTTGGCTAGCGTATCAACCTGGTAGTCATTCATGACGGAAACGCGTACATGTTTGTAAATACGCTTGTTTGTGAGTCAAAAACACAAACACGTACATACACACCAACAATCACGGTGTGCACGGAGTGGTGAACAACAAATTAACAATCAACTTAGAAATAAACAACAACAAAATAAACTAACAACTGTCACTTCAAGTTAACAAACCCGTACAGTAGCATATGTGTGTGTTTGTCTGTGTGTATATTTCTGTATGTATATATTTGTGTATGTGTGAGTGTGTGTGTATAGTATGTGTGAGTGTGTGTGTGTAGAGTGTGTGTGTATTTGTGTATGTGTGAGTGTGTGTGTATGTGTGTGTATATATGTGTGTCTGTGTGTATATTTGCGTGTGTTTGTGTCAGTGTGTGTTTTTGCGCGTTTGTGTGTGTGCGTCTGTGTGTGTATGCATGTTTCCGCGTGTGTTTTAGTGTGTATTAGTGTGTTTGTGCGAGTGTATATTAGTGTTTGTGTGTCTGTTTGTGTGTCTGTTAGTGTGTGATATTGTTAGTATTTGTTAGTATTTGTTAGTGTGTGTGTGTGTGAGTGTGTGTTGATACTGACAGAAAGATACTGTCCACGTTGCCATCGTTACGCACACAGTGCATCACGTGTTCCAGCATGCACGTGCCAATACCCAGGTTGCGATATGGAGCCAGACACCCCAGCGTCATAATGTACAACTTGCGATGACCCTCGACCACGTCGATACGACAACACACCGCACCCACCACTATGTCATTGTAGTATGCTGTATCATACACACACACACATACACACGCACACACATACACACACACAGTACAGTACAGTAAGACATTTATATAGCGCCCTACACCAGAAGGGCCTCTAAGGCGCTGCACACACATACACCCACACACAAACATACCTATAAGCAAACACCCACAAACACACCAACACATATATACACATGGACACACAGAGATACCGACAAACAGAAAGCAATGTATAAAGCAGCCATGCACATAGACGCAGATATGAACACACGCAACAAGAACACAGCTATGAACAACATACAAGTGTGACACAGTTAACACATCAAGAAAGTGAGAACAATGACATTGGCAGTTTTTTTCTTCACACACACACACACACACACACACACACACACACACACACACACACACAGGACATGTAGAAATGTGTGTGTGTGTGTGTGTGTGTGTGTGTGTGTGTGAGTTTGTTTAGAGAATATTTGCCAGAAACTACAACAAGACATGAAACAATATACATACAATAAGGAAGACCAACACGTGATATTATAAGAGTATGAGTGGGTAGCAGTATATGAGTGTAATTGGTGTGTTTGGCCACCAATAAACCTACACCCTACCTCTCTTCCTCTTATATTTCATCTCTATTTCTCTCTCTGTCTATCTCACATACACACACACTATGGTGCATCGTAAGCAGTAATTAATGACAATAATGAAAGGATTCAACAATAATCTCTTTGAAGTCTGTAAATCGCTACAGCTATAATATGCATATATCTATGTCTAAGCATCTCGAATCATTAATGGTAAAAGAGACGAGCAAACCCAGTTATTACCTAGCTTGGCCATTTCGCCCGACTGCAGCACGTCCTTGTAGAATTTTTCGTTGTAGGAGACAGGAAGGATGACTTGGTTGAGTCGCTCCAGTTGTTTGACGTTGTGGTGAGTAACATCACCCAGCTCTATGAAACTCCTTTGCAACAAACAAACACACACACGCTTACAGTGCAGGTTGCCAGCGACACTTCAGCACGAGATTTGACAAAAATACAGCTGCATAAAATAGTTTATAAAATATATGTGATGAAAGTTGAAAATCAGATAGTTTGATAACAATATATAGACTTCATCGTGCGCTTAACCACACTGCATATGTTCCCGCACACAATCACAAGCAAAAAATAAGTACTATTACAAGAAATAGACCCTGAACAGACGATCAGCTCACAGGTGCTAATTACCTGGTCATTCCACCTCAGAACTTCCCAAAAAACGAACCAAAAGCGAAACAGTATTTTCGGGAAAAAAAATCACGAGTTTCCACGTGCCTGCCATCAGAACGAACCACCAAAACATAATAGTAAATATCCACGACGACATGTGAAAAATTTACGTTAATTTTGAATTTACGTTAAAATTAGATAAATTACCACAACGTTACAACACAATCTTTTCTATACTGACTTCCTAACCGTACCCACGCCAAATCAATTGTTTAAGTTACGGTAAAACCAATCACATATTAAATATTAAGCTAGAATATTGGAATCAGTTATTACTTTAATATTAAATGGCAGTCACATGTATAAACACAATTAGCATCCAGACATATTAATATAATGTATCAGAAAGCACATCCAAGTATATCATAAACCTGGTAAAACCACGCAACATCACAGCAAACAAAAATCTAAAAGAAAAATGTAATGCTTACGAAAAAAGAGTAGGCAAACCCAAAACTCACGAGGTAAACCTATGAATTTGCCCACTCGGTTGCCAAGCGAAATATGACAAGGAATGGGGGGTAAAAAGCCAACATTTTGAGGCAGTTGTGCCAATGAATATAACTGAGCTTGAAGTTAGTTTTCATTTTGTTATGTTTGTGTCGTGTTGTAACAGCCACAATGTTCAAGCATAATAAAAGCAAACGGATCACCATTAGACCAATCCGTCGCCTTGACCTCAACTGAATTATTGTTTAATTCAACCACCGAGCGACTGCAACAGGATCCAATCCAGGTGAAAATATTACTCAACTTAATTACTGACAAAACCTTTATGCATACATTTATCGCATCAGATTATGAATTCCCTGTTCAGTTCGATACTGCGAAAAGGACTAATTGCAAAAAATCCCCCGTTTGAAGGAGAAATACGATAAACTCGTGATGTTTTGATACAGGCTCCAATGATATAGCATTTGTTTATTGACAATCAATATAAAACCGCACAAAAATAGCTACACACGACAAAACATTTTCTTGAATGCATAACCGTACATTAGCGAGACAATTTTGCATCATTGCTCAAGAATTAATTGCAAGTTGACTGGGAAAATACAAGAACTATCTAATACAGCAACAACCAAACACGGACACAAAGACAACACAACGAAATGCAAGCTTTTATTTCTTCATCAGTTTAAAAGCGGTTCATTTTGACCATCCATCTAAAAATTCAACAAAACACCCCGCCGTACACCAGCTGATGATAATATTACACCACACACACACAATGTGTATGAGAGAAGCAGAGATAGAGCAGAAATCAGTCACTGGAATCATCGGCAGCAATGGCGGTGTCCTCATCACCCTCAATACCCTCCATCTCCTTGATCAGAGCCTGTTCCAGAATTACACGTCCTTCCTTGTACCTGCCATCAATCAGCGATCTTTTACAGGCCAGTGATGCATGCACTCGATTTCTATACTTGTGCACATATGCGTAGAATTGTGAATGTCAGACTTGTTGTATACATGTTGTGTATCAGCGACACGAAGCGGTTTGAGTTGAGTCAGCTGATTGACCTGCCAGTTTCCTATTGGTTACTTTTATTCTGTACATGTTAATTAATTGAACTGAAATTGTTCGATGTATATTTGTATGTTGCGTGTTTTGTAAATTCAGTTTTTGTTTTATATTTCTTATTTATCCACTTCTTATTTATGCTTGAAACCATGGAGACTAGCGTGGCGACATCCAAGTCACTAGGCACTTTTTTCAAGGCGTTTTTCTCGAGTTGTGAACTTGAGCCAATTTTGCCTCCAATACATTTCTTGTTCCCATCGTCTTGCTATGTGTGTCTACTCTTCTTCTAGCAGTGTTTCAGTGTTACCCTACGCAGCTTCTGGCCATCACAAGCGGTCATAGTAACTTGCAAGGATTCCCCGACTAGTGGAGAATTAAGTGCACATTATTGTACAGCTCAAATACATCAAGGAGTAGTGAAATCATTAGTGAAATCAGATACGATGCCAACATCAAATTTAATGTGCGGGAATATTATTATTATTGTTGTTGTTAATTACAGACAGATTTAGTAGCATGGGGAATGAGTGCCAGCAGTATTACCACCCTGCGGTACTGGAAGCGCCCAAAGGTAGTAGCGAGAAAGAATGATAAAAAAGTAAAGAATTTTACAGAGAAGAGAATTCGAAAAGAAAACATAAATAAAAAACAATGAACAATTCACGTGATAAAACTACATAATGTCACTCCGCCCAAACTCCTCAATAAATAACAACAATCAACAATGAATGTGATTCAGAAAGTGACGGGAACCTTTGCTGTTCCTCTGTGGCGAACTCGTAGATCCAGCCCAGTTTGGTGTCGCACAATTTGCACGCGACGTCTCGCACCATGTGGCGCCCGGTGAGCATCTGACGCTCCTGCACGTCGCTCTGGTTCAGATTGACCACCTCGGTGAAGAGAAACGCGCGGCCCGTCGAGCCAGTGAAGCGCGTGCTGATCAGCTTGCTGCGATTGGTCAGCACTGTGCTGCAGTTGCGACAGCAGAACAAACGCTTGCCGCCAATGTGACGCAGAAAAACGCGACCCATCGTCAGTGTGTGGTGCAGTGCGACCGCCTTTCACTCACCAACAACTAGCTACACGCCAGCTAGCGTTTATCAGCATGTTCCAACTGACAAACAGAACCAGCACACTGCTGGGCGAGTGAAAATATTTCACCAAAAACAAGCCGGTTGTTTTTGGGACAACAAACATCTTCATAAAACATGGTTGAAGGATATAATGCAGAAATAGTGGCAAATGTAATACGCTAGTGAGGCATCAAGATAACGGTCAAGGAGGTTCTCACCTGGTATTCTCACCTGGTGGGCTTCCTGGACCCCGACTGCGAGATCGGTTCTCTGTACGAGGACCAAAGAAGCCGCACACTGCTGATGCGCCAACTCTAGATAGCAGAATGAACTGGGAGAGACAGCAATAAGAATGAGTTGGATGGTGCATCATAGGCAGCTATTTGCAAAAACAACGATATATCAGACTAAATGTACTAAAGAAAAAAAAACAAAACAAAAAAAAACAAACAAACGAACAAAAAACAAAAAAAAACAAACAAAAAAGGTTGACAAACAACCACAAATAAAAAACAACTAGAGCTACGCAACAACTTAACAAGACAAACTATTCATGTGAAATAGGAAAAAAAAGTGAAAAAAAGTAGAGCGAACATATAACCTAGCGAAAATTCAATAACAAGATCAAAGAAAAACCTACCTATGATAACAGACCACAAACTAACACAAAAGACAAAGCATCACAACAAAGATATAGGCAACGAGACAAACATGGCTCACATTAGCATAAATAAACTCAGGAACTATACATAATTGAACAAAACTGAGGAATTACACATATAACTAAACAATATGCTAGCTGATTTAAAAAATAATTGATGTTTAGTTCCAGCTTTTTCAACGTTTCCCAAAAGTATATTTATTCAAATCCATTTTTGCACCTCCTGGGTACATCATCGTTCATTTTTGTATACATTCAACAAAATGACAAGAAATCATCCACACCATGCACAAAAAACTACAGCCCACACACTATGCAAATATATCAAAATATGTGATCTGTAATAATACAGCTTTATGTTGACACGTGTTATGAACACACACACACACACACACACACACACACACACACACACACACACACACACACACACACACACACACACACACACACACACACACACACACACACACACACACACGTATAAGTATGGAAAGTGTTTCGCTGGCAGTTTACAGCTGGTCTTTGGTGGACACCAGACATACACACAGACAGACAGACATACACATACATAGAGACAGACATACACATACATACAGACAGACATACACATACAGACAGACAGACATATACATACAGACAGACAGACATAAACACATACAGACAGACAGACATACACACACAGACAGGCCGGGGAGGAACGTCGGGTGGAGGATCAGTGTCGATTAGCAGTCGGTGGAGACGGTTAGTGCGGAGGTCGTGGTGGTGACCTGGGTCACGTGACAACAAGCCCTGGGGTTATGTGAGAGTGTCGTGTCATAGCAGCGAACATTGTCCATTGTGATATTAAGATTGAATCAACACATCATCAATTGTGACATTATTAATATTATCATTATCACATGATCAGCATGCGACTGCACCTCTGCTGGTAATTCACCCGAAGTGACACCAGAATCAGCTCATGTCGGTAAGATTCAAGTTATTATTATTATTATTAATTATATTAAATACGATAACAAATTCATTGCCACCAGAGAAAAACATGAAAAACAAGAAAATGTGTCAAGTTTTTTAAGTACTGCAAAGTGAGGCATAAAATTAGAGAAAATTGAAATAAAAAACACCTTGACAAGTTGCATTGATTGATTTTATGAGCTCATATTTTTATTCTGCAATACGACAAAGGCTCAGACCACAAAAATACTGATTTAGTGAAACAGCGATATTTTGACAACAATAATAATAACTTTAAAACAATGAAGCTTTCAAATAGAAAATGAGGAAGTTGATGAAAAATGAGAGGATAGATTATGAATAATGCACGTGTATCAAGCAAGCAAGATCACAATATACTCACTTTTCCAGCGCTGATTTCAACGTGCGTATAATAAAGGTATAATAACAACCCTGTATATTCGGTGAATCATTGGCCCTGTGGTTAGGTTAGAATAATAATACTGCCACCGTACCCGCTGCGTGTCTTAAACGAGGCGACTAAAAGCGTACCTATGCTTCTTCCCTTCAGCAGGATTAGCACCTCTTATAGATTACAACAACTCTCTTCTGTCATATCATCTCCCCGAAATATATTTTAAAAATAAAAAATAGGTGAATTTCATTGGCCGATAGTCCCTCACAATCACCTACCCCAGTACACCACATCAAGACACACACACACACATACACGCACAGGATTTTTTTGTGGCATTAGCAAGCACATGAGACATTCGCATGGTGAAATTGACAATGAATTAATGTGCGGATCTCGGCTGCTATTGTGTGCCCGAAACACTGTACAAACACATACACATACACACATACACACACATACACATGGACACGTGGAAAAGCAGGTCAATATTTCGCAATAGTGATGGACGGTCGTATACCGGCCAGAGGACCATCACTATTGGCACAATAAAGTGTTATTACGCCTCCAACTGACTCATGGAATATGCCTGTTGTGAATGTGCGTGTAAATGTGTGTGTGTGTGTGTGATGTGTTAATGTGTGTGTGAATGTGTGTTTTAATGTGAAATGAATGTGAAATGCTTTTGAGACCCTCGGGTGAAAAGCGCGATATAAATGTGTTAATGTAATGTAATGTAATGTGTGTGTGATGTGTGAATGTGTGTGTGTGTGTGTGTGTGTGTGTGTGTGTGTGTGTGTGTGTGTGTGTGTGTGTGTGTGTGTGTGTGTGTGTGTGTGTGTGTGTGTGTGTGTGAATGTGTGTGTGATGTGTGAATGTTTGTGAATTGTGTATGTGTGTGATGTGTGAATGTCTGCGAATGTATGCGTGAATATGTGTGAATGTTTGTGAATGTGTGTGTGTGTGTGATGTGTGAATGTCTGTGAATGTTTGCGAATGTGTGTGAATGTGCGTGAATGTGTGTGTGCACGCAAGGTATTAAAAAGCGACACACAGGCCTCTCGAAACAACATTAGAAATTCATATTCACACACACACACACACACACACACAAACACAGACATACGTAAACAGAGGGACAAACACACATTACTCAACCACAAGCGTATGCAAGCAAAAACGACCACACCGAGGCTGATGGAAGTAAAAAGCGAATTTTTGGCAAGTTCTCGCAATTGTGCATGGCTAGTTGTGCAGTTGTTGTTGTCGCTGGTGCAAGGCTCGATTACGTGACTGCACTAAAGTAGCGGGTATTTCACTCACTAAGCACGCAAATTGACACGACTCAACTGAACACACAATCACTGCACACACACACACACACACACACACAATCGCAACTTTCGCTGTCAGAACCGGCAAATAAAACATACAGCCGAGTATGGCAGACACACATACATACACACACACACACCTTGCTGACGGGCACTTTTCCAAAATAGCGTCACGCCTGGCTGAACACAGTGTTCCGGATAAGTGAGCACAACGAGAAAAATGAGCGAGAGAATAGGAGAAGAGAGAGAGAGGGAGAGAGCGAGAGAGGGAGATGACCCCGTGATGACCCGGCAATGTGACATCGTACATGCTGACCTACAGTAGTCAATTGTCACATGCACTGACACACTGACACACACACACACACACACACACACACGCTGACACAGAGCAACACAACACATTGTTTGCCGGAGAAAATGCCACTCGCAGGAATCAAGAGAAAATCGAGCAAAAACGCAGATAGAGTGCAGATGAGAAGCAAGAAGCGATGAGAAGACGGTGGACGAGAGAAAAAGTGGAATTGAGTCAAACAAGAGACATTGTGTACCTGTTGTTTGTTTAAATAAAAGAACACAAACAAAACCAATATAACAAAGAAACCTCAATGACACAATTTGACAGACGCTAACACGACTGAAAGATGGAAGGAAATATTGTCTGGCGACATTGTCAAGATAAGCTTAAAGGTTAAAGGCAAGCTCAAGTGACAGCTGCTACACGGGAACAAGTCGAAGCTTATGAACACACACAGGTGTGTCTCATGCAGCTCTCTGCCACCGCAGAACAAACCCTCTCCACGCTATGACGCCACAAGAACGGAAGATGTATTAGAGAGGGCCACCTCACCAGAACGCATGATACAACACATGACTGATATCTAGTACCATCATATAAATTCTCCTCCGCTAGATTTCGATTAACAGAGCTCCTGATTGTGAGGCGGGAGTGCTAACACTATATCACCGAATCCAACAAAGGAATGATCAAAGGAAGATCATATCAGGCAGTGAATAAGATCACAGTGAGAGCATTAGGAAACTAGACATGCTGATACACCAAGCAACAAAGACAGTCAGTAAGAGAGGACTGTGTGTGTGTGTGTGTGTGTGTCTACCACAAGTGGTCATCACACACACACAGACACACACACACACACACACACACACACACAAACTACTCACTTTCAACACATAAATACCCACGCAAACTACTCATTTCAACATACACACAGACACACACACAGTGTGACGTTTCACCAGACACACGCTAACACTTGAAAAACTCCCACACAAATTTCTCCGTCTCCGAGGGTCTTCCTCACTGTGTATGCATGTGTGTATGTATGTCTGTATGTATATATGTGTGCATGTGTATGTCAGTGTGCGTGTGTGTATGTGTCAGTGTGCGTGTGTGTATGTGTCAGTGTGTGTGTGTGTGAGAGTACTGTGGGAAATTGGGCGTTTTATACGTTTCTGCTCTCTGATTTCCATACTTTATAAGCGCTAAGCTCTTGGAACAACTCAAAATATACGTATACACGTGTACCTACATACACACACACACAAACACATGTATATATACACTTGTACACAAACCTACACACAAACACAAGGGAAATATCTGGTAAATTTCGAAAACATTCTACTTGTGGAAAAGCTTATAATACCATGTCTCAACCAACAAAATAAACTGGAACTGAAAATAGACAATTTTATTATTATTAAATATTTGTCTTTACTAATACCAAATAATTCCAAAATTAAAAACAAAAGATGCGTAGTAAGAATCACGCGTGAATTATGTTAATTATGCTTAGAAAACAAATAATCCACAAGATTCACTTCATGAGAAAACCTTCTTGAAGCTAATCAATACTGTGTGAATGTTTGTGTGTGTGTGTGTGACAGTTGTGAAGTAAATGTGACCAAAACGACGCACCAGTCAACACACGCGCATACATACAGCGGAGGAGATGTTGACTCACACACGACACTGTCACTGTTTGACAGTGATAATAACAGTGTCTACAGTACTGACTACAGTGAACACTGATCCACAAAACAACGTAAACACAACACACACAGACGTGCATACACATGGACATTCAGGAAGAATTTGGCTCATTTACAACGCAATATAAATGTTTTTAGTATATGCTTATGCGTCTTGGTGTTTGTAAGATTGTGTGAGATGTGTATTTGTGTGTAAATTTATTGCAAGTAAATACACATTCGAGCTTGACTACTAATCCATATTAAACACAGTACTTCAGCAGAAATACAGTGATGACTTGACTGACATGTGATCACGTGACTGACAGCGAGGACCGCTGATGTTACTGCATGATCGGCGCGACTCCACATCCCTACATCACGTGACCGAGACCCGTCATCACAATCAACAGCCTGCCACGTCAGTGCTGCATCACTTCATCGTGCCTCCCTCATCTCAATCCTCAATCACACAGAGACACAGAGCAGGCGTGCTGCTCACGAGACCCTCACCGGACAACAACAGGCGATCGTACCGACATCAACAGAGACGTCGCAGGCCATACCTGCACGCACCACCACCTCAACGGTACCAACACCACTAACTGGCCTCATACTCACTGGCCGATCCAGAGGCTCAGGGAACAGGGATCTGAAGCCCCCCCTCCAAATATTTACATCAACTCTTCATAACCAGGAAGTTCACTGAAAGAGGTTAAGAATAATAGCTTTCTGTAGATTTTGTTGATATATGCATTATCGCAAAGCATATTCGCACATTATTCTGTGTGTAAATGTGTGTGTATATTTCATTGAAAAGTACCCCAAGTCGTTCACACGTACCTAGTCACTCATATATAATTAATCCCCCAAAATTACACTCTGGATACGCATATGTCCACATTGATATACACTGATGATATATATTGATGCAAAGATATTATCCGGTCCTCTAATGATCAAATACAATACAAATTGTTATACCAAACAAAATAATAAGTCACTTAATATACACACACACAGCTTCAGGAGACTAAATAACTTGCAATATACTACCAAACTGGCTTGACAAAAATCAGTTGATAAAGACTGCGCGAAAGCACTTCAAATATCAAGTTAAAAAAGTCCAAATGAAGTGAAATACTTTTCCTCGTTGTGCACAAGCAAACATCTAAACCTTTTGTTGTGTGTGTGTGTGTGTGTGTGTATGTGCAGGAGGCCGGATGTACGTCATATTATATACCACGAGCCGGTGCAACCTGTGTGGATGAGCGACAGCCGGGAAGAAGAAATGCCAGAGCAATGGAAACCAGCACCACAAACACCCGAATTGACAGATAGAAGTGATGTGGTGGTTCCGCACACCGAACATGAGACACTAGCAGAACACGCGAGACCAGCCTCAATCAGTGATAAACAGACACTTTCCTCAGTGGAGGATATCAGTCCTGGCGACCACACAGCACACGGGAAGGAAGCACAAGTTCCTCCCCCACCACAACTCAACTACGCCAATCTGATTCTTCAAGATGACCAGGTCACAAAAATACCGACAACACTGCCACAACATTCTCCAGCGAGAAATGTCAGTGATTACAAAACTGACAAAGAGACCCTACCACAAGAAACATCAGATATTGACGTTCCAGAATACTTGCACTATGACGATGAAGACGATGCTGCCTCGAAACAAACAGATAAGCACGAACTTCTTCCTTATGACGATTACTACGAATCCTTCGGCGATGTTTACCACTACGAATATTATTATGACGACGCAGATTATGACAAAGAGCAACAAGTGAGCCACGATATAGGCAAAACAGAAAAAACACAAACATCATCAACAGAAGCTTCAACGATCAAAAGCGAAACAGTTTCCGTATTTGACGATGCATCGCATATCTCCTCGCTAATAAAAGCCCAACTGAAAGACAACTCCTATGATATACAATTGCCGATCCTCAATGCTCTGGGTAAGAACACCGACGACCCTCAAATAACACTGGAGCCCAAAACTTTACGCACTGATACCACAACAACAACGACAACAGCAGCAACAACAACAACCAAAAACCAACATCATTCGACCACGATTATACCGGCAACAGAAGTCAACATCCAACAAGTGACAAATGCCCCTGAGACTCACTCAACCAGTGCACAAGTCAAGTCCAGTGAAACAGTAGATGTTGAATCTTCATCAAACACATTGGCCACTCCAGCCAATATGTTCCTTTTCTCCAACTTCCCCAAGTTCTCCACAACTAGAACCAGTACCGTCGAAAAAGTGAAAGAAACAGCTCCGAAGCAATTATCTTCAAAAACAACAAAGAAAATAACTACCATAATAACGTTGCCGATCGACGAAACAGAAAAACACCAACAGTCCAATAAGTCGACATCAATACCACCAGGAAGCAATCTCGAGTCCAATTACACACGGAGCACAGTACAGCTGACGAAGGAGAGGACCACACCTTACCCGGTATCTTTATCAAGACAAAATCGACCTGAGACAAGCACAACCGGTGGTGCGAAAGTGCTGGAAGCACATGAGCGCGAGCGAGAAACCGCCAGAAAGAACGAAGAGAACTTATCGCTGGCTGAGATCAGGGAAATGATTCAGCCCTACACATTGTCAGAAATAATTGTCGAGTCGGAAGAAGATCCGAGGATGTTTCTGAGCAGTTCTCACACGTCCTCCGAAGTAATGGAGCTGACAAAGCGCTTGGACGCTAGAAAAAACGAATTTGATGATAGTTCGAAGGCAGAAGAAACAACCGCCATCAAACAAGCGCAAGCAACGAATCCAGCACAAAAACAAGAAGCAAGCAGCATCACTGCAGCTACAACAGCAACAAAGGTAGAAACAACCAAGCAGCCTACCACCGATCCTAGTGCCATCCAACACACCAAAGCCGCCGTAGTAAAAGTGAAAGTTCCCCTGGGATTCTTAATGCCAGAGCCTGAAATTATAGAGACCGACAACTTGGTGGAAATGCTGAAACAAACTGCCAGAAAAAGCGACAATGACACGGTAAAGAATAGAAAAAAGTTCCCGTGGGAGAAACCAAGAGAACTACCAAAAAATATAAAACTTGCCCGGAAGAAAAATAGCCACAACACACCCAGTAAGCAAAACGACAGAAAAACAAGCACCACTACAATAGCACCTGTCGAACCACTCGCTCCACAAGAAAACCGACGCAAAACCAAGAAAGCATTCAGTCTGGTGGAAATACTTCAGGAAAAAGGTTTGACGTTGCCGGAATTTTTGGCTAGCGGAGGTAGTGTCAAACAGTTGTTGATGGAGCACAACAAGGAAGTGAACCAACGCTCAGACAACATCCGTTCTCTTACTTCGACAACACCAACAGTGACCCCGCCAAAGCAGCATCTTGAAACAAATACAGACACGACACCATTAACATACGACACAGACACCATTAACATATCCAGCAAAAGTGACAAACCTGAACTAGAGCCGAACGCTGAATTGGGAGAAAAAATACCGAAAAAGATCTTCAGTCTGGCTGAAATTTTGCGCAAAAAGAATATGACCTTGAAGGAGTTCATTCAAGCCGGGCTCAGTGTCGAAAAAACATTGCAGCAATACAATGGCGTTGGATGGAGGGAAAGGGCACCTGAGAGCGGACGATCAAAGACAACGTCAAATGAAGATTACAGCATCACCAGCACCACCACGAGCGTAGCAGTTATCAGCAGTATTAGCAGCAAACACTCAACGTCGAGCGACAAACATACGACTTTAAGCGTACCTCAGATCACGACGACCTCAAGCCCCGACATGAGCAGTTCACGTGCAACCTCTTCCTCCACGGTGACCGCCCCTGCAGTGCTGCCCACATTGAAATCGCTGTTGGGAGAAGGAGGAGGGCACAATATCAGACATTCAGACATTCGTCGAATCAACTACCGCACCCATAACAGTAGCAGCAGCGGCAGAGGTGGCACAGGCAGATTGTTCGGACGACATCACGTGCATAGGACCAGACTGCAGCACCCTGATGACCCCTCGTCCAAGTCGAGCGCCGGACCGCATAGGTACAACGTCGACATGAGTCTGCTCAACACTGACTTCCAGTACACTGGCGAGCGCTTCGACGAAGACAGCACGTCTTCAGACGACTGGCTCCAAGTGATCAGCCGAGAGACGGACGAGGTGTGGCAGAAGCACGTGCACCAGTCTGAGACGAACTCGCCGCGGCCGGTCGACGGCACCTCATTTGACACGGAGCAGCTGGACAACGACCCGGAGCGCACCATGACCAGCGCCGTGATTGCCAGCGCGGCCGTCGCAGGCTGCGGACTGTGTTTCTTCGTCGGAGTGCTGGTGATGTGTCGCTGGCACCAAAGACGTCACATTCACACTGATAGACCGTCGGCAGCGGCGGCGGCGATGGCGGGAGGCAACAGCGACTGTTCCTCCTCATGTCCTCTCGACACCCCAGCAGTGCTCAGTCTTGGCAGGTTCGTCAACAAGCCGTACAGTCGACACAAAAAGACGGCCGGATTCTGGGGCTCGCTGCGACGCACGCTCAATCAACGATACAACACAGCCGGCGTATCTCCGAGCTACGTCCATAACACGTACGGCAGCCAACGCACGTGACCACGTGCCACACCCTCGTCTTAATTATATAACGCGCCTTTGCGCCTCATGATCAGCATGCGTGTGTGTGTGTGTGAATGCCATTGTGTGAAGGGATATCATTGAGCGACAATATGAACGTTGATCAGTTGATAGGCAAGAATCCAGCCAACAAACAACCATTGTACATCACGCAGCTATACAGCGAGATGTGAGATATTATGTGAATAAGACACATGGTTTCTGCTGCCACGATGCCAATAAAACTGCTGTCACTACCTCGTAAACCTGTGTCTCCAGCACCGCACACACACAGACAAAACTGTCATGTGCCGATAGCTATGCGAATATTAGTTGTTACTGTTGTTTTTTTGTGATTTGTGAATAAAATGAAATCAAGGGTTATCTCAATAATTTGGTAGCGTTTCAACAAGAATATCGTGTGTGAAAAGGTGCCATGAGAGAGACAACAGTACAACTTGTGACAGCTAAAAGGTCAACAGAGACCAAGACACACAAATAACTAATTGAAGAACATTAATCCTGATACGAACAAAATCATTGAATAAAACAACATCGGATAAATAGAAGTCTACATAAAACGACAGCATCAATAATATCAAATGTATACCAAGCACAACTAGAAAGATAGCAATTGCACAAGCCTACAAATATAACACGTTGAATTTGGACTCGGTGGTGTAGTAGTAGCACACACGAATCACAAGCGGGAGGTCCGTGGTTCGAAACCCGGCGGAGGAAAATTTCTCTGGGCGAATTCTATAATCCAACAGCCCCTGTCCACCCAGCAGTGAATGCTGGTACCAGACATCATTCATGAGTTGTGTCATGTATTCTGGGGATGTGGCCCTCTCAAATACGTCTTCCGTTCTTGTGGCACCATGGCGTGGAGAGGGTTGGTTCTGCGGTGACAGCAAACTGCATGGGAACACCTAAGTTCACAAGCTTCGGCTTCTCCCCGTGTAGCAGCTGTCAGTTGAGGTTTTGTCCTCCCTTGAATAAGACCAGAGCACAACTCGGAAAACAATTTATTACCAAGCGAGCACTATAGGTAGAAAATGTAATATATACAGTGGTTGAGGTCATTATGAAGCCAGCTCAACACAATGACACGAATGCTGACTCAACACTCAAATGAGCCTCTAACGATGATAAAACGACAAAAAACGGACACACCAAACATCACAGCCCAAACATCAGCTCAAATCGGGAAATATACAACGTCCCTCATAACCCTTCAAACACGCACAGTGGAATGTCATGAAACCACTGGACTGGTTTTGAAGAGACGTTTTCTATGTTTGAAAGGCACGCGGTACAGCTTGCGTCCTGCACTGAGCAAAAGACAGACTGGAATTATCGCCGTCTGCTTCACTCGCACTCACGTTGTCTACACCACAGCTACCCAAATAACAGTGGTCCTGTTGCACAGCAAGTTGCAAATTGCAAACTGAATCAGAACAGACGGTATCCCGCGAGACTAACTGACTTTCACCTTGATTAACATCTGCTACACCAGTCATCTCACTGTCTCCCTCGCCAAGCACATCACCCGTCACGTCCGCACATACATAATCACCTCCGATAACAGGAACATCAAATATCCCATCAATAATAACATCATCTTCAACCATGGCATCATGCCCATCAAGAACATCACCACTGCCTTCAACATTCTCATCTCCATCAAGAACATCACCACTGCCTTCAACATTCTCATCTCCATCAAGAACATCACCACTGTCTTCAAAATGCGAACCTTCATGGAGAACATCCTGATCTTGATCGATAGGAACATCACTGTGTCCGTTGACAGCAGCTATGTCGCTACCAAGACAGGCAGCCAAATGGTCACTTTCATGTCCGATATTCACAATGTCGTGGTAATCACCGATCGGAATCAGTTGCGATGCTTCGCTTACAATACGGAGCTCATCAGAAGAAACGCCACTGTCAAATACGATATCTTCTGATCTCAGCAGAAATGTTGAGGTGTCCAGCACTGATGAAGAGTCCACAATCGGCTGAGATTTTAAATGTCGCTTTTTATTCCTCAGCCTTGACATCTGCTTTTCCACCGCCGTGCGAGAAACTGTCAAGCCGGGAAACTTGCTGATTTCCTCGTTGTAGATGAGCGTGAACGGTGTTTCCTCGACCAAACACCGGGCCAGACAAGCCTGGCGAAACTGCTTGTCCGCTAGATCATGAAGGTCTGGTTCGTGAGAATGACACTTGTTTCTAATGAACTGTCCATTACTGAATTTGCCCCTTCCACAAGTACATCGAATGCACCTATAGTAGATGACATCACTGCACATCCTGTTCTTGCAGTAAATGTAGCCATCAGAATCCACCTTGTACAAACGGTTACCAATCAGCGTGGGAATACAAATATCCATAATTCAGCCAGCTCAAGAACCTGATAAAGCAAACACCGACGCTGATAATGACGTCAAAATACAGTTTGAACAACAAAAATGAAAACGAAGACAATTGCACGATTGTGAGTTTCTCGTTGAAATCTCGCTTTTTCAGTGCATTTCTACGTAAATATAAACATCCTAGTAAAATGAACCAAAAAATGAAGTTGTGTTTACACCCTATTCTAAACGTGTTTAGAACAACGTATAAACATTAAGATGTCAGAAAAAAATTAAAGAATAAGAAAAATATACATTGACGAACAAGTGAAAAACAGTCAGAACGTACACACGCATCTTTTGCCTGAAATCTGATCTTCGTTCTCCATGTAGAGACATTGAAAATATGTACTATTATCTTTCTCTTCTATATATGCGTCTTTATATGACACCACAACATAACCTGTTTCAGACTCCGTGGTGTAGTGTTAGCACACCCGCCTTACAAGCGGGATGTCCGCAGTTCGAGACCCGGCGGAGCAGAATTTCATTGGGCGAATTCTACAAACCCATAGCCCCTGTCCACCCAGCAGGAAATGATGGTACCAGATATCAGTCATGTGTTGTGTCATGCTTTCTGGGGAGGTGGTCCTCTCTAATACGTCTTCCGTCCTTGTGGCGTCATATCGTGGAGAGGGTCGGTTCTGCGGTGGCGGCGTGCTGCACGAAGCACACCTGTGTGCTCATAAGCTGCGGCTTCTTCCCGTGTAGCAACTGCCACTAAGGCATTTAACCTTTAACCTTCAGATTTTCATACATCAATATATAGCACACCCGCCTCACAAGCGTCAGGTCCGTTGTTCGAAACACGGCGGAGGAAAATTTCTCTGGACAAATTCTATAATCCAACAGTCCCTGTCCACCCAGCAGAAAATGATGGTACCAGACATCAGTCATGAGTTGTGTCATGTATTCTGGGGATGTGGCCCTCTCAAATACATCTTCCGTTCTTGTGGCACCATAGCGTGGAGAGGGTTGGTTCTGCGGTGACAGCCAGCTGCATGGGAACACCTAAGTTTTTTTAGTTCGGGAGAGAAGGATAGGACAGGAGACAGCTGCATTAATCCAAGGGAGGGTGCCAACCCTACTGGATTATAGCTCCCCCCTTGGTGTGGCAGTACAGGGAGGGGAGAAGCAGAGGGGTCCGCTTTTAGTCGCCTCTTACGACACGCAGCGGGTACGGCGGCAGTATTCTCATCCCCTGACCGCAGGGTGACACCTAAGTTCATAAGCTTCGACTTCTCCCCGTGTAGCAGCTGTCAATTGAGCATTTTTCCTCCCTTAAACCTTGAACAAGATCAAAGCACAACTCGGAGAACAATGTATTATCAAGCACTATAGGTAGAAAATGTAATATATACAGTGGTTGAGGTCATTATAAAGCCAGCTCAACACAATGACACGAATGCTGACTCAACACTCAAATGCGCCTCTAACGATGATAAAACAACAAAAAACGGACACACAACACATCACAGCCCAAACATCAGCTCAAATCGGGGAATATACAACGTCCCTCATAACCCTTCAAACACCCACAGTGGAACATGATGAAACCACTGGATTGGTTTTGAAGAGACGTTTTCTCTGTTTGAAAAGCACGCGGTACAGCTTGCGTCTGATCCTCCTGCACTGAGTAAAAGACAGACTGGAATTATCGCCGTCTGCTTCACTCGCACTCACGTTGTCTACACCACAGCTACCCAAATAACAGTGGTCCCGTTGCACAGCAAGTTGCAAATTGCAAACTGAATCAGAACAGCCGGTATCCCGCGGGACTAACTGACTTTCACCTTGATTAACATCTGCTACACCAGTCATCTCACTGTCTCCCTCGACAAGCACATCACCCGTCACATCCGGACATACATAATCACCTCCGATATCAGGAACATCAAATATCCCATCAATAATAACATCATCTTCAACCATGGCATCATGTCCATCAAGAACATCACCACAGTCTTCAACATCCTCATCTCCATCAAGAACATCACCACTGCTTTCAACATTCTCATCTCCATCAAGAACATCACCACTGTCTTCAACATGCGCACCTTCATGGAGAACATCCTGATCTTGATCGATAGGAACATCACTGTGTCCGTTGACAGCATCTATGTCGCTACCAAGACACGCAGCCAAATGGTCACTTTCATGTCCGATATTCACAATGTCGTGGTAATCACCAATCGGAATCAGATGCGATGCTTCGGTTACAATACGGAGCTCATCAGAAGAAACGCCACTGTCAAATACGATATCTTCTGATCTCAGCAGAAATGTTGAGGTGTCCAGCACTGATGAAGAGTCCACAATCGGCTGAGATTTTAAACGTCGCTTTTGATTCCTCAGTCTTGACATCTGCTTTTTCATCGCCCTGCGAGAAAGTGTCACGCCAGGAAACTTGTTGAATTCCTCGTTGTAGATGAGCGTAGATGGTGTTTCCTCGACCAAACACCGGGCCAGACAAGCCTGGCGAAACTGCTTGTTCGCTAGATCATGAAGGTCTGGTTCGTGAGAATGACACCTGATTGTAGTGAACTGTCCCTTACTGAATTTGCCCCTTCCACAAATACATCGAGTACACCTATAGTAGATGATATCATTGCGCATCCTGTCCTTGCAATAAATGTAGCCATCAGAATCCACTTTGTACACACACTTACCAATCAGCGTGGGGATACAAATATCCATAATTCAGCCAGCTCAAGAACCTGATAAAGCAGACACCGACGCTGATAATGACGTCAAAATACAGTTTGAACAACAAAAATGAAAACGAAGACAATTGCACGATTGTGAGTTTCTCGTTGGAATCTCGCTTTTTCAATGCGTTTCTACGTAAATATAAACATCCTAGTAAAATAAACCAAAAATGGAGTTGTTTACACCTTTTTCTAAATGTGTTTAGAATCAACTCTTGAACACTTCTAAATCTGAATTTATCGCTCTTCATCCTCCTCGTATTGCTCCTCCTTTCCTCCCCTTGTCTCTTTCAGTTACTGTTAAAAATATTGGTGATATCTTTGACTCCTCCCTTTCCTTCTCAACCAATATTCTTTCTACAGCTCGCACTTGTCGCTTGATCCTTCGCTCGCTTTATCCCATCCGTCCCTGTCTCGATCAGCCCTCTGCAATCAAGCTTAATCATTATTTTATCTTCTCCAGACTCGACTACTGCAGCTCACTCCACTTCATCTGTCCTAATTCTTCTATAAAAATTCTTTAGCGCGTAATGAATCAGTCCTGTAGTTTTGTTTTGCATCCTATCTTCTGTCGCCATACTTCTCCTTTTCTGTTTAAATTTCGTTAGCTTCTAATTATATCGCGCATTCATTTCAAAATCTGCTGCATAATATTCAAACTCTTACATGCTTCTAATCAACCTTTATATCTTTCTGATCTGCTCTCTCCCTCTTCTAATCCCACTTCCCGTCATTCTGCTCCTCTATGCTGTCCTCGCGCCCTCAATGAATCTGCCTGGTCTTCTAAATCGTTCTCGTTCTACGGTCCTCGATTATATAACTCGCTCCCTTCTCATATCACCTCCTCGCTCACGTATCGATCTTTTACCTCTCTCTCTAGGTAAACATCTTTTCGAACTTTCCTTTGATCCCGTGTGTGGTGTGATCGTGTGCAGAGAGAGCGTGTGTGTGTGAGGGATTGTGTTTGAGTGTGTCAACGTCTTATTGTGTCTGTGTGATCGTGTATGGTTTAATTCTGTATGGCGTGCGAGAGTGTGTGTAGTTGTTTCGGTGTGTGTGTGTGTATGCGTTTAGTGAAATGTACATGCCCCGCGGCGGCGAGCGATTGACCGGCTTGCCGCTGATTGGTTGTGGCGGTGGGCGTTAGGCCTGTGCGCGCGTGTGTGTGTGCTCCCGTGTGTCACGGTGTGAGCGTGAAGTCTTGTTTGAGGTGTTGTTAGAGTGTGACGTCTTGTAGGCGCGCGAGGGGCAGTGATGCCCACGCGAGCCTGTCTGAATATATCTTAGTTTTCTGTTTTCCCTACAAGCTAATTCGGCCTTTTTGTTTGACACTGTATTGTTTGTCTGCGACCCGGCTTCAGTAGCGGAGTGCCCTCCAGTATCAGCAGCGGCCTGGATGACGTGGTGGAGGTGCTCGGCGGCGTGTCAGGTTGGTGTGCAGGGGGACGGCGGTAGAGCATGGTGCCGGCAGGAAGCAGCGGAGGAGCTGCGGCCGAGGGTTGCTCGTCATCCCGCCTGCACTGGTGTTGGACTGGTCGCCGGGCAGCTGGAAGATTGCTGGTGCTGGAGGGCAGGCGAGAGGAAGGAGCTGCTGTGGCCGGAGGAAGAAACGAACGACGACGACGGCGTGGCCTGCGTGTGCGGTGACGTCACGGCAATCTGCGGCAGGGTGCTGAATAGCACTGGAGTCGACGGGAGCATGGTGGGTGCTGGGGTCGTGGTGTTGTGACTTATTCCTTGACTCATTTTGCCTCTCTCTGATGTGTGTGTGTGGGTGCGAATGCATGTATGTTTGTGTTTATGTATCTTTGAGTCTAATTATATTTATTGTTTTGTGTTATTCATAGTACATTTCTCTCACTCATCATTGTGTTCATCAATCATCAATCACTCTTCAATGTGTTCATCTCATTGTGTTAATGTGTTCATTGCGTTACTTAAACTGTTTAATATTTACTCATTCATGTGTTCTTCATTCTTTTTATTATTTCTGTAAATAACTGTTTTAGCTTTGTCCGCTTATTTAAACTGTGTAGCTGCTGCGCGCCCGTGTATGACAGGCGCTATAACAAATACACTGAACTGAACTGAATAACGTAAAAACATTAGGACGTCCAAAGCAAAAATATAAGAAAAATATACGTTGACGAACAAAAGAAAAACAGTCAGAACGTACACACGCATCTTACGCCTGAAATCTCATATTCGTTCTCTATGTAGAAACAATCTGTACTAGTATATCTTGCTTCTTTATATGCGTCTTTATATGACACCACAACATTCACTGTTTCAGATTTTCATACATCTCAAAATCATCCTTACCATTATCTTTACATTATTAGTTACAGTTTGGTAGTTCTAATTCTAAACATAATATCTGAAGACACAATACACCCAAAGTTCAAAATAACTATATATATATATATACAGTTAGTATAACTACATATACGCAAAAATCATCCCTCAAATTAAAACTGACCAAAAGTACACCACAGTAGAGGTCAAGTACACCACGGCTTACAGCAGACACATAATAACAAGTAATTTTTCAGCGAGATCATAATACTTATCAGTTCAATACCAGAAGAATATGAGACTCTACGCTGCGCTGTCCCCAGTTATTGTACGTCGTATTGATCAGCAATCAATGTAATCAGAATCATTATTTATTTTGTGAAATGGAGCTGGAACAATAGTATTTGAAAATAATCCAAGTATCAAATAACATCACTTACCCGTGATCTATCGATACAAATGACGCACCAGAAAACATGCTCGAAATTGCTCAATAAATGCCTAAGATCAAACAAACACCTGAAATTGTTTCCATCGAGGAACAAATTATGTTAAACTCAAGTCTTGTTTTTAAGAGCGAAAATATTTTTTATTTATTTTGACAGACTCGGACGAGAAATTACAAAATTGACACATTTGGTCTGTTTGAAAACGACCGCTAAATGTTTACTAACTTTCGCGGAATTTCACTGCTATAATATTGAACGTTATATATCCCGATCAGATTAAGATTCTATCCAACACAAATTTATTAAAAATTTAACGTGTGTCGTATATATTGTTATGATGGAATTTATTTACAATATCAAGAAGTCCGCGCTTACAATTGAGGCCCACGCTTGATCGTTTATTAGAGATTCTGAGGTTACGACGTGCTGTGTGCAGGCCTCAAGATGCTACACGAGCTGCTGTTCGCGCTCAATGGATGTCCAGGCGATATATTCATTTTAAACGACGACAAACAGCTTGTAGTTGATCCCGCTCTTCCGTTCATCTCTAAGGCGGAGAAATTCGTCCTGGAAGACCTTTTGGTTTTGGGAACACATTATCTGAAGGTATTCGTTCATTTAGCCACTTTAGCCAAATTAAACCAAACCACATGTCCTAAATGTTGTGTTAATATTCAAGCATACCCTGTAAGATTGAGCTACTGTGATAAATATTAAACTCCGCCATAACCCGGGCGAATTCACCGCCTATTCCACTCACATATGTTGTCGCATTTTGCTGTGTTTGTGTTGCACAAGCAGATCGTTGATTTTCTCGCCGATCACAGCGAATCATGCGGCAAATACACGTCAGCGCTGTGCGATTCTGTTCAGCGCAGCATCGGCTATTATGAGAGTTGTCTCGTGCGACTCGAGAACGAGCTGCTCAACGACAGCGGCCTCACACTGGCGCACGTGCATCACTCGCTGCGCTGCCACGTGCCCGTACTGCACGCGCTCGTGCGACTCTGCGACGACGTGAGAGGCGCGAGACGAAGAGGTTGTCTGCTGCTAGATACTGTACAGCGTCACGTCATGCAGGCTGTGAGCTCGCAACGTCAACACTTGGAACAGGCACAGCGGGCGTGCTGGCGCGCGCTGTGCAGTCAGCTATGTAGCTGGATGATGCACGGCGTGCTGGTGGACTCGTCGCACGAGCTATTTATCAGACGACGCCGCCAGAACAATAACCCCACCTCTGACACGGCAGCAGCTCACGAGGAACCGGACGCAGCAGCTCTGCCAGTCGAGGCGAAACTGGCGCGTCTGGCTCGATTATCGGCCACAGCGAGCGGCGCTGGCATTGATGAGTACGAATTGCGAGCTGACATGATGCCCAACTGTCTGCCAGTCGGTGTATGTGAGGATATTGTGTTTGTGGGCAGTATGATTCAGTTATGTCGCGGCGGACAACAAGCAGGGGTAGACGGTGATATTGAGCGAGACTCGAGCCGAGATGCGCTGGCAGGAAGAGAGGACCAGTTAACAGCTCAACTGCAACAGTTGGCCGAGTGCGTGTCATTGTCCAGCCTCGAACACACTGTCAGTCATTTCAAGCGGGCGGTGGGACGCCACTTGTGGACTCTGGTGGTGCGGCAGGGCGAGTTAAGCAGGCACGTTCAAGTAATCACCGACTTCCTACTGGTTGGCAATGGCGCCATATTTCAGCAGTTATATGTAGAGTGTGGTCGAGTCATGTCAGCGCCAGTCTCTTCAACCACTTCATCACAAGTCTCACTGGAGACTGACATCAACGCGGCCTTGTTGACAGTTTGTGCCAAGCTGGGTGTGCAAGATGACGCCGTGCTGGATAACTTGCAACTTTGTCTCGTGCCTGACTCCTCCTCATCCTCGGCTGATCTCTGCTACTGGGACTTGTTGCGCGTGCGATATTGCGTGCCCTGGCAGTTGCGCCTGTTGTTCACGACGCCGGCGTTCAACTGCTACGATCGACTGTTCTCGTTTCTACTGCTAGTGAAGCGTACTCAAATGCAGCTGCATCAAGCCTGGCTGTGTCAGCTGAGAAACAAACAACGCACACGACACGGTCAATACACAAACACACACACACACACAGAGAGACAGAGAGACACACACACACACAGAGAGACAGAGAGAGAGAGAGAGACACACACTGACACACACACACACACACACACACACACACACACACACACACACACACACACACACACACACACACACACACACACACACACACACACACACACACACACACACACACACACACACACACACACACACACACACACACACACACACACACACACACACACACACACACACACACACACACACACACACACACACACACACACACACACACACACACACACACACACACACACACACACACACACACACACACACACACACACACACACACACACACACACACACACACACACACACACACACACACACACACACACACACACACACACACACACACACACACACACACACACACACACACACACACAGACAGAGAGAGAGAGAGACACACACACACAGAGGGAGAGAGAGACACACACACACACAGAGAGAGAGAGAGACACACATACACACACACACAGAGACACACACACACACACACACACACACACACACACACACACACACAGAGAGAGACACACACACACACACACACACAAAGAGAGACACACACACAGACATGCAGGGTTTCTAAAGTTCGTTTTTAACATTCACTTGTATGTAGTTTGTATTGTCTGATATGCGATATTCAGCTGAATCACTTCAATCTTTCACTCGATCTGAATCACTCCAGTTCACTTGAGCTGAATCACTTAATCAATCGTGCAGTCAGTTGTCACACTCGTGATGTGGCGATGTGATGGCAGCACGCGACAGTCTGCACGTGCTAATATTCCTGGTCAACAGTATCCAGCATTATCTGCTCGTGGATGTGGTGCAGTCAGAACTGGCCAGTTTCGCAGCGGTGATCGGTGACGAGGAGCGGCGTGATTTCTCTCACGTGCGAGTCTGTCATGACAGCATGCTGGCTCGACTGACAGAACAGTGTTTCATGCACGTGCCAGCACTGTCACAGTGTCTGCAACAGTTACTGGCTCTGTGTCGCAACGTGGCTGCTATGTTAACTGTTAACAGCAGTAGCAACAGGGCGACATCTAGCGGCCAGATTCAGCAACAATCCTGTGAGCAACTCTACCAGCAGATCCTGGTGAAGGCACAGCTCATGTTCAGGTAACACTCGCCACACGCACACCAACACACATACACATACCATCACTGTATACAGGTGCCATCACTGAGATTAGTATCTTATGAGGCGAGGATAAGCTATATTAGATAAGACAACGTTAAGGGCTGAATTGATACGCGTTTTAAAGTATAATATTGACAAACTGGATAGAGAAGGTTGAGCAGTTTGGAGTGAGAAAGAGACCAAATATGATGTGTTGATATTGGGAATAGTCTGCACAGGGATGTAGTGGAATTAAACAGCGTAAAGGACAATTTAACCATAGTTTCAGCCTTGATCATCTCCTGTACACAATAACTATTGAGTACAAACACACACACGTGATAAAACAAGACTTGAGTGTATCGCTGACACAGTTTGTATGTGTGTGTGTGTGTATGTTTTCCCGTTGTATGCTGTGTGTGTTGTTGTGTTGTTATCTGTGTGTTTGTGTTGTGTTCTCTGTCTATTTGTTTGAAAGTATGTCTTTGTGTGTGTCTGTTATGTTGAGTTTTGTTGTTTGTATTTGTGTGTTTATTGTGTTGTCAATCTGAGTGTATGTCATTGTATATCTGCTGTGTATTTTTGCATATGTAAACGGGAATGTCTGTTTGTGTTTGTGCGTATATGTACTTGTCTGTTTTGTGTGTGTGTCTGCGCGTGATTGTGTATGTGTATGACTCTTGTGTTTGAGTGTGTGCATGTGTGTGTGAGCGCTTTTGAGACCTTCGGGTGAAAATCGCGATATAACTGTCTTAATGTAATGTGTGTGTGTGTGTGTGTGTATAGGTTGTTGAGCGGGGTTAGCGAGCAGAAATCAACAGGCAAACATCTGAGTCGTCTTCTGCATCGGCTCGATGTCAATCATTATTTCAGTCAACAAATCATGAACTCGCTGTGAATGACCGCTTCAATAACCAACAATACACGTTGACAGTGCATCTGTTTCTCTATCAATCAATCAAACACACAAGGATTGGTGCGAGAGGTGAATTTTATGGTTCTCACATACACACACACACACACACAGACATACATACACGTTGTCTATTCAACACAAGAAGCATTACACGCCGCATGAGGCAGCTCTCTCACTCTCTCTCTCTGTCTGTTTCTCTTATACTCTGTCGCACAGTGTTGGATACATGAGGCGAGATCACCGCTTGGCTCCACACACAAACACACACACGCGCGGCTAAAAGCGCATCAGTGGCGCCCTCTAGCGAGACAATTGCTAAACACTGCTGACATAATGATGATGCTGGCACGACACAGGCCAAACATTCAACCTAAAATACACACACACACATACACATCTATCACATTATAAATGCCAGCTTGCTATGCTAGCCACAATGACACACAAACACACTAACACACACACAAACACACACTAACACGTAACAACGCGATAAAATCTTCAGCCACCGACATGCACAAATTCAACGAGCCAATGTTACAAGTCGGTTTTGACAAGACTCCAACACACACACACACACACACACACACACACACACACACACATACACAGAAGAGCGCGGACAGACAACACTCCAGCACGTGCTCACAAATGATAGTGGACCAGTAATCACGTGCCACTCTCACTCTCTCTAACTCTGTCTCTCTCTCTCTTTCTCTCTATTCTTCAATGTCCAATAACTCACAGCTACTCAGCCACCATGCGTTGACACACGTGTATGTATATGTGTGTGCTCGTGTAAATACATACACAGACACACATACACGCATGGAGTAAAATCAACGTGCAACATACACTCAAATAGGCCCGTTACATATACACGTGTATGTATGTGTGTGTGTGTGTGTGTGTGTGGGTACATACACACACACACATATCATTAACAACAATGACAACATCAACATCAACATGAACACACCACAAATATCCCCACTCGCTCGCACGATATCTGACATTATACATACATATACATATACATATAAGGGTCCATAGATTGAATAGTCAGAAAAAACAAACACACGTACACACACACACACAGACATACACATATCGCACGTATTGCCGAGCAAGTCAGGTAGTGAGATACAATGTGTATGTGTGTATGTGTGTGTGTGTGTGTATGTCTTTGTAACCGGCACACACACACACGCATACACATAGTGCACGTGCGATAATACGAGACTATGTGAATGACAACATGCTCATGTGTGTGTGTGTGTGTGTGTTGATATTCAAGTTTGTTGTTTGTATGCGTGTCTGTGTGTGTGTCGTAACAATGGGCATGTTGGACACGCAAGCACGAGCTGGTGGAACACGCGGTTGAGTTCAGGAGGATGAGGAAGCCGCTGTTGCTCCCATTTCCACTGCTGCAGTACCAGTACCAGTACCGGTGGCAGACTCGACCATCACTCCGGTACCAGCCGTTCCTGATGATGTTGAAGCCAGGGCTGCTTCATCAATACCAGCAGCGGCAGCGGCTGATAATAACTCTGCTCCTGCCGTTACTGATGATGTTGAAGACGAGGTGTTGGTGATGTGAGATGGAACCAACTGAGCTCGCAATGACGGCTCACACTTCAACTCTGACATATCAACACACACACACACACATACAAATACACATATTCAGTTGTCACTTAAATTGACACATACACACACAATTGTAACTCATACTGAAACTCACACACAGATACTGACACACACACACACAAACATACACGCTGACACACAGTTGTAACTTATACTAAAATACACACAAGCACACACAAACACTGACACACACACACACAAACACACTGACACACACACACACACACACATACTGACAAACACACAAGCACACACTGATACACACACACAAACACATATTGACAAACACACAAACACACACACACACACAAACACACATACACACTGACACATACTGACACACACTGACACACACACACTGACAACCACACTGACACACAAACACTGATACACACACACACACACACACTGACACACAAACACTGACACATACTGACACACACACACACACACACAAACACACACTGACACACACGTGGTGTAACAGACCGGAGGAGGAGAAGTTGAAGAGAGGAGGAAGGTGACGACCGCTGGGCAGACGAGCATTTGGCTCGCGCAGCTCATTGAAGAAGGCGTGAGCACAGGCTTGCAGCGGAGAAACACGCACTGTTGGTGTGTACTTGAGCAGTCGAGACACCAGGTCTATAGCCTCGGCTGGAGTGCGCGACCTGAATACCTGAACACACACACACACACAAGAAAATAGAGAAGAGAACAAACACAGATAAACATTAGATAAACTGTCGAAAAGACTTTAAAAAACCTATATTTTTCCGTTTTAGGAGCGTAGAAAATGGAATCACAATTAGACAGCAGAATAGTTAAATCTAAGTTGCTTCAAATAAGGAAGCTAGATGAGTTATGGAAAATGGAGACAGGACAGCACGAGCTTAGATCATATCCTGTAGCACAACTAGGTAAATACACACACACACACACACACACACACACACTGTATATATATGTTCGGCGCGGGTGTATGTATAAAAGTAAAGTAGTTTAATTGTGAATCTGTTCATCACACTTTTCAATACAAAAACTTCACAATACACATACACACACACAGTTACATACATACATACGCACAATGTGTGTGTGTGTATGTGTGTCTGTCAGTGTATGTTCATATCATATATATTGTATAACTGTACTGAGAAGCCTTTTGTAAGGAATGCAATAAAGCTATGAAGTTAATTAGACACCGGGGGTAATAACACACACACATACACACACACACACACGTTGGCCAATAAATCAATCTCTCCCTCACTCACACACACACAGACATACATACAGCGAATGATGTTAGCAATAGTGTACAATAGCTCAAAGTCCGTGTGTGTGTGTGTGTGTGTGTGTGTGTTATTGCCAAGTATGTACTATATGATATATGCTATGTTGTAGTGGAAATATATTGCTGTTTGTGCTCACAAATCATGCAGCTATAATTAATAAACCGACAACTGGAGGAATACAGTGAATATAACGCACGTGATATTGTGATATTTACAGCTATATAAATAGCAAGAATATAAGACCAGAGGAAATAGGCATAATTTCTTATAACAACTCTCACATTATGCAAAAAAAACACGACAAAATCATAAACTCTTCCTACATAACAATTTAAAACTGTGTAAACCACGGATTTTGATGACCGTGGATCGTGAAGCATGCGTGAATTATGTATGTGTATGTGGATGTGTTTCTGTAAACTATGTGTATATCCATGACTGAATGTCCAATTAAATTGATAAATGTGATAAACTAAACTCACTATTTTCTCCTTTTCTATCTATCTCTGTATTTTCTCATGTTTACAGTCTTTGTTGTTCATTCTTTGGGGCAAAACAAGACAATGATTTCTGCCCCCGACAGCACAAATTTCACGTTTTTTCTTAAGTAAACTTGGATCAAATTTGAATATATGCGTGTTGTGTTGTGAAATAATTGTGAAAATACTATAGAGTTCTTGTAAAATCACCAATTAAACGCCAGTGTGGATACAATTAGACTATGAAGTCTAATAGAATAGTGTAGTGTAGAAATGTGTAGTCTCATAGAATTTAGCACAAAATACCGCGCTGAACTGATAAAAATTGAAAACAAATATTAGATCACAAATCACAAAAGTGTTCATAGCAGAGTTAATAAAAGATACAGTTGAGCGCTACCATACGGTAATATCAGAAAACACACATTACATTACAGTATGGAAAAATTTATATAGCGCCCTACACCTAGAATGTCTCTAAGGCGCTGTACACACACACTAACACAAATGCATGCATTCACAAGGTAAAAGATGGAGAGGGAGAGAGCAGAGAGAAAATCACACCTTATATTCATCGCTAGTGTACACAATGTTATCTAAGATATAATAGGACTTCAACAGAAAAAATATCTTAAAGTGTTTTTTAAAAGAGGAATAGAAGTGATAGAACGCAGTGTTGGGGAGAGCTTATTGTAAATACGGGGTCCTAAGATAGATAGACAGCACACACACACACACACACACACACACACATACACACACACACACACACACACACATAAAATACGGTGTGCGCTATTCAGTCTAGAATTAGAAGCAAGAGTAGCTCGTATAACAATGTAAGCTTCTAACTGTCTAACACACATTCGGTATATCAAAAATCAACTAACACACACACCAACAGACACACAGACAGACAAACACACTCGCAACTTACACGAATAGTGTCGTGGCCTTTGACTGGCATAGTTCTCTCCAATAATAACTAATCACACACACACATACACACAGTACACGTGACAAGCACATCATGATACCGCTGGATAAACACATTTATACTCATTATTAAACACAACCTAATGAAGAAGCAATGACGATCTGAATACACTATGGAACACATAGACATATTGAACTAATACACGGTCAAATGACAGCTGCTACACGGGAAGAAGTGGAAGCTTATGAACACACACAGGTGTGTCCCGTGCAGCTCGCTGTCACCGCAGAATCAACCTTCTCCACGCTATGGTGCTACAAGAACGGAAGACGTATTAGAGAGGACCACCTCCCCAGAATGCATGACACAACACATGACTGATATCTGGTACCATCATTTACTGCTGGGTGGACAGGGGCTGTGGGATTATATAATTCGTCCAAGAAATTATCCTCCGCCGGGTTTTGAACCAAGGACCTCCCGCTTGTGAGGCGGCTCTGCTAACCACTACACCACGCAGTGCAACAACACTGACATACACAAATGTTAAATACACGTGCTAACACTATTACACCACCTCAACTACCATATCCACTATATCTGACCTCAACTGAATTGTAACAGAAATTAAACCACCAGAATAGGAAATAGTAGGGCATTTACACGCTCATCATTTAACATGCTGTATGTATGTCCGTGTGTGTGTGTGTTACCTTTTTCCAGGGATGAGCGCGTATCTGTGGGAACTTGAACTCGGTGTAGTTTGGGTTCATTTCACTGAGTTGTTCACGAGTGGGAGTACCGAGCACCTTGATTATTTCCACCAGCTGATCAACCCCGCTGTCGCCGGGAAATATTGGCTGTCCCAGTAATAATTCAGCCAGAACACAACCGGCAGACCACACGTCTACACATCATACACACAATAACACACAACATACATACAAATACACAACCGGCAGACCACACGTCTACACATCATACACACAATAACACACACACAACATACACACACACACAAACACACACACACAACACAAAAAAAAACACCATACACACCAACACATACACACAAACACACACACCATACATACAAACACATACACACAAACACACACACAACTGACAGTAACTGAATGAGTTAGTAACTGAGTAACTGAGTGAGTAATTGAGTTAGTAACTGAGTTAGTATTTGAGTCAGTGAATTAGTTGATATGATAAACACACACACACATACACACTTAACGCTTCAATTCTCACTAACACACAGAAATACACAACATTTTAAAAGCAAAAACACACCTTGAATCAACAGATGTGTGTGTGTGTGTGTTAGTGTGTGTGTGTGTGTGTTAGTGTGTGTATGTGTGTGTGTTTGTGTTAGTGTGTGTGTGTGTGTGTTAGTGTGTGTGTTTGTGTCAGTGTGTATGTGTATGAACGGAACGCACCGATATTGGTGGTGTAGTTGATGGCACCGAATATAAGTTCTGGAGCACGGTAGTACCGCGAGCAAATGTACGACACGTTCGGTTCTCCGGGAACCAGGTTCTTGGCACTGCCGAAGTCACACAGCTTGAGAACGCCCGACTCCGGATCCAACAGCAGGTTCTGAGGCTTGATATCTCGATGTCCAATTCCCAACGAGTGAATGTAGGCTAGCGCGCGGAACAACTGGTACATGTACAACTGTACCACGTACCACACACACACAAATACACATACACATTGACAATGAACTGGTACATGTACAACTGTACCACACACACAAAAATACACATTGACAATGAACTGGTACATGTACAACTGTACCACGTACCGCACACACAAATACATGTACATATATAGATGCACACATGTACACACATACATACACAATGATAATGAAATGGTACATGTACAACTGTACCACGTACCACACACACACACACACACACATTGACAATGAACTAGTACATGTACAACTGCACCAAGTACCACACACACACAAATACATGTACATATATAGATGCACACATGTACACACATACGTACACAATGATAATGAACTAGTACATGTACAACTGTACCACGTACCACACACACATTGACAATGAACTAGTACATGTACAACTGCACCAAGTACCACACACACACAAATACATGTACATATATAGATGCACACATGTACACACATACATATACAATGATAATGAACTGGTACATGTACCACACACACACACACACACACACTATCACAAACGCATAGGCACAATGACAATGGATATGTCATATTTCTAGTCTACACAACAGTGCTATGTTCAGTTCAACCACAGCTTGTACAGCTTTCTCACTGTGACCCAGTTTTCTAACTTAACTTGTTTCTCACAGTGTTGTCAGTGTCAGTCAGTGTTTCTCACACCCCCTGGAAGCTATGTTGAAAAAGAGAAAAATGCAAAACGACGTAATAACAAAACTCTAATTCAATATTCTTTCATTCAGCCTAAAATTCCTTTAGGTATTTTTACGGGAAAAGTGTAAAGCATAGTTAGAACAAGAAAAAGAATTGCGTTTTTCACATTGCGCATTGTCGGGTTAAGAACCCCTTCTACAACCTGATCTAGAAACTGTAGGAGGTGTTATGGATGCTAAGCTCGAGAACTTCACCAGCTAATTTCGACAGACAAATTAGAGCGAAAAGCACTGGAGATAATCGCATAATGAATATGTATTTTTGTATTGACAACACGAATGCTGTTTTTTCTACACTGTCCCAGTTATAAATACATGTAGACATGCAAAAAAATGTACACGTACATATGTATGTGTGTGTTATTACTGTACAATTTACAAGCGAATTTTGTGACAATATTTGTATTTTTGTATTTTAAACGAAAGTTGATTTGATAATTGAACTGAATATCTATATAAATAGCTAAATATAAAAGTGAATTTCAGTTTTACCGAATGTATTTGTCAGTGTGGTATAGTTGTTCTTGTCATATCATATTTCTTGTTGAACGCACAGAGAGTTGTGTGATGGTGTGTAATAGTGGTGTAATAACATGATGGTGTAATGACGTGGTGTAATTGTGTGATGGTGTAATGGTGTAATTGTGTGGTGGTGTAATGGTGAAATTATGTGATGGTGTAATTGTGTGATTGTGTAATGATGTAATAACATAATGGTGGTGTAATAGTGGTGTAATGGTGTAATGGTAGTCACCTTGATGAAGCTGATGGGAATGGTTTGTTTGGAGCGGTTATAGTGTCGTGACACCTTGTACACTGTTTCAGGCACATACTCAAGAACCAGATTCAAATACACCTCATCCTTCTACACACACACAAACACACACACACACACATTAGACAGATATTTACATAGCATATTATACCTAGAAGGTCACCAGGGCGCTACATACACATACACACACATACAGAGTACAGGATAGAAATAGTAAAGGAAAAAATCTAACCATATATTCATTGCCAGTATAAACAATATTACACACACACACACACACACACACACACACATGATCAGAGACAGAATGATTGGTGTTTAACCATATGGCGTCTCCATAATTGAGAGAGAAAGAGAGAGAATAATAGAAGGACGGGCATATCAATGAACAACAGTTAAATAGCAGAAGAGCACACGACAAAAACACCTACACACATATATATGTATGTATGTGTGTGTGTTGAAAATATTTGACTAACATTGGAATATCAGCGTTCACACACACAAGTACATACACACATACACACACACACACGTACATACACACATACAGTTTTAATGGAACATTATCGAACGCAGCACAATAAATCTGTATGTATGTGTGTGTGTGTTTCAGAGTGAGCTATATCGATTGTCAAGATCAGCAGGGATCATATTGATCGTTGTTGATCAGTGTTCATGCAATATTGACAGCGGACGATGCACGAGCACACGAGCACATCACTGTATCGAGGGCTTGCCTCACGTAAATACAATTACCGCTCACAATGTATTACAGCATCGATCATGCTAGTATAGGAAATCATGTTGTTACAATCTAGCATCTGTCCCGATACTATTTACCTATGTTAGGTTAGTAAGATTAGTTTAGTTAGAATAGAGAATCAGATATTATTGACGCTAACTGTGACATACTAACTCTATCATATAATTTATCATAAGTATATGAATTAATACAGTCACTCACACAGACACATCTCATCTCACACTGCACCAGAATAATCACAAAACACACACATACACACATGAATACGACGCACAACAAGAAAACAGTGTGTATATGTATGTATAT